>JAPFBL010001923.1:5900000-6500000 GCA_026182355.1 Hermatobates lingyangjiaoensis | reverse complement strand
ATTTTATTACATTCTTCTTCAAACCATGACAAAAAAAGCCCAGTTTTAATTATTAGTCATCTTTTTCTGATGACACATTATGTTTCTATTTAATTTATTGAAATTTTAAACATACATTAAATTTCATTTTGTAAATAAAATTGTATTTAATTCTCTTTTTTACTTTTTTCTAGAAACTTTTCTTTAAATACTCGAAGCCTTCCGTTTTGTGTTTTTTTTTTCAAACCAGACTCCTGTTCCTATTTTTATGCGTTTATTTCAGAGGTTTATATCCGAAAAAATCTATTAGTAATGTGAATCACATTATTAAATTCTCTGTACCGTGTTTACAATTTGTTTTCCGTGGTTTTTTACGGACAATTTTCAGCTATTTTCTTTCCAGCTTAATCCTTGTTTAATTTTATAATTTTCTATAAACTAATGTTTGATTAAATGTTCACTCAGTTTATGTGACTGTAGATTAGTCATTGATGTAAAATTGTTTGTTTTAATTGGTCCTTAAAATTAAAAAATGTATATAATTATGCTGATATTGTAGAAATATTTTTTGCACATTCAGTTCATACTTATCCAAAAGTTTGATAAATTCCACAAACATCCATCTTGTTTTAGGTTTGAAACCAAATGTGTCGTATAAAATGATTGACTCATAAATGACCATATTTCTTTGTATTTTAATAGATCTATTACCCCTAAATCCACCAGTAGTATATATGAGACATTATTTGAAACGGATTTTCTACCTCATTCAAGTAGAAAGGCAAACCGATTGTCCTTTCTGCTCTTAATTTATAATTTATGTAATCCTCACAAGATCTAAAAAACTGACTTATCGGTTTATACATGTTCCTGAAATAGTAAAATGATCTTAACTTCTCAGTAACTAGTAATGTAGCAACATGATTATAAAATAGTGTATTTTATTTAGCAGATACACGCAACAAAATTTGGTATATTTATTCAGATTTCTGTTTTTCACAATTTTTTTAACATCATAAAATGTATTAAACTATCCTTAAGAATATTTTATAATTTTTTACATATCATCTTTAATTACCTTTTGAACACTTAATATTTAGCCTAACATGAATATATTGATTAGCTTTAAACATTGATGTAAATTTTAAAATAATACCTTAGATTCTTCCCAGGACATATCTAGACAACGGTGAACTTCTATATTGTCGGTATGATGTTTCATAACACACGTCGTCGTGGATGTTGTTAGTATAACACACATTGGTATATGTTAAATTTTCAATAGTTGATACTGTCTTACTTCGTATAGTACAGGTGATATCGTAGAACCGTCACATTACAGTCGTTACAGAGATCAATATCTCGATTATAAATTCTAATGGACTAAATGTTTTGAGATTTTCTATAAACTCATTTTTTATTTAAAATATTTTAATTTGAATATTTTTGAACTTTTTTTTACGATCCGATTTACTGTATATCTGCTTCCAACACATTGAGTACGGCCGGTAAATATAATCATACATAGTACCGAAAATACGAATTATCATGTTTATGACGGCATTCAGAAACACACACATACGTAAACAAAGCTTACGTTTCGAATTATAATGGTTCATGTAGTTTAATGATCTATGTATATGGTAATGTGAGTATATTTCTAAAATCCTGGGAGAAATTTGATAAGAAACACATGGACACATGCTTAACTTTCAAAATGGATACAAACTTTCGAAACGTATTTTATTGTAATAAGAGATTTCAATATTGTATTTAAATTGTATACTTAATACCAAAATGCCACTCAAACACAATACTTTTATTACATTATATATCATATAAGCATGAATGATAGTATGCAAAATTAATAATTTAATTAATGATGGTCGATAAATACTCAATTACTGATTGGCAATTAGTTATTTAATTACCATCGTTTTCAAGTAAATAATTTAATAACTCAAAATACAGTCAATTAGATTAATGTAACGAGACTGATTAGTTACTGGGTCGTTATTCCTCACTTTCAAAGTATTCCTGTTGTGCCCAACTTAATACACAGAAGCATACATAAAAATATTCATTGTATATTCTTAAATAAAAATTTCACTTAATTCATATGTATAAATTCATATAATAGTATTGCTAAATTTCGTTATAAAAATAACACTAATTCTATTTGGATAAAACTATTTCTTTCTAACAGCACAAACTTTATGGTGCAGCACCAATTTTTTGGAGCAGTACGAACTTTGTGAAAGAGTACTATAAGACATTGTAATGAGCAGTGTGAAGGGGAAAAAGGTAAATGAATAAGTAACATCGGTCCTCTGTTATAAAAGCCTACCTGTGAGTAGCCTATTTATAAAAAATAATAAACAAGTTAAAAAATCATCTTTAAAAGAAACAAATCTAGTATACAAGAATACGTATACTAATGGGGACTGTGAAACCCAAAAACACTCGTACATTGGTATGACTACCACCTTATCAAGAAAACTTACCATGTACTATACTACTTAATATTCATGCATTTCGTCATTCAGCAGTGTACGAGGTAAGACGGTATATTATAGTTTTAATATTAATACTACTTAATAGCTGGAGAATCCAAAAAACATTAAATTCACCCGAGAGACGACGGTTAAAAATACAAAAGTAATTAAAAAAGAGAATAACCACCACAAACTGAAAATTTTGGAAGCAATACTTATTCAGAAGAGGAAACCACATTTAAATATTCAGACTGAAAATAATAATAAACTGTTAAAGTTATTTCAGTCCTATCAAAGGTAAGAAGGACGCGGCCAGGTAGCCATGATCCTACCACAAGGCCACTTACCCCACAGGATTAACGAACTGTCCTCCTTTGCTTACTGAAAAGAGAAATTTTACCCAATATGTTATTCACTATATTCCCAATACGTCATTCACTACCATTCAGAACATGTCGATTTAAGGAAATATACTTTACTGTTTAGTAGAGTGTAATTTAGAAATTTGAGAAACTTGTTAAGAAATGAGTATGGGCAAAGTCCGTCATCGTTTTCAATAAAATATGTCTTAAGGAAGAACTGCTCCCATTATTTACAAATATATATATATATATATATATAACTTTAAATTACACAAAGCACGACACAGAAAAAAGAATAAAAAGAATAAATTACACAAAGCACGACACAGAAAAAAGAATAAAAAGAATAAATTACACAAAGCACGACACAGAAAAAAGAATAAAAAGAACACTTACAGAATTCAATATTTCGAACTGTTGTTCGTCATCAGGAGTAGACTAGAAGAGAGGACGAAGTGAGAGAGATCTCCCCACGTCGAAGAACGGAGCGCGAATGATAGCACCTGTGTGCTATCTTCTTTTTAATTCTTTATATATATATATATATATATATATATATATTAAACCAATTAAAAAGAAGATAGCACACAGATGGACACAAGAATAACTCACTTCTATATTTCGACCATCGTCGTCATCAGGAGGCGAAGAGTTCCGCAGGAAGGCAGAGTGGGGACTCATATATATATATACAAAACTAAAGATTATCGGGACTTGGTCAGATCTTTAGATTCAAATTAAACCCTCATTGCCAACGTTTCGGTTTTTATTTAAAACCTTTTTCATAGGCAGAAGTATAAATTTTGAAACCGAAAAACTAAGTATTACATTACAAATTATTTTACATAGAAAAAAATTTGTAATGTAATACTTAGTTTTTCTGTTTTCAAATTTATATTTCTACCTATGAAAAGAGTTTTAAATAAAATCTGAAACTTTGGCAATGAGAGTTTAATTTGAACCTGAAGAGCTGACCGAGTCCCGATAAACTTTTGTTTTATTTCTATTCCATGGTCGATACTTTTATCAATATTTATATATATATAAAGATTAACTTTGAGAGCTTCTGAAGAGGCTCATATTTGGTTACTCAATGCTAGCTGCTCACCTGGCCTCAACCTGAAACATTTAACTTTATTGTTATTATTTATTTTTAATTATTTTTTATTCTTTTTTTAATTTTCTTTCTGTCTCCTTTTTTAAAGCTCAATTACAATAGAATGGTGTCGTTTACGGTGGATCAGCCTGCAGCGCTACGATCGCCTTGGAATTGAGACTACTGCTTGGAACCCTTAGTCGCCTTCCACCCGCACTTCTGAACGCGGACCTCTTCTCTTTCTCTTCTACTCTCTTCCTGATGACGAACTTCAGTTCAAAATATTGATCCAGTAAGTGTTCTCGTTTCTTTTATGCATTGTCTTTTTCATTTATATATATCAATGATCAAACCACAATAAGAAATGGGAAAACAAGACTAAGATCATTCAACCGTAACAGGCGGTCTTGGTCTTCAACTGTTGACGGTTTTTGACTCCGACGAAGACCGCTTGTTACGGTTGAAAAACCTTAGTCTTGTTTTCCCATTTTTTGTGGTTTGATCATTAATTGTTATTTCACGTGTTTATGTGAAGTCTTTTTATTTATATACATATATAATAAATTATATACGGTTTAGGGTAAACTACGTAAACAGTTTAACTATCGTTTATCTTGAAACGTTTGCTGTCCCATTTATATCAACTATACATATAATATATATACTTGTAAAGGTCAGTAGCAATTCGGCATTCAAATGTATATTGTTAAATAACGCCTCATATTTGACTTCTATTTACTTTTTGCATACTTTCTCCAATTTTTGGAAGTCTTTTCTCGTTTATTTGTTTCAACTGAATAACTTAAGACCTATATTAATTGTAGATATGTTTTGAATGTACTACATTCATCTTTGGACACGGTGGGTATATTTGCGGATTGGTTAGTTTTTACAAACAACGTAGAGTTATAGTAGAAGATTTAGTTAGTCACTCTAAGAAACAAACTCACACACCCTCAAATATACCCATTTTTGTATGTTCATCTCCTATTATGGACCAGTAAAAGTTTAATACACTACACAACTAATGTTGCTGGACTCTCTGAGGGTTATATTGTCAAAATATTTAACTCTGTCTCCCATCGTTTTCGTAACCATCTATGCTTCTATGCTTGCAGATATTTTTCCTACATTTTCTTTCTTATATGTACCCTTGCTTACTTCTTTTGTATGTTATTTGAGTTCATATTTTTTTTAGCATGAAAATGCTAATTTTGTCATCCAACAATGTATTTTACAGAACAATTTACATATGTTCTGTAACTTTTACATATATCATTAACGTTCTACACGTTTGTGATATGCAGTTATGACCAAAAATCCATAGAAGGAAAAAAATATGTAACAATAAATACTCGTACTGAAAAAAACAATTAAAAAAAATTCCACTATAAGCCACTCCTTTTAATTATTGAGTGTTCTTCTTCAGATTTAATTTGCCTGTCAAGAACAGAGGAGTGTGAAAACTCTTCTTCCTTCACCCTCCGTTTTTGAAAGAGAGATTAAACATGAAAAATAACACGAACTATACAAAACAAAGTGTATTTCATAAATTATTTTCAATATAGGAGGTAGTTTCAGTTTTCAGTATGATCACATCCTTTATGAAGAAAAAGTATACAGTTTTTAGCAAACTTATTTCAACAACAATAGCATGTAATATATGTCAATATATATTGTTAGTACCACGGGAGAGGCCATATTAACTCAGTGGTTAACGTACTCGATTCTGGGCTGGTAGTTCGGGGTTCGATCCCCACCTGGCTCTCGATTTATTATTTATTATTTATTTTATTATTTATTATATTATTATTAATATTATATTATTTATTATTTATTCACGCGGGAGGTGAATAAATCTGAGTAGTCCCTCGGAGAGAACGTTAAGTCGTCGGTTCGGAGCCTGTACGATGTCAGGTACTCGTTAAAGATCTCTACTCGAAATGCACTTGAGTTAGGCAAAATTTAGGGCTCCCACTGTAGAATCTGTAGAATCACCGATTAAAAAAAAAGCCAGTAAACGGCAGACGTTATCACCCGCTAAGGGATCCGTTTAAACAATAGTACAACAGAGGTCAGTATAATTTACATTATAAGATGAAGTATACGTCTTAACTTAAATGGATTTAAATATGTAATCCTACATTCGAACGAATTAGATCAGTTCTATCTGCTGACTGACGACGCCCAAAACCGGTGGAACGACCATTGCTACCACCGTATTAGGTAGGACGGTGAATTCTCTGAATGTAAATTAACCACTTAATTAACTACTTTTAACAATTTAAAATTTTTAAATTGACATAGTTTTTGTGCTGCAAGTGATCTAGACGCTTGTGAGATTCTAAATGAGAAATACGGGACATGAGATAGAAATTAAAAATGCTCATAGATAATATCGTAAGTGATAGATAGTAAGAGATGAGATTAGCAGCACCTTCTTAGGTATTTATGGGCTGTTAAATATAGAAGTAGATGCCCTTTCTTTTTTACATAAAGCTAAATGTTTCTGACTATAAATTGATGTAGAATTTCAAATTTCATCAGTAGAACACATTTATAAACTTCTTTTTAAAACATAGGCCACTAAAATCATTGCTATAATTGGTTGTTATTCTTCATACTGTGTATAAAACGATAATTCAAAGTCTCCACATAAAAGAAGATATTTATTTAAACTATGCGTTTGAACACTCTGTATTCATCATCAGGTAATATTTACAATTCAAATTAAAAGTTACAAAAAGAGACAAGAATTATATGGAATAAAATGAAATAATGAAAAATGAATGACACACCCAGTAGCAGCAGTTGAGGAAAGTTGCAATTTGACCGTAGGATTTCAGGTCATGTGAGATAGACTGGGGAGGGGTAGTTAAGAGATATGGTGACAAAAGAGTTGCTTACAATAAGTAAAGCGCTATATACCAAGCCAAAAAACACTATTGTATAGGAAAGTTTTTTTTTTATTAATCACGTCTTTTTAAAGTAACAATTTGATAAAATTTGAACAGCAATTTGCTCATTGAGACACAAAGATGAATTTTGATTAAAGGCATTGAATGGCCGACCCCCTACAGAGGTCTACAGTTTTAGGTCTACCACAGGATTCCTGAGGATTCAGTCGAACCCCTACAAGAGGGAAAGTACCCGTTACCCCGAGATCAGGGGTTGCAATGATTTGACTCCTCTGGGCCCCGTTTTTGGGTGCTCCTGGATTAGTAAGTTAGAAATAAGGGATTAAAACCCCTTGTTGGCCAAACGCCACCTGGCAGTAAGGACTTGGTAGGAGCAGATCTTGCCTCGCTCTATGTTAGATTTAATGCCCGAAGGGAGGGTCCCATTCACACCCATCCCGAGTTCCGTTACAGCCAAAAGGAAAGCAACTACCAGTGTTCCAGCCCACTTAGCTGAGATCGTGGTCCGTACCTACTGGTAAAGGCTGGGGTCTAGCTCCCCCGGATGCTAAGTAGGCATCCTCCCGAGAAGGGACTGCTCCTCACGCAGCAACCCGAAGGTCTACCCAACCTGGGTGAGAACCACAACCACTACGAGTCCGACCTCAAGGGCGGGCTGGAGAGAAGAACTCTTCCACCCGTAGAACCGACTTATTTTAAGAGTTTTGGATCAAACTCCGGACCGAGGTCCTACTGAACCTGCTCAGCTGCATGTAGGGTCAGTGGCCCTTATTGCCCCCGGTGATGTCACGTGTAAAGCCAATGCAGTTATGGGCTAACTGCACTCCCGGGAGTGACACTATGTTGCCCCGGTTCAAGAACCTCGTGGAGTTTAAGCCATCCAGTCTATGGAAGAGACTGCATGGCCCCACTGCGGGCGGGGATTAAAGGTATTATTTATTTTAAATTTTTCCAATCTTGATTTTCTTTAAATATGCTATTAGAATGTAAGATGGCAATGTTCTTGTTAGTATCAAAGCCATGGTTGCGTGGACCAGGTATTTTCCAAAATGTGAAAAAAATTCTTAATAATTTTTATTTTAGTTTTTAAAATGTTCCGGGATTCTTTGTTCTTATAGCGTAGATGAACCCTATTGTTTGAGAGTAATTATGCATGAAAAGTCACTTTTTTGGCCAAAATATGTTCTTAAACATTTTTTTTTCTCCTACACTACTAACTCTAGTCTTAAAATTTTGGCATTATTTTGGAAGCTATAAAGGCAATAACTGAAAAATCTCCAGATTTTTAAAACAACTAGAATTTTTTTTTAATAAAATGTAAAAATTTTAACTTATGATTCGAGATATGAAAACTTTTGAGTAAATTACAAGGCATATATCGTTTGACGGATCAAAATAAAATTTTACCTAAAAATGCAACATTATACTACTCAAAAGCCTTTGAAGACCTTCTCGTATTGGAACTTGGAACAATAATTTTATAGCTGAAGATAAAAGAAGCTACCTACATTAATTACTTATGCGGTAAAAAAAAAGTATATCATTTTGACTCAAAAGCTGCCATTTCAACAGCTACAGGGTATGGAAAAACAAACCGTATAAATACTATAACATGCCAGTAAATTTTCTGAGAAATTTCGAATCAAGAGTTTACTGTTACATACAACAGACCCCAGGTCACATTGTATTAATGGCTGATAACATAGAAAAGACGGTTTGTTTGCGATTCATCTACGCAGATAGTGCCGATGTATCGACTGTATCTAATCTCACCATAACAACACACTGATCAAAGTATGAAAAGATGTGTGAAGGAATGCAAGCATCTAAAGCTGGGGTATTATAAAAATATAGATTCTAGGCAGTCCACCAGAGCCTTTTGCGTCGATCCTTCCGTTAGAAATCGCAATTCGTAGAAATAATTAGATTTATAATATCTATTTCTAATTAAGAGTTTCCAAAAAGACACAATTTTCAAAAACAATTCAATTGTTATACTATCTATTTATGATTATACATCACTTTATCTAATATAATGTAGACTTTTTAACATTGATTGATCACTATTTTTAATATGGATTATTTTGTAAAAATGCCTATTGAATTTAGTAGCTGACTACAAACAATCAATATTTTTAAGATTACTCCATCAAGAAACTCTGGATGGTTTATTAGTGCCCACTTCCCAGACAAGTCTTACACTAGGTAAGTACCAAGCAGTGTTCATAAATACACCCACAAACATTTGATATTGACTGTTAGATATTTCGGTTCTTTAGTCATTTTTGTTACCCGTTGGTGTTATCACATAGTATAATACTGCTGCTTATTCAGGGCAACTAAACCCCCACTTGAGCAATAGCTTCCAATCCCTTCGCATGGAAACGACAGTTACCCTGAAGTCAACACTAAACAGCAAAACCATGCAGTAAGTGTGTGGACCATTCTGATCCGTGTGGTATTGTGCACTTCAGGAATACAGCAAATCAAATATCCTACTAAGTCTAGAGAGTACAGTGACCGAGTTAGCCGTTTTTTATTTGCCCTTTATATTGTACGAACAGATAAAAACTATTCATGCTCAGTGGTATGTACGTTATAGTAATACATGAGTATCAGGAGGTCTATCTCACATAATTAAATATCCCTTGATCTAGAGAGTGGGTGTTTTCTAAAAAGTAATAACTAAGTAATAACTAAGGGAGGTTCAAAGTACAATTATCATAATTATAAATCTAATTTAGTTAATGAAAAAGTGGGAACAGACGCCTCGATAATAATAAAGAAGTAGTTCAAATTAAATTTTTGTTTTACATTGCTCCTTTTAATTATATGAATAAAAAAATATTAAAAATGTATACATTCTTTCTTTGCTGTGATAAAAAAACATAGATGAATTCAGCTTTGCTGAAGAGTAAATATTACTACATAAATAAGGGTAGTAATTAATGAGAAATGAGAAAGAAAATTATGGAAGACCATGCCCCCTCGCACCAACAAAATAAGCCTAGATAGATTTAGAACCTTGAAAGAATATTACAGTCAACTAGTTATTTCTTTTAATTCAATAATCAGAACTTTTATATATAGTACAACATCGACTTAAGAATCTCTTGTTATGTGAACTTTTCAGGATTAGGCAAAACCTGATAGGGATTTAGATTGAACATTATTTTAGAGATATAATTGTTGCATTTCTTTTATCACAAAACAATTTTCTTTTAGTATACACTTTTTTACAGAGGTTACTTACCTTTTTGTAACTCTAGATTAGTTTCATTTAAAACTTATTATCGTAGACCGGTTTTAAAGATGTGATGAATGGTCATGACTATAATAAGTTGATATGACCATTATGAAACAGAATAAAAAATCAGCATCGCCCTACAATCAACATTAGTATAAGTAATTATAATATTAAATTCGGTGATAATCAATTAGAAGGCCCGACCTGGTAGCGGAGGTACGACGGGCACGTTTATAGTGGCTATGCCATTTGGAAAGGATGCCGGATGAAAGAGTAGTTAAAAAGATCTACCGAGGTAATCCGGGCGGTAGACGGTTGAGGAGACGTCCAAGGTAAAGATGGAAGGATGGGGTTGAGAAAGATTCAGAAGGATAAGTGTGAGAAGGTGGAGTAACTTGGACCAGGACCGGCAACTCTGGTGGGGAACTGTGATACAGGTCCAGGCTCTACGGGAGCTGTAGCGCCGTGGGTGATGATCATCAAGTGAGTTTTTGTTAATATGACTAATGTGATGAAGTTAATATATACTCTCTGAATAAGTATTATCAAAATTATATCTCATAAATTTAATGATTTTATTTATTTTACTGTAGCAATGTCCATTTAGTCAGTTATAACAAATGTTAAGTGATTGATCCATAACAATCGTTTTTTTTATTAGGATCTACCAGGACTGATGGGGCTGAGACTCATGGAACTCCTGCCCAGCGCTACCGTATGCAACCTAGTTAGCCTCACATTTCTCTTTTAATATCACTTTTCAATTTAAATTTATTTATTCTACTTCAAAATTTACGTTATAGAATTATCTTTCACCTTTACTAGTTATAGCTATGGTTTTCCCAAAATCTTTTCTTCTTCATGGCTTTACTTTCAGATTGAATTAATTATCAAAGGTTTCCGTAAATCCAGACAGAGTCTCCATTATTCGTGTAATGTTAATTGAAAGTTGTATAAGTAGTAATTAAGAAAACCAATTACCCAAATAGACTGAGAGAAAGTGGGAAAGAGTGATAAGAAATACGAGGTGTGTAAATAAAGTAGTGAGACTGATTTTTTTTTAAATTTTCTTTTCAAATATAATTACAATGTGATATTGTCACCTTCAAAATAGTTCCCTTCGGAAGCCACACAGCGCTGGAGACGGTCCTTCCAATCATTGTAGCATTGCTGGAACTCGGATTCTGGAATGGCTTTCAGCTGGTCGGTTACACCAGTTTGTATGTTTTGTAGTGTCCCGAAATGAGTTCCCTTGAGGTGATTTTTCAATCTCGGGAAGAGGAAAAAGTCACAAGGACTCAAGTCTGGTGAATAAGGAGGCTGAGGAGCAACAGGAATGTTTTTACTGGCCAAAAACTCGTTTATTGAGATGGCAGTGTGACAGGGCGCGTTGTCGTGATGCAACACCCACTTGTCTTTGATGTTTGGCCGCACACGAAGGACTCCCCGATCCCCGATCCCCTGTTCCCCGATCATTCTGACTGTCAAGCGTCGATCTGAACGCACAAGGTTCCGTACTCTGTTGACATTTTCATCGGTGTTTGCACTTGAAGGCCTTCCGCTTCGTGGTTCATCTTCAATCGACTCTCTTCCTTCTGAAAATTCCTTAAACCACCAAAAAACCTGTGCCCTTGATAAAACACGTTCTCCATAGGCCTCCTGAAGTTTTTCAAAAGTTTCGGTTGCATTATGTCCAAGTCTGAAGCAAAATTTGATTGCACACCGCTGCTCAACTTTGAGGTCACTCATTTTTAAAACGCTCAAGAAAAAACCATTTCACGAAAACCAACGCTACGGACAAACAAATGACTGTGGCGAGTTCAGATTCATACTGGAGGCGCATCACACGTGCACCTGAGGCTACTCAAGGCCACGCGTCTCCAGCGTTGCCATATCGAAAGCGACGTTGCCAGTCTCACTACTTTATTTACACACCTCGTAATACAGTGGAAGTATAATTTTGACATGCTGTAAAGGAGAAAAAACGAGCGCATTGTGAAAAAATAAACTAAAGGAAAAAATATCAAAACTTAAAATCAGTTTTTTTTTAAACAGTTTGAGTATCTTTATAATTACTTTGTTTGTCATATTGTAAATTTGCCTGTTTACTTCATTACAAGAATGAAGAATGAGCAAATAGTAACTGGTGACATTATTGATTTATCTGCTTTGAGAGAAAGTTGTCTGCTTTAGTAATGGTACTATGTATTTTAATAAACATGCTTTGAGGAGAAATATTTGTAGCTTTCAGGTACGACAGTTCACAGTTATTAATGCTACTTTCAACACCCCATGACATTTATTGTGGCCTACAAACCACCTTTCTGCCAACATCACTGCACTGCTTCTAACATACCCATCATTATTCAGTTTAAGTTATGTCGTAAGTTATTCTGCACAGTCAATAATATATGTCACGTCTCGAAAAACAAATATATTTTATATGACTTACAGAATAGTCAAATTAATTAACATTTAAAAAATAAAAAATTTCTACATTCTATTTCTATAATTAATTACTGATCAAAACGTTTGGACTAGTCATCAATCAAATTTCTTAATAAAACTCATAATTAGGCAATTATATGAATTAACTCGCAAATTGCAGATTAAAAAGTCTGAAGAGACCTACGCTCAACTTTACTATAAGAAAACATACTATCATACTTCTTGGGTATATAATATATAATGTTCCATTTAGGCATAATATATATATCTAAATGGGAGATGTTTATTAACCTTTGATTCCTGGAGGTAGTACAGATAGTGGTTCATCCTATCACACCATTGATTCATATAAGATAATTAGTATAACTACAGTAGTATTAACATTTTTGAAAATCAAAAGTGTAGATTTCGTGTTACGAAATAATCTCTTACAGGAGAACATGGCTTCAGTTCCAATAGCCAGTAGATTACTTACCTAATTAAAAGGACCTCATTCTTCATTGAAGATTAAATACAAAGCTTCCCATTTACAACTTGAAAATATTCCTACTTTGTCTGAAAGATGTCAGAAAAATCTAAGAAAAAATTTCGTTTTAAGACAATTTTTAATTTAAGATGTAGGATTATTACATGTATTATTCTTCAAATAATGTTTTTAATTTTGAATTATGTTTTATGATTTCCTAGCATTTAATAAAATTCACTTTTGCTAATTCATCCTCCAAAAAATGTTCTATTTTTAGTTATAGTTTCATTTTGATCCATTAAACCGGTATTGTGTTTATCTCTCTCACAATCTTTTAGATTGAATTATAAGTCAAACATTTTTACATTTTGTTGAAAAAAAAAATTTTTTTGTCTGAGGTTGTTTCCATTTTATTACTTTTTTAGCCTCAAAGATAATGCCAAATTTTCAATACTCTAGAATTAGTAGTTTAGGAGAAAAAATGTATCTAAAAACAGGTTATTGGTAAAAAAAAAATGTTTTCCATCATGCATAATTGCTTCCAAACAATAGATCATGAGGACCAAACGTCTACACAATGAGGCCCATTTTTTTTTTAAATATCAATTTGATTCATGAAAGATTCTGGTTCGGAGCGTGGCCGCAATCTTTGAATACTTGCTCATTCACCCACCCATCAACCAACACACACACAGACATCATCGAAAAAGCTTCATAAAACTACTTCTGGGACCTGAAAAGATGTAATTTGTCAAAATCTCGAGATGGATTTTTTTACGATCACTATACTTTACTTATAGTAAAGTAAAACTAATAATTAACTAGTAATTTGTTTTGCCGATAGTATTCATATATATGCCATTTCTGTTCTATATGGTAGAGTTGCTTAGCTAAATTTAAAAAAAAATTGAAATTCTCAATAATTAATCCCTGAAAATTAAAGAAAATATAATACATACCTACATATCAATGATCAAACCACAATAAGAAATGGGAAAACAAGACTAGGATCTTTCAACCGTAACAAGCGGTCTTCGTCAGAGTCAAAAACCAAACTGAAGTAGGGTTTTTGACTCTGAAGAAGACCGCTTGTTACGGTTGAAAGATCCTAGTCTTGTTTTCCCATTTCTTATTGCGGTTTGATCATTGATTGTTATTTCACGTGTTTATGTGAAATCTTCAGTTGGGTTTTTGACTCTGACGAAGACCGCTTGTTACGGTTGAAAGATACTAGTCTCGTTTTTCCATTTCTTATTGCGGTTTGATCATTGATTGTTATTTCACGTGTTTATGTGAAATCTTATTACCTACATATACACATAAGAGGTTCTTTATGTATTTATAGTTATACGCCAAATTTTAAAGGAGTAATTTTTAATAATTACTATTATTTAACTTACCAATTTTAATTTTACCTATGGGATGAATTGTAAACCAGTAAAACATTAGTATATCATAAATTAAACCAAATTTAATATAAAACTGATTGATAACAATACTTCCATTACTGGCAGTTGAATAACAAATAGTAAAAGACAATTTTTGTAGTTTTACATTTTTTTAAATTTTTTTGGGTGAGATATACTGTAGCAGTGTTGCTTATGTTTTCACCTCTGGGCTGGTGGACCGGGTTCGATTCTCACTGTGCCCCTCGATTCTTTAACATGTCAATTAAATTCTCAGCACATCGTCCCTCAGTTAGGACGTTAAGCCGTCCGTCCCGGGTATGCATGATATCAGGTATTTGTTAAAGATTCCTACTCTAAATACACTTGAGTTGGATACATTTAGGACTCTCAATGTAGAATCATTGGGGGAGACACAATCCTCCCTTAAGGAATCAGCAGAGTAGCTTTTAACAGACACTCAATCACAACCCCCAAGAAAAATCACGGCTGACCTGACAAACTTATTTTCTAAAACTGAATACTTGAAGAAATACAGAATGACGGTACTTATTGTAAACATGGTTAATAAAATAAATGTTGTCTTAAATTCGAAGCCTGCTTTTACTTAAACGAATAAACCTATTTAGATTTAAATAGTTAAGTGTTAATTCTTAGAGGAGAAATGGGTTCTTGAATGCTCTCTAGGTCGTGACTTAAGACCATGGAACAGTTTACATTCTACAGGCTTACTCAATCTCAACACAGCTAAGTGCTATTTCTGTTCTCATGCATCAAACATACTTAAACCTCTGGCACTAATTCAATATAGGGTTTTACGTTTTCCTTGATTTTAGTTTTACATTTTCTAAACTTGATGTGCGAATAGCATTTTAAACCCTTAACCTCTTTTCAACACAAATTAATAAATTAATGTTCTTCTTAAATTATTTCTTTTTAATTTTAAAGATATTAATTTCTAGATAATTCTAAAATATATGCGATAAAAATAGATTTCCTTACATCATACTTGTTTTTCCTACCAAGCCAGATTTTTGAACGACGTATGAAGGATTCATTATTTAAAAAATGTTTCCATTTTTTAAGAATAAACTAAAAGTTATTCGATAGTGAACGAGTTCTAAAACCGGTCTAGTCATTTAGGAAAACATGTACTGATACAGTTACCTATATACTTTAGTTACTCATTATACTTTATAGTACCTTATCTTTCCCACTACAAATCTATCTTACCAGTTATTTTTTTACTTTACTATAAGTAAAGTATAGTGATCGTGAAAAGCGATTTCGAGATTTTGACAGAATTACAGAATGACGTTTTTTCGATATCTGTGTGTCTGTGGGTGGGTGTGTTTCCAAAGGGTTGTGTACACGCTACAGTTTACGATCTTTGATAGATCAAATTAATATTCTACAGAAAAAGAGCCCTTATAGTGTAGATTAACCCTATTGTTTCGGAGAAATAAATCCATCATGGAAAGTCACTTTTTTTGACAAAACGTATTTTTAGACAATATTCTTTTTCTACTAAACTACTGGCTTTTAAGAGTTATGAAATGTTGGCATTCTCTTGGAATCTACAAAGGCAATAACATAAAAAATCCTCAGATTTTTAAACAACAGAAAATAATTTTTTTTCCAAATAAAAAGTAAAAATTCTGACTTATGATCAATCTGAAAGCTTGTTAGGACGATACAAGCCATTTCGTATGACGGATCAAAATGAAATCATACATAAAAATAGAACATTATGTGTGAAATGAGTTGAGATGTTTTCTTTTAAAATTACACCAAACAAAAAGGTGTCATAGCAAATTTTATGTTTTCCAGGAAATGTTTTTTAACGCTAAACGGTTCATTAAGAACAATGAAATTTTGTCAAAAATTGCCAAAAATTAGAAAAAAAATTGTGAAATTTCAGTTATTGCAAAGGGCAAAAAAGTACAAAAACTGTGAACTCACTCTGGACTAATGGTTCTCCCGCTATATCTGTTTACATTGATTTATATTGCTTTTACTGACTTTGACATATTTTAAGTAAATCGACGGAAATAAAATTGATGTTTAGAAATTTAATTAAAAAATGTGAAATGATTTAATAACATAATATGCGATATAAGAAGAATGAAATTGTTCATGTAAAGAATCAACACCAATCAAACATATAATTTCTGATGCTTTCCATGGTATGATAGATTTGTCAAACAAAATGCTCTAATCAATCTATATTATTCATTCTTGAACAAAGCTTAATATCAGATGTAGATTATTTTGTATTTATCAATCACATTATCTTTGGGTAATATTGAAGTATTAGGACTCTATATTAAATTTAGTTCTATATTACAAAACGGATACTAATTTTAAGCTGACTCTTCGGTAACTTGATGAGACTAAAGTCTCATCATTTTTCTGATATTTTTCAGACAAAATAGGAAAATTTTGAAGTCTTAAAGGGAAAAATTTGGTTTAAATCTTCAAATCTGAAGGAGTTCAGATGAACGATATCAAATATATCAGATTCCCTGCCATGAAATATTAAGTTGACCTTGTAGGAGACCACTTGCAATAGGAACAAAAGCTATGTTCTCATGTAATAGATTATTCGTACTACAAAATCTGCACTTTGGCTTTACCAAAGTACTATTACTACTGCAATAATATCAATATTGTATGCATAGTTGTGTGATGTATACAAATAATTGTTAATTGTGAATACTGGATTAAACAATCTGTACTATCTCAAGGGAACCTTTGAGTTCAGCTGTATCAAAATGAGTTACAGAATATCTCTAAATAGAAAATTTGCAAACATCTTTTTGGAAACAGGAGATGGTAAAGTAAAACTAGATCACCAAGGAGCTATGAACATATTCAGCACACAATGACCATCTCATGATTGGGAGCCAGGTTAGTTCAGTGCCTAACGTACTCGCCTCTGAACTAGTAGGTCCGGGATTCGATACCCACCTGTTCTTCGATTTATTCACGTGTACGTCATCATTCGGAGAGGACGTTAAACTGTCGGTTCCGAGCCTGTATGATGTGAGGTTCTCGTTAAAGATCCCTACTCTAAATGCACTTGAGTTAGGCATAATTTCGACTCCCGATATAGAATCAATCTTCAATGTGTGGTATCAGAAAGGGCCCAATGTTTAGCTTCTGTGTATTCCCTTGTAGAACTGTCACTGCAACCTACTGTGGTCCGGACAGTGAATGTTTGGATGACAACCTGCAAGCTCACAGGAACAACGCAGGATACCACCCACATCATCAATATAATTTTCTATTATTGATTGGCCGTCTCTAAAATGAGAAACGACTTAAGCTAAACATTATCTTTTTTAGGTTTATACTAAAATATTATATATTCATAGAGTGTGGTTTAGTTAATTGTTTCTACATGATAAATTTAGTTCTTCCCAAATCTACTAAGTGAACTTCGTAAGTGGAAATATTGTCGGCGGGAGCTGAAAGACATAAGTTGATTTCCAACAATAAGTTTGTTTTCAATCAACAACCTGCCACTTGCAAAACCTGAAAAAAGATATTTTAGACTCTATTAAAAACTTAAATAATGTGCTAACAGAAATTACTCAAGAAATTAAAAATCTCAACCATACTGCTGAAGTTAAGCAAGCAGATGTCCCCACCTATTCGTCAATTGCCGCTAAACCAAAAAAATCTACTCCCAAGTTTCCTCCTAAGCCTACTTATAAACTTCTGATTTCTCCTAACCAGGATCAACCTAGTGACACAACAAAAGAGCTCCTTAAAATATTTGTTATCCACGTGAGCTGAAGGTTGGTGTGAACAAACTAAAATGTATTCAGCATGGCAGAGTACTGGTAGAGTCAAGTTGTAAACAAGATCTAGAAATAATAAAAGAAAAAATTAATACTACATCCACAGCAACTGCAAAAATTCTGAGCAAACTTCAACCAAGGTTGATAGTGAGATCAGTTCCAGATGTAAATTATGAAAATGCAATAGATGTGATCAAGGACCAAAATGGTAACATTGTGACTTCAGATAACAAAATTCGTATAATTAACTGTCGAACCAATAAATACGGAAAAAACCTTACTTATAGAAGTGGATCCGATACTAAGGATGAAACTCATATCGAAAGGATTAAAGCTATACCGGAATATATGTGGTGTCAGAGATCACATCAGCATAACACGGTGTTTCAAACGCAGCAAATACAACCACCAGGCCAAAGACTGTAAAGGAGAGCTTGCTTGACATATATGTGACCACACTTAATGAAGGACTGCAAATCTGGTAAAACAGTGCAGAAGTGTGTCAACTGCATTGCACACAACAGATAAATCTCTGTAGAGAAAAAAGTTGAGATAAACCATACTGCCTTAAATAAAGATTGTCCTCGCATGGTCATGCTTATAAATAGAAAAGAAGAAAACATTGAATATGGTGACTAAACCCAACAGAAGATACAAAACAGATTGCGTTCAAAACAAAATAATGTGCCTACAAATTAATTTGCAGAAATCTAAAAAAGCAGTTTTCAACCTAATCAATATTTTGAAAAAAAAACAGATAGACATTGTTCTCTTTCAAGAACCATATTGTCACCAAAATAAAATAGCACTCTTTCCAAAAACCTTCAAAGTACTATATGCAGGCAGGAAAAGAAAAAAAAAACAGCAATTATAATAAATGGAAATGACATTGATTATACATTAATTACACATGTCTTCGATGCGGACAATGTGGTTGTTGAAATTCACCGCAAAGGTTTTAGTCTAATTCTGGTTAGCATATATTTTGATATACTTAGAAATATTGATGACGACATAAATAAAATGGAAAAAATAATTAGTTTTGCTGAAAATCAAAAAGTTATTAGCCGATAGCAATAGCCGTTTAGAAAGTTGGTATGATGTACTTACCAACAAAAGAAGACGGTTGGAAACTTCTTTTGCTTCTAAAAACCTACACGTATTAAATGAAGAAGACGGACTACCCACTTTTGAAACCTGTACAGCAAAAAGCAACATTGATGTAACCATAGTGAACAGCCAAATGTTGACATTTAATGAAAATTAGAGTAAGAGTTGTGAAGAAAGTTGTTCTGACCATAAAATCAAGTTAGAAAATCAAAAAAATGAAGGTAATGTTGATCTATTTGTTTTAAAACAACTGGGGCTAACTTGGAATGTATTTGATGAGCATCTGAAGCGAAACTTTTCTAAATTAAACTGGACACTCAACTGTCTCTTTGGATAAAATCAGTAAAAATCTAGAAAAAGCTGTAGCTGTTCACACAGATATTATTGTTAAAACTTGTGGGCAAACTCTAAAAGTAAAAAAATAAAAATAGTAAACAAAATAGCTATGCCTGTATTATGGTAGACAGCAGAACTATAGGAATTAAGAAAAAAAGTTATCTCTACAAGGCAAAGGTTCCAGAGGACATATAATGATAGTACTTTAAGAAGACAGCGTCAATTAGATATTTTGAAATCAAGAAGAAGTATGGAGAAACTATCAAAAAAGAAAAGCTGATTGCTTGGAAGAAGTTTTGTAATGTGCAATAGTAGTATATAAAGGAAAAGAGAAAATATTTGAAGATAAGTTCAAGCTTGCAGGCTACTGTTCAAATAATCAAGCAGAATTAATGGCTATATAGAAAGCTATGGAATGGTTGTAAAATAATAGTTTATATATTACTAACAAGAAATTTATAATTCACACGGACAGTAGGACTTTCATAGATTTGATCAGCAATAGCAAGGTACATTATCCTCTAGTTGAGTTAAATAGGAAAATATTAATTGATATGTTGGATATAGGTGAGTGGATCTTCTCAATCCGATGGATCAAAGTACATGCTAGCATTGAAGGGAACGAAAGAGAAGATGCGCTAGCGAAAATTGCTTATAGAGAGGAATCTTTACAGATATCTTAAAATCAGTTTCCATGCAGAGAAGTTAGCAGAAATAGGATCGTTACGGGTGTGGGAAGAGGAATGCATAGCAACTCAAAAAGCATCTCACACCAAGCAATATTTTCCTACAGTACACAGCAGATTATCAAATAAACACCTTGATTTGAACAGCTACCAATCAACTATGTTTCTAATCGGGCATGGTAAATTTAAAAGTTACTTCAATCGTCTTAAAATTGATAACTCAGTTTTATGCATCTTTGATAATCTCAGTGTCCAAAACCCGGTTCACTTTCTCTTCCTTAATAACAACAGACACCATCTTCGAAAAACTGTAATGTTACAAGGGTTAAACTGGCCACCAAGCAAAATTGAACTGATAACAAACTTATTTCATAGTTTTTACAAATTCTTAGATAACACAGATTTCATATAACATACTGTAACAATATTATACACATGTAATATAAAATATGAAGCATGTGAAAATATTACAATAAACTCTCCAAATAGGGGTACAACTTTGGAGGGAAAAAAATTATATATCCATAATTAAATTAGTCACTATTTATGATATTTTATTATAACATTCTTAATTTACATTAAATTATTTTTAATATAATATAATATAAATTTTTAAGTAATATTGTGCTTATATTTACAAAGCAGTTCTATTTATGGTGTAATTTTCTTGACTTGAGTTACTATTTATGGCAGTTTCATTGCAATCCAGGGCAATTTTCCCTGTGATTTAAATTTCCAGTAATCATAGATAAGATTTCCCAGAAGTAGTACAATGAGAACAGCTAGGAATATGTTGATAACGTCGAGAGGATGAAGCCACTCTTCTTTCCATTCTTTACAAAACAGTTTTACAGTTATCTCAGAAATCTAAACAAAATAAAAATTTAGTCTAAAGCATATTTTTACATCACTATTATTGAAATTTAGTGCTAATAAAAAATTTTATTTAATATTTTGACGGATATATACGTTTTGAATACATTATTTGCTTGTGTTCCTTGGAGTGTGTCCATTGAAAATTCTTTAAACACACCAAAGTTACACCGTTCGACAGAGACAAATGGTATTTGTCACATATGTAGTTCTTGGTGTGTAAATGAGCCATACTGATTTTGGGTAATATTGGATCATGGAAGAGATACTGCAAAGTTCTTTATGTGAAAACGGTACTAATTTGACCCCACTCTTCTCTTGCTTCGTCAAGCTTTAAATTACATAATATTTATTTTTTTATATGAAGATTGGATAATTATTTAACGTCAATTATTTTAGATAGTGGAATAGATATATTACACCAAAAGAACAAGTACTGATTTCTTCACGAGCAGTAGTTGACAACCAGCAACCTTGTAGTGGCTCTCTTTGGGCTCAACAAAAAATATACGAAAATTAATAAAGGTTATTTCTTCATTTTATTTTTATAGTTTTCTGGTTATTTGTTGCACAATTATTAGTTTGAGGGGATAATTCAAAATATAATTCTGAAAAAGTTTTTCTGCAACTAAAACATGCGTCAAATGAAAGTCAGTAAGCCTTGTTCTTTATTTGTCAGTAGCTTTTGGAGTGTATGGCCTCTGCACTAACCGTGAAAATATCTCTAAAAAGAAAAAATTAAGAAGAATATACAGAGTTTAATTCTGCATGGACTCAGTCATCTGCCTTCACCACCAACGGCGTTGGCTTACCTGTCTACTTGATATGTGGCGAAAAATAATCAAACAAATTATGCAACGTTGAAAAACATTTTAAAACCAACCATTTAGCATTCGCTGAAAAGTACTTAACTGAATAACAGCAAAAGAGAGCCATTTCGGAACTGCAGCGGAAAATTGAGCAGAGCAAGCATACTTGTAATGTAAAATAAAAGATTCCACATTATTGAGAAATTCAGTTTAAACATGTTTCGGATTTCCTGACCAGACATGGAATCACTTAATATACCACTATCCACTATTGGATCCATACCGACGAAACTTAATTCTAACTACCATTACTACAAGACAGAACTGGCCAATTGAACAACATAAAATAACATCACCTGCTCTCTTATCTTATTTTAAAAACTTTCTGGGTAAAATTTCATTGAATATCTTTTAGTCAATAAACATATTTAATTATAATTTTGTTTTAATTACCATAATTTAATAGATTAAAACAAACAAAAAATTATATATATGTTAACACTTAAACATATATATGTTTAACGTGTTTTCTCATACGTTATTGAGAAATAAAGTTCCTTTTATGGTTTGTTGTGGTATACCAGTAATTGTATTTTTTTGTATATTTTAATACCAGTAAAAAAATATCCCATGACATTTCATGAAGTTCAAGTAAAAGTTATAACAATAAAGACTACATAGTTTAAGTAAATTATAAATACTGTACCAATCTTCCAGAAGTCTCTTGTTCATTTTCTGAGCATCTAATGTTATCTATATCTTTTACGATGGGTCTGTATTTAACAACCATTTCCTGAAAAGAACAAAATAACTAATTACCTATTCGGAATATTGAAAAACATTTCCCATGTTAAAGAATTATTATTAAATAACTCTCATTCCGTACAAGGGAGGATATGAACTATATTAATTATTCAGGTCGTTTTCAAACCAGATACCTCTATCGGAGGTAAAAAAAAATGCAACCAAGAAACGCATTCTTCCATTAGAATAATTATTTTTTGATAAAAGCTTAATATTTTGACGGATATATACGTCAAATATATACTCATACATACATATATAAACTCATACATTTTTACTTTTTATTGTAAGTAAAGTATAGTGATCATAAAAAAATTCGATCTCGAGATTTTGACGGAGTTATATGTTTTGAGGTCCCAAAAGTTGTTGTATGACGTTTTTTCGATGATGTCTGTGTGGGTGGGTGGGTGGTTGAGTGTGTTAGCATTGCTTGTTACCACGCTACGGTCCAGAATCTTTGATGGATCAAGTTGATATTTTACACCAAAATGGGCCCCATAGTGTAGATGATCTCTATTGTTTGGGAGAATTATGCATGACGAGAAAGTCACTTTTTTGCCAAAAACCTGTTTTCAGAAAAAAATTTTTTCTCCTAACCTGCTAATTCTAGACTTTTGAAACTTTGGCATTATCTTTGGGGTTACAAATGTAATAAACGAAAAATATATTCAGAATTTTAAAAAAACGGGAATAATTTTTTTTCTATAAAATGTAAAACTTTTGACTTATAATTAATAATCTCAAGGATTGTGAAAGAGATACTGTTTGACGGATCAAAATGAAACTATGCCTAAAAATAGAACATTATATGCAGAATGAGTTGAGATACTTTTTTTTCAAAATTACATTCACTAAAGAGGGGCGTTAAAGTACGATTTCTGTTTTAAGAAAATGTTTTTTGACGCTAAACTGCTCATTAAAAAATCATGAAAATTTGACCAAAAATAGAACACAAAATTAGAAATTTAGAAAAAAAATCATGAAATTTCAATCACAGCAATGAGCAATAAAGCTATAAAAACTGCTTGTTTATCCTAGACTAAGGGATTACCTGCTATACTTGTCGGATTTTTTATATTTTTTTACATTGTTTACATTGACTTGGAAATTTTTTGAGTGAATCCACTGAAATAAAATTGATATTTATAATGGAAAAATTTAAATAACTTGACTTATATGAGATACGAGGAATAATCGTATAAGAGGAATAATATTTTTGCATGAAACAATTCACTCCCAATAAACATAAATGTTTGTTGCTTTCGTTGGTATGATAGATTTCTCTCACAAAATTCTTTAATAAATCTGTATAATGCACTCTTGAACAAAATTTAATATCAGTTACAATTTTACTTTATCTTTATCACAATCTTTTATTACAATAAAAGTTATCACAATAGAGGCTATATAGTTTAAGTAAATTATAAATGACATACAAATCTTCCAGAAATATCTTGTTCATTTCAGAACATACATTGCTAATGTATAGTGTTTTCACTCAACAAGCCAGAAACATGACAAATATAAACAAAAATTTCTACAAACCTTTTGTAGTTCTCATTTTTTTTGTGGGTAGTAGATAGAATTATCCGATGAACGATAATAAAATATTTCAGTAATATAATGAAATGAATATTAGAAAATAATGTTCTCAATTTGTTTATGTGATGAGACTGGAGGATGTTTTAGGGAATTCAGAGCTGCCTTGTGGAAGTACACTGCTTAAGTGTTTTAGAAAAAGTGTGAACAGACTCAATGATTATTGGTAGGATCCACTGTAAAGTGTGAATTAATGGAATTGACATTAACGTGCTATGGAGTGCTCTCGCATACAACCAGTTCTAATTGTGGTGGTTTTCAGATAGATTTGAAAACATCTTCAATTTCTCATCATGAGATGGTATGTATGTATGTATGATTTCAAAACTCAAACTTATAGGGCTTTTACTTTTTAGTGCTGTTTCTAGGGGCGGAAATTGTAGCTTATTTATTATTTGGCACCATTTTTTAGTAATGGTTGAGGATGAGCGACATTATCTGTTGATCCTCAACAATGTCCAAACATTGGGCACTTTGTGATTTGTGATACACATTGATGATTGATTCTACATTGGGAGTCCAAATTTTGCCTAACTGAAGTGTATTTAGAGTAGGGACTTTAGCATGTACCTGACATCGTACAGGTTCAAAACCGACGGTTTAATGTCCTCTTCGAGGGACAACGTGCTCAGATTTATTCAGTTCCCACGTGAATAAATCAAAGGCCAGTTAGGTATCGAACCCCGGACCTACCAGTTCATGCGAAGGGTACATTTACTACTGAGCTAACCTGGTCCGCAATCATGAGATAGTAATGGTGTGCTCAATATGTTCATAGCTCCTTGGTGATCTAGTTCCATCTAGTTTGCAAATGCTCTATTTAGGGACCTCCTATAACTGATTTTCATATAGCTATGTTCATGAAACGGATGCTTCTATATAAACGATGTTCGCCTCTGTGAACTTGGAAGCCGGTTAAAACTTCCCTATGACTCTATACATTTCTTAATGGTTTCATATTACTAACTCACCTACAAATAAACTCAATTATTTTTTTTTGTAAATATTTTTATTTAAAAAGAAATTTAGAACATACATAGATTTAATAAAAGTAATACAATATAATTTTAAACGAATGTACCTTGAAACCTGGAGTAAATGTGCAATCACAGGTCCAAGGGTTTCCCCCTAGGTAAACTGCAACAACATGATTACTTCTACCAAAAGCATTATCGAAAGCATAAGTAGATATCTGAAAAATATAATCGAACTGATACAGTTTGTTTTATAACAAGTTCTTATATTATCTGAGAATTATACATATGAAAATACTTAATGGTTAATCAATAATAATTTATATTGTTTGTATGCGTTTTATCCGTTTTATATTGAAGCTATATGTACATTGGGAATACTATAATATATATTGTTATTTCATTCATTAACATAATATTCTTTCACTAAAGAATCCACTTCTACGCTGTATGGAAAAAAGAAAGCAAATGTTTGCTGTTGATAACGAAAAATCAGCAAAGAAGAGGATATCGCAGTCAAGTTTGAGGTAACGCGCTGTTTCAGTGAGAGCTTTAAATCATTGATGAAGAACCAGCCACTTCCGTTTGGAAAATTGAAACAGTGATATCTAACTCACAAGTCAATTCACAGCTGATTAATCGAAACTAAATTGGAATTACAATTGTCCAATAATTGCAAGCCTCTTATTCATCTTAATAAATGGCAAAAGCAATTCCTATTGATTTCCAATGTTGTAATATTCCTGGTACTTTGATCAAGCAGACAAATTGATTCAAATGTGTACAATTAACCTGTTAATAGCTATTTTGTATTAACTTTGATATGACATTTTAATTCCATGTGATTAGATATTAACACTATAATAATATAAATTAGGTACAAGCTGACTGTCAATCAATGACTGTTTTCTTTGTAAATATGACCAGGTGTTTGTTAATCAAATTTAATTATAAGTATATTTGAACTCTAGAAATAGTCTGTCTAAATTAGGCTAAAATAATAATAAATTTTGAAACATAATGAAAACTGTAAGATCACGTCCTGTAAAAATCTTGTTATTATGAAATAGTTATTGTTCGTTTTACTATTTCTTCTCCAGTCTTTATACACTTTCTGTCTCCCCATATCTTTGAAGAATTTACACCTACCCCTCATCTCACCAAACTCAGGCACAATCTTCAATTCGTTAACTATTTTCTTTCTTTAGTCAGATTATATTCCAGTGAAATCTATTATTGTGAAATATGTCTCGTTACTAAAGACGTACACATTAATCAATTGCAATTATATCAAAAAATTGCCAATACAGAAATAAAGATGTACAGATGTAGAAGAAATAAAAATGTCCATTCGTATTAAACCAATATAAATGCTGTATTAATTAATCTCATGAAATAAACATGAAGCATATTTCATAAGAAATAATTATTACAAATATAACTCAATACATAAAAATAATTGTTACTAGTCTCCCATTCTGGCCTCACATCGTGAAATGTTATTATAATTATTAATTGACGGCTCTATTCTCTTTAAATAATAGCATAGTAATTTTCTGTTTCTATATAGTAGAGTATCGTAGAGTGTATGAGACAGTATATTAGAGTGTATGTCACAGTGTAAGTGACTAGGAATTTGTTAAAGTTCAAGTATGAAATAAAAGTGTATACAATTCAAACTAAGTATAAAAGTTTACCAATTTGTGGCTATAAACTTTGAAAGAAATTATTTGTTGCAATAACTATTGATGCAGTGATGTGGCTCACTCATACTTAAAATTGGTACAAATCATCAAATGAGTCACATAGTCTATTCCCATAGGAGGAATAAAAATGAAGTGTTCTAAGTGTAGAAACAAGAACTATTAATGAAACTACCGTTATAAACTTCACCAATGGTATAGAGTGCAAATAAATTAAACATTAAAAGATCTTAACTGAAAAAGCATCTGGAGTGGCCTACACTCAACTTTACTATAAGTAAACATAATATCAAACTCGTTAAACCGATGTTTTATGTTCATTAAATTTAAATCAATTTGTATCATTTGTATATCTTGGGCTGTTAACGTTTTATTAGTTTTGATTATTGTGAAATCAATGATGAATCTAACATCTTATTAAAATTATTAAACTGAGCGCCTAAAACCCATTGGACTCGTACCCTCCGCAGCCATAGCTGTCATGCTGTCTATGCCATTGTTTTAACTAAATTCAACTTCAGATTTTATGATCATTAATGACATTCATAAATGTTGGTAGAAAAGTTCCATATTTTTAGGCATAATTTCAGAGAAATCTTTTTCTATTCCGAGATGATTGGCTGCAATACAGATATAATGTGATCAAGGGTTTCTACCTTTTCTAGATACAGATTTTGCATTCTTTTTTTGATGACAAATAGAGTTTCCATTCATAGTAGTGAAATAAACAAATTCTAATAAATGTATTTTTAAATCCTCTCCTTCAAAATATAGTATTCTTCACAAATGTAAGTGCAGTTGGAATGCATTTTATATAAATTGAACCCATCTGTTACTGACATTCTTTACATGATTTCTTCTTGATTTTATTTTTCTCCGAAGGGCATTATATCTAACGAACGTATAAATCAAACGATTTATCTTTCATTCTATTATGTTTTTGATATTTCATCTCTCATAGAAGTCTTCTCATTCTGTAAAATGAAGAGAATATTTATCAATTTCGATATAAATGTCAAAGTGGGAAATGTTTATTGGTCTTTAATCCTAGAGGTAGCAAACATAGGGATGGATCCAGTTATTAGTATACATGCTTAGCTTTGTATATCACATAAAAATGCATGCAATATCATTGGTATTCCCATAGCTGTAATAACACTTTTGTAAAGCCAAAGTGGAGATTTTGTATTAAAAAATAATCTCTTACAAGAGAACCTGGCTTTTGTAACTAAATTCAACTTCAGATTTTAATATTATTAATAATATTCTTAAATGTAGATAGAGAAGTTTTATACTTTTAGGCATGATTTGTGAAATATCTTTGTCTATTCCGAGATGATTGGCTCAAATACAGCACATCTACACTACGAGGCCCATTTTTGTGTAAATATCAATTTGATCCATAAAAGATTGTGAACTGTAGAGTCTAACATACCCACCCACCCATACACACACAGGCATCGTCGAAAAAAAGTCATATAACGACTTTGGGGACTTCAAAACATGTAATTTTGTCAAAATCTTGAAATCGATTTTTTTTGCGATCACTATACTATACTTATAGTAAAGTAAAAAGAATTATAAAACTTGCTCGACACTCTATCACTGACAGGTGAATGTTAAAATGTAACTATTATGGTTTACTGAGACCTTAAATGAAGCTTCAGAGGTAAATATTTTCAATACAATTTTAGATAATATAATAATAATTCATTATGTTTCTAGATCTTTACAAGAGTAATTTGTATACTAAATACTACAATATGATTATTTTCCTATCAATTTTTTAAATGTTTTATCATTTATAACTTTTATGGATTTAGACGTTAACACGATCTAAAAAGTTATTCATGCATAAACTTTTTAAAACACATTAAGGGTGCCATCTTGGTTTACTAGTTGCATATATACAGTGTGCATGGCTTTTTATATTATAAAAAATCACCAAAAACGCGATTTCTAATTCGTTAACACTTTTTTAATAATATATGAACTATTTTTTTACCAAACCTTGAATTTTCAACGTTATTAAATTTTCAAGAAAATGAGATACCATTAACAAGTTGAATGTCAATTGGTAATTTCTACAGTGCGAACGGTCACAGATAGAGGTAGACAGACATTTGATTTTTATATTTATAGCTGATGTTCCTTTCATATTTTTTTGGCCCCAGGTGTGATAGTGGGCTTGTCTTTATTACTGGAGATTAGTGGCACAAAGTTTGGACATGAACCTGAATTGTTTAGATAAAACATGGGCAATTTTTATATTACGTCCATCAGAGACAAGGTAAAGGCTGTCAGTCCCGAGCTTGTCCTGATTCAGGTACTCATTTAGAATGCGTATTCTAATAAACATTAGTAACAAATAAAATCTAAGGAAGAAATAGATAGTCCATCTTACTTTGTACACTAGTATGAAGTACAAATTTTCAATTAGTACTTCGTACTAATTGAATTCATCATTTAATTTCCACCAATTAAATGGTGGAATTATTGATTTATATTCCCTCCTATTAACTGGTAGTAAAATTCATAGTATCTAAATTTTATCTTATAATATATACTTTTCATTTTTATTGGGAGAAAACAACAAAATAATAAAATTATAAAAATAATGTATATATAAAGATTTATCATAATATGAAATAAAATCTAGTCACCTAAATCTCTAAGTCTAACCATTTAGTTCAGTTACCCTTGCTGATGAAAATTATTTTAAACCGGTCCAACGACTCCTTCACCGACATACAAGCTAGAAATGTATATCCATTTGTTAATGAAACTTGCACTAACCTCTGTCGTAATAATACTACGCAGATAGAATCAACCCGATTATGTGGTTCAACCATAACTACATAGGGTTCTAAATAACAAATGAGACACATTTTTTGCCATCTAGAATAAAACATAAATGTGAAAGACCAAACGTGAGGGAGTTGAGACAAACAAGCATTATGTTTTATATGGTCCAGAAAAAAAAACTTTTTCACCTTAGATGAATATTGAACACTTAGATGAAATAAATACATATGATTTACATAATATTGCTAAATTCAATTGAAATATTAATCGTTCACCACCACTATACAGAATTAGAATTCGAACTCGTTCTTGACAAAGACAATACAATTCGCTCCGATACTTGCATGGATGTATGTATATATGTATAATGTATTATTGAGTCTACTGTAGTCGATTGGAGACCTTTCATTTTAATTTATTAAATTTTTTATAGTGATTCCCAAGTAGTTTAATTCGTATTTTTTTTTAAATTTCTCCGAATGTTTTATTTTTAGATATATTGACTTAAGATATTTGTTGCTTTCTTTAACTTATCAATTGTGACTTTTTATCATTAGAAATTAGAAATATCGCCTGGATATCAATATTGGTATATTTATCAAAGTTAAGGTTTTATGTTTCTGTATATTCTTTATATATAAGAAGAATATTTCTCAAAATATGTCAATGTTAGACGATCTATTCCCAACCTACATAGTTTTGATTTCATATATTCACTAAAAATAGAAAAGTAAGGTTAAATGAATGTTTTGGATAAACATTTGTGTCATGAAAATGTGTTACATTGAATGTTTTTACTTAATAAAACAATGCATCTGATAATACCATTTTATTTCGATAAACATGCAACATCTTAACAAGTAGGTTTTCCTTATACTTTAACCTGTTTCCGAACTCATTAATTGTTAAAGGAATAGAAAAAATTGTTATAGAAGTGTTTTGCAGAAAGACAATAATTGATCTCCCTTGAGTATATTGTTTACTATTTTATATTATGGTACTAAATTACATTCAGTTAGGCCATCTTGATAGCTTGGTCAGTCTCGAGTCGCTTACCTTTGTCACAGTGGTGAGAGGTGAGGATTCCTTAAACCTTGGCAATTTATATTGTCTAGAGCTTACACAGCTGTCATGTTTAGACAGCATTATTTAATAACAGTGGATTTTGATAACTCTATTAAAAAGAACAACAATTTGAATTTTATTCTTGAGAATGGACGATTTTTAAAACTGGTAAAATGGATGAGAGATTCTTACAGGATAAAACAGTATATTTACAAAATATTGTTAATCACTTCTTTTTTTTAATAATTCGATTTTTTTAATGGGTGAGCCACATTATCTGTTGATTCTACATAGGAATTGGATTCTATCTTTAACAAGAACCTGATATCGTACAGGCTCGGCACTGACGGTTTAACGTCCTCTTCGAGGGACGACGTGCTCACATTTATTAATCTGTCCCGTCAATAAATCGAGGGCCTTGTTCAATAAATTGAACCCCAGACCCACCAGTTCACAGGCGAGTACGTTAACCACTGAGCTAACCTGGCCCCCTGTGTAGATTACGTAATGAAATCATGGTGTGGTCAAAAGGCCGAGGAACGTGAAATAAATCAAACAAGGATTACGTAATGACGTCAAAAGTACGATTTCCACCAACTATTTCAATCGCTTTAACTGACTATGTATAAGTTATAAATGAACGGAATAGATATTGTTAATTATTGCTTGAAAAGCTTTATTTCAATAACTTTCTAGAACACCTCAAGTCCTAAATTTGTAATAAGTATAAACAATAAAATGTATATAATTATAATTAAAAAACGAATAACTTTCGAGAAAATCTGAAAAGACATAGTGGACAACATATTTTGTATTCCACACCTTTGATCTCTTCTTTTACTTTTCTACCATGTCATTTGGGCCGTCAAAATCTTAAAGAACTGTGAATATGTAAAATTGATTTTAGCCATTTTTCAACACTGACATTCACTTGTCAGCGATGCAGGTATTTTGACGGAACAGACTTATATTGATTGTGTTACATTAAGATCTTATAATTTATTAATTAATAAATTAATTAATTCTTCCAATAGTAATATTTAAACTGTAAGTTAATTAAGAGTAATTGATAGCAGTATTCTTTCTAAATCTACCCTTAAAATCATATATTCGTTGATAACTTTTTATTCACTTGATTATGATGGTTTAATTTAACTGTACGATACTCATTGAAATTTAGCAAGTATCAAAGCCTGACAAATTATTATTATTTTTTAACATATGCAAAGTCAGGGGAGACTGTAAGTTAAGAAAGAAATCATACTCTTCTTATCTGATTACGTTGAATGCTAAACAGTCTGAACCTTGAGAGCCAATAAGAACCTTCAAGAATGTCTATAGAACTAATTTCATTGTTATCAAGGTATACATCCGCTACAAACCTATAAATAGGGTTGTACTTCAGGGGACTCACGTCCATAATCTGAAACAATCACATTATTAAAAAATAAACAAACTTTTTTATATTTATATACATAGATAAACTCATAATATTCATTGGAAAGAGTTTCTATTGATCTGAACATTAAATATCGGAAGTGGCCTACACTCAACTTTACTATAAGTAAAAAATAACAAATTGGTTTTACAACATACTGATTTTGTCTCCTCAAAACCTTTTAAATTCAATCATAAGTCAGAATGTTTATATTTTATTGAAAAAAATCTTTTTTTTTTTTCAAAAAAAATTGTATAATACTTTCATTTATTTCTTCTCGATAGCAAGATTTCATGTGTTTTTAGACAACATTTTTTCTGCTTATGTACTAACTCCATAGTCTTAAAGTTTTAACATTATCATGAAAGCAACAAAAGCAAAAACTGAAAAAATCGTCAGCTTTTCAAAACAACTGGAAATATTTTTTTCCCAATACAATGTAACAATTTTGACTTACCATTCAATCTGAAAGCTTATGAAGAAGATACAAACCATACCGTTTCACATTCCAAATGAAATTGTGCCAAAAATGAGTTAATGTTTTTTTAAATTACTTTAACCAAAGGGGCGTTATACTTTATTTTCTGTTTTCAGCAGATGTTTTTTGACGCTAAAACGTTTTTTAAAAAAACGATTAAATTTTGCCAAACAATTAATTGAACAGAAAAAAAGCAATTCATAAAAATAAATTGTGAAATTTTAATTACCTCAAAGAGCAATAAAGCTATGAAAACTGAATATTCATCCTGGCCTAATAGATCACCTGCTATACCATACTTGTCGGATTTGTTTACATTAATTTACATTGACTAAGAACTTTTTTAAGAAAATTAACTGAAATAATATTCATTTTTAGGAGTTTAATGAAAAATTTTAAAATGATTTAATGACTGAATGTGAGATGTACGTACGTACGTAAGAAGAATAAAAATGTTAATGTAAAAAATCAACACCAATAAAACATATAATTGCTGATACTTTTTATGGTATGATGGATTTGGCTAACAAAATGCTCTAATTAGTCTATATGCTGCACTCTTCAACAATACTTAATATCAGATGTAGATAGAATATTTCGTGTTGTGATATGCTGAAGTGGGATTGTGTGATTGGAGGTCATAAGTGTGAGTTTTCTGAAGTGGAGAATTTGTTGTCAGATGAACGATGTATCTTGTTTTTTTTTTTTTGTTAAAAGAAGACACTTGGTTTTCCGAGTATAAAATTTAATGAGACTATTACATTCAACAGCAAATAAATGACGTTTGGCGTCACGTAGGTAGCTGGTATTCATTTTGAGTAAGGAATGTTAAATAAAATGTTAAACATTTATAGAATTTAAACTTTAGTAATAATATCACGTTCTTAGTGACAGTAACTACAATATCTAACAAAACAACTTCTTTTGTAGTTATTTAAGTCAATACAAGTTATATTCATAATTAGAATGTAAGTGAAATGATTATGTCATTTTCTCTAGACATGTACATACAGCCGGAGTCTATGAAACTTACTTATCTGATTCCAAACCAATATACCTGATATTATCAACTGGAACACAAACCAATATACCTGATTTTAGATCAAATGGAACACAAACCAATATACCTGATTTTAGATCAAATGAAACACAAATCAATATACCTGATATTAGATTAACTAGAACACAAAACAATATACCTGATATTAGATTAACTGGAACACAAGTCAATATACCTGATATTAGATTAACTAGAACACAAAACAATACACCTGATATTAGATTAACTGGAACACAAGCCAATATACCTGATATTAGATTAACTAGAACACAAAACAATACACCTGATATAAGATTAACTGGAACACAAGTCAATATACCTGATATTAGATTAACTAGAACACAAAACAATACAAATGATATTAGATTAACTGGAACACAAGTCAATATACCTGATATTAGATTAACTAGAACACAAAACAATGCACCGAATATTAGATTAACTAGAACACAAAACAATACACCTGATATTAGATTAACTGGAACACAAGCCAATATACCTGATATTAGATTAACTAGAACACAAAACAATACACCTGATATTAGATTAACTGAAACACAAGCCAATATACCTGACATTAGATTAACTAGAACACAAAACAATACACCTCATATTAGATTAACTGGAACACAAGTCAATATACCTGACATTAGATTAACTAGAACACAAAACAATACACCTCATATTAGATTAACTGGAACACAAGTCAATATACCTGATATTAGATCAACTGGAATACAAAACAATACACCTCATATTAGATTAACTGGAACACAAAACAATACACCTGATATTAGATTAACTGGAACACAAAACAATACACCTGATATTAGATTAACTGGAACACAAGTCAATATACCTGATATTAGATTAACTGGAACACAAAACAATACACCTGATATTAGATTAACTGGAACACAAGTCAATATCCCTGATATTAGATTAACTGGAACACAAGTCAATATACCTGATATTAGATTAACTAGAACACAAGTCAATATACCTGATATTAGATTAACTGAAACAAAAGCCAATATACCTGATATTAGATTAACTAGAACACAAGTCAATATACCTGATATTAGATCAACTGGAACACAAATCAATATACGTGGTACTGGACCAATTAGAACAGGAAGTTAATTTTCAACTATTTCCACAATTGAATCTTCGGAGCTACTGAATGTATCCAATTCATAACGAATTAGATTTTAAATTATTTAAAAAGCAATTATTTTTATTTGTTATCAAATAAAAATTAAATAAAATAAAAAATCGTTTGTCAACATGTTTCATATTATGTTTACTTATAGTAACGTTGAGTGTAGGCCACTCCAATTTTTTTACATGCATATTGTTATTACCACTGAGGTTAGTAAGATTAATATTACGAGTAGAATTAGAAAAAACCGTCATACCTCGTAAGTTGATATCGGAGATGTTGGAGCGCTTTCGGATCTGGTCCATCTTCATTCGCAACACTAGAACCTCTGTGGTAATAACAATATGCATGTATTTAACACAGCCAGTCTGGCTAAGGTTATGACTCAGTTGCGAATGAAGATGGACCAGATCCGAAAGCGCTCCAACATCTCCGATATCAACTTACGAGGTATGACGGTTTTTTCTAATTCTAATATTAATCCAATTTTTTTCTTTACTGTAGGCATACCATAGTGATAATGAAAAAGAATCAATTCCGAGTTCCGAGTTGATGACAATTTTTTATGCGTGTCTGCTTGATGGTGTGTGTGTGTCTGTGAGACAGAGAGAGAGTGCGTGTGTGTGTATATGTGCGTGCGCGCGCGCGTGTGTGTGTGTATTTATATTAATCTGACACAATATCGCTCACAAAATCAATCCAATATTGACATTTTTCTTGTCGCGCGAGATATTTTCATCTCCATCATTAAATTTATTATTAAATTGTTACATATTTTAACGAATTTGTATTAAAGTGACATTAAATAATACTTCTTTTGACCCTTTATCGCCGTGATTATCCATGTCGTTAACAATAATTTTATTCTAATAAACCAATAACATTTATTTAAAATAATATAAAATAATGAGGATACAAGAACCTGACAGGTGCTGTCACCTGGCTGACTCAACCTGAACTTTGAACCATAACATAACCTTGACGAAGTACAGTCTGTGCAGAATAAAATAAACCTTCCCCATATTCTGACTGTACGCGTACTGTACGGAAGAAAATGTTTCCCCTCATACTAGCACTCTTCTACTACTAATAATAATATAAATAATTCATATTTAAGTATATTAGTCAATAAAATTACAAACACTATATTATTTTCTCACTCCCTAGATTTGAAATAATAGTATATTACCTGTTTCATGTAATTATTCAATCACATGTCATTCAATAAAATTACAGTTTTTTAGCTCCAAAAATTCTTTACTATCTTCACCAATTATAAATTCATTAAAACTAGCAAAATTATAAGACAGTACTACATATATAAATTATTTAAATTTGATTTTTGTTCAATGTTTCTGATCTTCTGTCTACTCAGTTGTATAACAGTGAAGTTATGTTCTTTACTATTTACTTTACTATTATACATTATAATAGTAAAGTTCTTCTCGGAACTAACTCAGGATTTTTTCATTCAAAAGTGGAAAATAATCATTTAAAATTGATAAATATATACTAGATAAATAATCTTAAATATGAGTGACTTCATTGTCAAACCTTATTGTTGTTGAGGTATATGGAGGTGGTGTTGATAGGAATTCGGGTAGGCATAGTGAGGAGATGGAGGGAGGAGCAGTTGACGATGACGATGGGCACGAGGTAGACTGGTTTTGAATGACTCCATACGGCGTTTTTAAGCCAGCAAGAGCACCCCTCGGGGCAATCTGCTTCTGCACCCTTAAACAAATCAAGCTTATAAACAATAGCATTACTGTTGATTTATAGTTGAAGGTATTTATGATAAATATAGAGAAATATTTGTCTAGGAGGGAAATAAAAGTCTAGGAGGCCTCTCTTCCCAGAAGACACTTTTACCCGTCCTCTATAACTCTTCTAAATCATCCTAGAATATGAACAAAGTCACAGAAGATAACAATCTTTGCCATGAATCCTGGGCATCAAAATAACAATTAAGGAGGCTCATCTGATATCTGATCCCAGCCAGTGTTTTCTGATCCCAGCGTCTGGGGCACACCCAGACCTGTTGTAAGGAGAACCCACGCTGTGATAGGTTCCCAACAGTTTATCATTATTCTTCTTGCTCTATTTGCAAAACAATACAGCCTTCTTTTGTAAATTTTACTGTACCTTATCCCGCCATCTACCTGGGCTGTTCTGCTTCCTCTGTGTAGTTGATGGAATGATTAAACCCCTTATAACAAACTTCCTTCCATCCTTCTAACCTCATCTCCTCCTCCTCAAACCATATCATACAGTGACGGAATCAATAAACTGAAGAATCGTGAATCTTCTTTAGCGCAAATAGCCGCTCAAGGTTTCTAGGAAGCGGATATCTTTAACAGACTGAACCAGTCAATTAACAAATTCACTTTTTGCCCCTCTAAAGTCTTTGACTTGATAGCGTCTCTCCTGTGATCTGAAAATGACTCTGACTTGACTAATGGTAGCACCACATTTTAAGACAAATTCCATATTCTTGACATACTTTACCTTTAACCCAGGTGGGTTAAACGAGGAAAACAGAATATCAAAACTTGTTACATACAATGAAACACTATATACTTGGTTTGGCTAAATCTTTTCGAAAGCCTAACATGTGCTTCTTTATGTTTGGCTGCAAGTTTAAAATAACTGACCACCTCATACCAGGTGGTTTGACGGCCATCCTTGCACGCCACGGCATCTCTAATACCAGAATTGAGAGCCCATCCGCTCCCCTGGAACAGAAAACAATTCAAATCCCACATCCAAACTAATAACTACCCCTCTCTATTTCAGCTTTACAATTCGTCTCTTGTACTGTAGAATATTAATCACATTTAGCAGTTGCTACACTCAGATAGACCTACCTTAATAGCAGGTCGAATATGAAAAGTACTGTGTATGTTACAATAGTGACAATAGGTCAAGACGAATCTTAATAAACCATATAACTCAATACAACCCCTGATTTACGCACCATCAACTCTGAAGGTAACACAACTAGTATCACATAATTAATTACCTTCATAAATTTCATAACTTCCATGACAGGTTTCTTAGCATATTTTTCTTCGCTGCATACCATTAGACCAGAGTCCATCATTTTTAATGAATCATTACTTTTTTCTTGAGTCCATTTTAAGTCATTTGAACAATCCCAATACTCACCTGAAAAATAGCAATTAGACTTTTTTTTCAATAAAGTTGTCAATAATTGAATAAAGAATATCTAGATGTCACTCCTAGTACCAGATAATCTTTGACGTCCCAATCTAAAAACAATTCTACATGTTTACTCTCAACTAACTGGCTACAGTTTAAAATCCCCCGCCTGCATCAATATTTTAAAATTTCTTTATTTATTCATCTTTATTCTTGAATCATCGGCAGCATAATTCATTCTCAAGTAAGATAATTTATTTTCTTAAGTTTCTTACTCGTTATATGTGAAGTGATCTTTTGCTTACTTTGCAAAAATATAGTTGGAAATTTCATTTATAGTTTGAAATTTGATATAAAACGTTTGATAATTTTATTTTTGGTACACACAATTCATAGAGGCAAACGAGTAAGATTTAGATTTTGAACTGTCAACATTGATATAGAAAGTTCCAATATTTTATATTCAGCATTGATGAATTGAACTGAATAAATTGAATAACTATTCGTATTTGTTATAATGAAATGCTTTACACAATAATAAATCTGATAAATACATTTTTCTTAAATATATATTCTTTAACATCTTTATTAATAGTTTATGTAGCAACATAGTTTATTAGTGTTTATATTTTTTTTATTTTTACTTAATTTTACCATACTTAATAAGGAAGTAAGAACGTGACAAGGATGCATCAACTAGTAATAGTAATCCAGCAGAAAAGCCAAAAACAATTATAAATTAAGTTCATCAATACCATGTAGACTACCTGCAATATGGCTTTACTGATTCACTATCAGATAATCGACACCGATGTGCGTCTTTTGTGAGAACATCCTGTCACAAGAAGCTATCATGTCTAAAGGAACACTTTACAAAAATGTATCCTAACAGAAGTTCAAACTATTTACCAAAATTACAGAGAATAAAGGAGGCTTTTGAAAACGTCTCTACCTTAATAATGATTCATAAACCAAATTCAGAATCTGAAAAATGTTTTATTGCTTTGTGGGGGTTGCGCAGTTTGCGTGGGTTGTTTGTTGATAACCTTCGAGAGAAGTGTAGTAGAGGTTTTGTGTGGGTTATCAACGAGACTAGGACTGCTATAGCTTCTTTTTCTAATAACCGCAATTACAGCCTGTTCGCCTTCAGTGTTTTCTATAAATGGAAAGAAAAGCTTTAAAGGCTGCTTGTCACATATTTAGTTAAAAGTGAGTCGAACAATGAAAGACTAGCGAGTGCTGCGCCAAAATCTATAGCTTCATACAGAATATCAATAATAATGACAAAATGTGGAAAACCACACTCAATTGGAAAGGAATTAATAATCCCTTTAGTGTCTAAAAGTAGATGCAAATATTTTAAAGTCAATTTCTCTCAGTAACATTTCTCTCTATCTTGCCGAATTGACGAGATGAGTGAGGATAAAGAAAATCAGTTGTACATGGAACTCCAAAAGACTGAATTCAGCATACAACTCGATGACTGAACTGCACGAAAGAACAAACCATTATTGATGGATTATATCTGTTTTATTAAAAACAGACAATTCTTTAAAGAAATGTTATTCTGTAAATATTTGAAGACAGATACAAAAGGAGAGACAGTATATGAAGTATTGAAGACTTATTTTGATAAAAACAATATTCCACTTAAAAATATGATATCCTGCACAACTGATAGTGACAGGTGTCACTTTTAAAAAAAGAAATGCCTGGTTTATTCGCAAGTTCATCAGATGATCTCCACAGCGCGCAAGTGCGTGTGTGTGTACATGTAACTGAGTGTTTATTAATTAATATAACATATAAATTAATTATTACTTACCTTTTAAATATATCTTTTTATAAGTTTTAAACAGTGAAATAACTTCAAATGCAAGTTGTTGTATACGGTTGTTACTCAAGTCAATAATTTCAAGTTTTTCTAAATTTTTAATTAAATCTGTCTTGATATTTGATATCTGAAGTCCACTTAAGTTTAATATCTGTAACAAACAAATATAAAATGTGAAGTATTCATATTAGGTATATATCAATAACTTATAACTGTCAAATTATGTAAAAAGAATACTATATTTTTAGACATTGAAATTATAGATTTTAAAATTTGAAGTAACTACGGAAAGTAATATCATGGTGGTTAAATTAACACAAATATGTTTCATTTATTTTTTTTCACAGCACAGCAGTTGAAACTCATTTAATGTACCTTTCTTTCTGTTAATTATTATCGAATACCATATTCTTGATAATGACATTTTTACTATGACAATGATATTATAGGTATTCATTGTATACCCGGTATAGCAAGCAGATGGTTATAATAAAATCATAAGTTAATGTTACATCTACTTAAATGTTGTTAGAGGTGGTCTGAAGTAAAGAGTTACTAGGGTTAAGGCAAGATTGATTATCCTGGTTTCCTATTCAATTTTTTTATTGCATTTGAAGTAAAACCTGAATACAGTAGTTGAAATTACTGATGATTTATTTATATACAATAGAGAGCCTTAAAAACAGATAATGAAAAGATAAAGAAGAAGGAAAAAATAAAAATTACAGAAAGAAATAACAAAACAATAACTTTCACGTAGTTAATAACTATGAGTTTTGTTATAAATCTTTTTCCTATTTTGAACCAGATTTATATCACAAACCTGTTCTCATAAATCCCTATACAGTCGAGAAATAAAATACTCTAATATTATTTAAAATAACCGAAATAGGTTAATAATTGCTATTGATGCTATTGACATAGAATAAGCCACATTTTAAAATGAATATTACAGTGATAGTATGATAATGACTAAAATTACAGTTACATTTATTGTGAATGTATAGTCTGTTGTGTAAGATCTTTGTCCTTATTTCTCTAATGCATACCCTTTAATCACAACAATCAGTATCTTCAGTTTGTTCACCACTCAAGCGGATCACTTCATGTCTTAATGACCACGGATATCAATATGCAAAAGTATATTTTTGTTTCCAGTGTTCTTTTGTAACATGAAACATAAATACATATATATATATATATTATATATATATATTAAGGTTACACACCTGCCCCCCCCCTCCCCTCACCTGTTAGATACAGGTATGTATACCCGGGGTTATATCAGTGACCTGAGGATGACTCATTGTCAGAGCTGGGCTACCGCCATTGTGCAGTTAATCGGGCCCAGCTGCACATTATCATAAGGAAATACGCCTTTCTTTTCTTCAGACTTGCTCTTTCTTTAAAGTGTTTTAGCGGGAAAATAACTGGACAATTTATCCAAACTGGAGACTATAAACAGAAAGTTGTCTATGAAGCTCAGTGTTATGGAGCTAACATGTTTCGTGACTGATGTGTATCGCTCTGAGTTATTGGATACTACAACCACGTCTTCAGTATCACACCCAAGTTTTTTTATAATGAAATGTGAACCACACCCTCTCAAATTATGTAAGATATAATTATGTTCTACACAATAAATTGTAGTTGTTGTGAATTGCTTATCAAAATTTCCCAGTGATGAGGTGCAGCATGCAGATTGATTACACAAGTTTTTTTATAATGAAATGTGAACCACACCCTCTCAAATTATGTAAGATATAATTATGTTCTACACAATAAATTGTAGTTGTTGTGAATTGCTTATCAAAATTTCCCAGTGAAACAAGTGTAGCATGTAGATTGATTACACCTATTTATTTAATCAACCTCCATCACTCTGGAAAACATCATAAAATATATATTTGACTGCTTGCTTTTTTGCTTTTATACTTTTAAGAGTTTTATTATTTTTACATATCATATTAACTCATTATAATATGTTCATATTTCTTTTATTGAATCTTTAAATAGCCATTTTATTTCACTGGATTCTATCAAAAAAAAATTCTAAGTCAATATAACCAAATTCAGCAAGGATAGTAGGTTATCCGTTATTTTAAGTTGAGTTTTCAGTTTTTAGATGTATATAACATTTTACAGTAATCACAATTTCTTGAATTTTTTTTTTGATAGTATACTAATTTTAAATTGATTGGATTTGATAATTCTATAATGAAACATTTGCGTAAATGTTTAGAGAAAAATAATCATTTTCTGAAATTTATAATGTACCACATAACACCCTTTACTGTCTTTGAAATTTAGATAAAAAAGGTATCCAGTTCATCCTCTGAAAAAGTGCTATTTTTGGGTATAATTTCATTATGATCCGTTAAATGGTACGAGGTTTATATAACAGGTTTTCTGTTAAAGATGACAAAAGGTTTATCTTTGTAAATTAAAAATATTTCACATTAGAAATTCCAAGAAACAGACAAAATGATAGCTATGGATGCAGTAAAGTGACATTTCAAACACCTTTTGATTAATCACTTAAACAAGTTAGTTAAATATGTAATGAAAATTTTATTCATTTCAAACATTCTATTTTTGATCTATGCAATTATTTTATGAGAAAACTATAAATGATATTTAAGTATTGTACTGTATTCAAAAGAGACGGATTGAAACTACAGATTATGAAAATTGTTGTTAACAGAAAAGGAGTTGATGGGAATATTACTAACGCCCCTTTCAGAACTAATCCACCGAATGAAAATTCTACTTCGGAAGTACCTTCATTAAGGATTACTAACATGACAAATACAAAATATTAATTAAATTAGATATTCATTGTTCATTCTGAAATATAGATTAATTTTAGAAAATATCAATCATACAAAAAAATCAGATAAGGTAATATTCAATAATTTCAGAAAAAAATGAAAACTAATAATTCAACTTATTTAATTAAATATATAGTATATATTTTGTTAAAAAAAACAAACAAACTGTACTTCCATTTACCTCGTTTTTAGCAATATATTTAGAACGGCATTAAGATGAAAGCCTGTGTAGAATTGTGGACTTGGAAAACAAACTTTACATGTCAAATTAAACACCTTTTTATATTAATATAAAATCTACAGTTTCACATATATCAGTTAAGACTAAAATTAAACAGTTTTGAATCAGTTGAAAAGCAATAAAACATGCATGTTTTATTGTTTACAAGGGATGAAGTAAAAAAGTTTCACATTATTACTAAGCACATGACAAATACTTTACAATTATATCTAAAATTAATAATAACATAAAGGTTTCAAACTACTTTCTGTTTTAGATAAAACTACAATGTTTAGAAAAATCTGAAAAAAACGAATAAAGGAACAGAAGAAAATCCTCATTATTTCATTCAATATATATACGGAAACAATGAATGTTAGAAGAACGTAAACTTAGTGGGGTTTGAATTTGAAGTTCCAGGATTTGAGAACTGTTGACTAAGTTCTCTTGATGGAGGAGCAAGGGGTATTTTCCCTTTATCATAGCTTTGCGAATTAAACTGTTGTAGATCTTCTTTGCTTAAATTTTCTTGATTGGAAAACGCACTAAATGACCACAAAGTCTTTAGTACATTGTGGTCAAAGATAGGATTGGTCTTGAATGATGAAACATCTCCTATAACGAAATCTTGTGTAGGCTTAGTGACAACGGAAGACGAAAATGAATTCTTTTCAGGAGCACTATTAAAAAAATCTGATCGCGGCTGGTTAACCGACGTAAAACAATGTTGCGATAAGAATACATTGTTAGTAAGCGGATGCATTGTCCCTGGCTTTTGCATCATATAGGCTCTGGCAATTTTGTTGGCATTTGTTTTTATAACTCCTTTAAATGACTGCTCAAATTTTTCCTTTTGTCTTATTAACTCTTCCAGTGCACTTTTATAATCATTAAAACGTCCTGAACGGCTAAATAAGTACGCATAATAACGCACCTCTTCTGGAGAGAAATCGTCCAACGTTAAATTTCCACAACTAATAACCGGACTATGACATGTAAAAGGCCAGATTGGCCTGCCCTCATTAATGGAAAATTGTATAGATCTAACAATTTCATCAAGGCTAAATTTTTTTTCAGTATATTGTTGGGATACACCTTGATTGTGGGATTTCCAATCATTGGATCTGTTTTGATCCAATAAATATCGGCAACCATCACCAGACTGGCCATAAGAACTTTCATTTCACTTAGAAGAATAATTTTTAAAATCATTACTTCCAATTGGTTGAGAAGATGAACCTCTTTGTCTGAAACAGTTTTTTGTTAAAATTGATTTACCAGACGTTTCACTAGGTGGAATTCTGCCCGCTTCAAATGGGTGTTCAAATTTGCACCGGTTCCCATAATAACAGGAACCCTTGAGATAATACTTACACACTACCATTTCCATATAATAGAAGATCACACCGCGGTAAACCTAATGAAGGTTACACTCTATAAGATATTGTTATTTCTAAGCAGTTCAACCAACAACAAAAAGGAACTGAGTTCTAAGGGATTATTAAATTATTAATGATCACTTTTCATATTATATCATGAACTTTTTGCATTGTCCCAATGCAAAATATTTTTTGCAATCAAAAAATAATTGGAATCGATAGATGATGGTTTTTAAATAATTATAAGAGAGATGAAGTATCGTATTGGCGAAAATTTCATACTGAAAGGATTTAATCCCAAAGAAGATGAAACTGTTCCTAAAGTGGATGGGTTCTCTTCTGATGATACGCCAGCCTGGGATTTCGCCAATTTTATGAGCCGAGTTCAGCAAACCATTTTCTTGGGTTGAAAGAAATCTCGGATTTCAACCATATAATTATGGCATTCAATACACTTAAGCATATTGAAAAAATTTCCATTGGCCATCTACGAGTCATTTGTTTTGTACTACAACATCGAGTCGTCTGATTCATTGTATCTACTCTTCCTTTTGCAGAGGAGTAGATTATTTGACTATAGTAAATATAGTAATACTATACTTTACCTATATGGTTATACAGATAAAGTATATTTATCTCAAAAAATGGAGATAAAAACTTATCTCAAATTTTTCTTTACAAAACTCACTGTAAATAAATTTTTACCTCAATTATTTCAGGTTTGTTCTTGGTTGTTGACTCACTGCCTTTGTCATTATGCATCGTACTTAGTAATGTAACCACAGAGTTTTTCTTTGGGCAGTATGAAGCAATACTACCATCTCTTTGAAAATCATACATAGTAGTGAAGATCTGTCTGCCTGTAGTGGTTGTAAAAGCTGCAGGTAGTTCACTCCGGTTCTTTCAAATTGTTCCAACTAACGTAAGTTTGTTGAGCAGGAGTAATTGTAAACTCGTGAAAAAGTTATCACAAGTGATATTACAACCACTTTTCTTGTAAACATCAAAAAGTTTGATGTACTGCACTAGTACTCAGATTTGAAGCTCTTTGATCATTGTCTTCTTTACCTTTATAAAGATCCATTTTCAATGAAAGCTGGTTCCACTGTCACAAATGACCAAAAATTTGATTCCATACTTTCCTGGCTTTGATGGGAAATACCGCCAAAAAGGACATCTACTACGAAATGTTACTAGTTGTCCATCAACAGTCAAGTTTACACTAGGTGTAAATGAATCTTGCATGGTACTGTTTCACATGTCAAATGCCTTTCTGATTAGTTGTAATTTGTCTAGTGATCTATTTTGCCTGGTGATCAAATTGCATCACAATCAAAATTTCTTGAAAACAATATATTGCAAAAATTTCATGGAGATTGGATGGCCGTCAGATTTACTCCAAAGTTGAGAAACTGGTTCTCCTTTTGACTTATAGACTCTAATAAGCAGAAGAGTACCAATAAACTTGTGTTGTTCTGTAATGTTTATTGGCTTCCATTTTTCTTTTAGTCTGTACTTTTCTTCAATGTTTGTGCGAGTGTAAGTTTCCTGAAGCAAAGAGTCACGAAAAAATAGCTAAATCATCCACATCACGGTTAGCGTAATTCGTTGGACCACTCCTTTCACGTATTATATTATGAATACCAAGTGGACCCTCCGATGCCATCTCTGGAACAGCTGTCCAAGTATTTAGACTTATTTTTTATGTGAAAATTGTTGAAAAATTTTTGCTCATAACGGGGTCTTTCTTAGTAGTATTTTGAAGACTGTCATCTTCTTCATCACAAAGAACTAAATCTTTATTACTTCATAAATTTCACCATCATTGTCAGATATTATATAATCGTCATCTTCTATTTCATTGCTGCTGAGCCCTCATTCTTATCAAACAGTAAATTTCTAATATATTCATCTAATAATTTCCTTTTAGCCATTTTATGGGTGAACCTTTTATTGGCAGCAATAAAAACACAATGAAGCAGTTACGTACGTTTCTATTTATATATTACAGGAGTTCAGCCAAGTTATAGCGCGTTAGAATACGTTTCAACTAGCGCAGGGAGCAGAGAATGATACAACAAGCACTTTTATTGAACTGGGCCTAAGAGACCCGCTTGGTAACCTTTGTTATATTATTAATTGTTGCAAAAGATATTAAATTAAATGAGAGGTTAATCTTTTTTCTAACCCAGCTTCATAGGCCCTATGGTCTTTCTGGGGTTAAACAAACACCATGCTTTTGATTTTAAGGAAAAAATAATTTTTACCTATGATGAAGAACTAGTTAACCCAGAAAAAGTGCTAGATTCGTTTTACATTAAAGGCAATGACACCTCCATTAATTATGAATGCGGTATACCCAACTTGAATATAATAAATTCGTATTCAGGTGTAAATAGTTTTTTTGACAGCTTCTATTAAATCATAATTATTTCTTTTTAGTTTCAGTGGAAAAAGTTTTTGGAAGTTTAGAGAATATTCGATTATTGATTACTTATGCCATTGGAGTATGAAAACTTATGATTTTTACACTGTAATATTCCGTTATGTAACATCGTTATTACATATTTGTACTTATTGCACTTGGAGTGTGCATTGTTTTTCTATAAGTGATTGTACTTACTTAGAATTTACTTACGCTTATGTATTTAAAAACGGTATAATTACCTCAATGTTTGTTATATGACCATTAGATAATTCTTTAATTTTTGATTTTCCTCTATTTTGTATGGCTATAAAAAACTTTAAGCAAATTGAAAACGTCAGCATTGAGAGTCTATGTTTTACTTGAAAGACTAAGCAAACTTTGATTCATGTTAGTCTTATATTTGTATAATTCTAAAAGTCCCATGATGTAATATAAGTTTTGTAAAAATAATAGATATTAGTTTGCCATGAGAAAATGGAGAAATTCAAAACTGCTGGATTGACTTTACGTAGCTGTTGTGTAACGTCTGAGTTACTTTATTGATAATAACCCCACTCGAATTACTTTGTAATAATCCAGATCGTGTTTTGTTCTTTGAGAATCCAATTTCCACAAACTTCCAGCAGCTGGTGACAATAGGTTGACTAAGTAATTTGCAGTGGTGCAAATAGAATGTTTTGTTTCATCTATTTCCTTCCACTGCAAATTGAAAACTCACCGCTATGGAGTAATATTACAACTTTTAATGCTCTGCTTGAATAAAACAAAGATATAGAAAATGTAGTAATGACATTAGATCATTATTACATAGTAATATGTAATATCCATGTAATGTGTAATATTACATAGAGTATCATTAGATTAATCTAATGATTAATCCTCTTTATGGTTTTACAGAAGACAAATAATGTTAGTTTATCTTTAAATAATATTAGAAACTGAACTTATGAAAGACACATGCTTGACAATTAAACACAGTACTCCAAAATTGTTGAAATTACCATTTTTTAATACAACATTTCCATATTAAAAGTGTCATTTTTTAACTTGAAAGTAGGTACACAGAGATAATATGCACAAAAAACCGACGGCATATAATCTTTTGGACTGTACACTACCTGATTCCACTTCTTTGATGATAGTTTTCATGAAATGTTGATATAAAAGTTGCCGAAATTCAGTAGTTTTCAGCAAAATTTCTTTTTTTTTTTTTGAGATTTTCCATGGTTCCTGATTTGTTGATGATTTATAAAATGACCCAAAAAAAGATGGAATGATAAAAAGGAAATAACGAAAGAAAAATAAAACTGACAATTAAAACTTGTTTTAATAGCTTTTTTTTAGCAAATTCGCAATAGATGTATTTTATTTCCGTTATTAAGCATTACGGTTAAATTATAAACTCGTACATTATTGTAAATATTACTATAGAAGATTTAGAACTTCACTTTAATGATCAATATAATTTACGCACACATTTTTCAAATGTCAATAATTTTCTGGACCCAAATTATGCATTATTGGAGTCTATAACACACCTTTTCGTTACCACTGAATAAAATATAATGAATAATTCGGTCTATTGTTCATTTCTAAACAAGGACATTGAAGTACTCATTACTATTCATTCAAATGAAAATATGATCGGTGAAATTATAAAGCATATATCAAAGAATAATTTAACATCATATTATGTTCCAATGGTAAGAAAAGTTAAGAAATTTTATCAAATTGTAAACACATGAAGCCTAGCTAGAAAGGTTATTTGTCAGAGGATCATAGCTTTTATTTTACATACTACGTAAATGTAAAATATATTATTTTCAAATTCTACTACTTTCAAATAAATTAATAACATTGATTAATGTTGAATAACATAATGCATTAAACTCAAAACTAATTGTAGCTGACGCTAATATGAATAAAACGTGCAGATGTGAGTGACAAATTAGCCATTCAGCTATCAAATTTTCAATGATCTCAAAGACCTTACATTCAACTAAACCACATAAAACACAAATTTTTTAGGAAGCAGTTTCCTTTTCTTTTATAATGAAAGCCGCATTCTACCTTTTCCAATCCTTCACAAGTCTTTGAAGCCAGCAAAGATCGTAATGTTCACAATTTTTTCACCACTCTGAATTTCTATGGTATCTATGATTTTGGCATATTATTAAAAACTTTTTGTCTGTGATATTTTCTTCCTCCTGTACTTCTTCCTTTAATCGACCTCTTTCTTATTTAACGAAAAATCTCCCAAACTGAAGAGTATTTTGTTCACACATTCCGAACCTTCCAATCATATTAGAGTAATCAAATAATGTTGACGCTTCAGATTTCATAATTTTCTTATTATTAACACGAGTCATATATTCATTTCTTTGATTAATCATAGTTACTACACCATTCATATTAATACCTCATGTACTACCTGCAACTGCGTCTATAAACTAGATTGCACTCAATGTGATTATTTTTATGTTGGCTTTGCTTCAACTAAGCTAAGCCGTTGTCTAAATAGTCTTACGGCCTTCATCAATCTATGTGAACATTTTTCTATAGCAATTTGTATAACATATCACAGTCTCAGTTTTAATAACTAATTCAGTGTTCATACTTTTATTCAGATTAGGCATCTAACGCTGATTTTACCTTAAGAACTTCGGAAGAGGTATTGAAGATTATCAATATAAGTCAACCTCTGAAATGTTGGGGATAGTTTTTCTTTAAAGTCTCTTTTTTTTTGTTTATATATATATACCATAATGTTAGCTGACAAACTTTATAGAATCGCAAGATTAAATTTCTCACAATCTTCCTTACCTTTGAAACACATTTATAATACATGGCAAATGACTTGGTTGATGTAATAACAACCAATTATTACATCACTCGTCAATTGTAATAACAAAATAAACTACCTTCTGAAAATTATCGATACTTTTTCCAAATATGCTTGGTTCATCCCTGTCAAGAGAAAGACTGGTGAGAATGTTTCAAGACTAAAGCGTTTCGAGACCATTTGAACAGGGAAAAGTCAAACCAAAATACATACGAAGCGTTGAAGGAAGGGAGTTTTTCAACAAGGACTTTAAGGACATTTACCAAAAGTACAATTCAGTATGGAACATTCTCTACCATGAAGGCTTTAATTGTGGAAGGATTCATTAGAACTGTAAGAGGAAGAATGTTTAAACAGTTCTTAATTCAAGGATCATATAGATTTATTAATTTCCTCCCAAAGATTGTGCAACAGTACAATAAAAGGAATCATCTAACCGTTGAAACGGTACCGAATTAAGTAAAAAAGGAATTGAATGAAGAAGAAATTCTAGAAAGAGTCGTTAATGATGTTAGACGGAGACATGACAAATTAAATGTTAACATGGAAAATTGCCATTGAAGACATCAATAATAATTAGCGAATTTCAAACTAAATTTTAAAGAGGTTAGACGAGGAGATGGTCTACTGAAGTTTTCTATATCAACAATATTCTACCCACCCTGCCTGTAACTTATCAGATGAGAGATGGAAATGAACAGTACCGTTCAAATTGTTCGATTATCCGTGTATTGTACTGTTTGAGGAAGATTTTACCAACATGAACTATAGAAAACCAATGTACCTAATGTGTATTTAATTGAAAAAATTATGAAGAAAAGAAAAAATGGTGATGTACTTTTAAAATTTCAAGGTTATGATAAACAGGAATGGATAAAAAAAAATATATTAAAAATTGGAAAAAATATTTTGTTTTTTTAAAAAAACACTATTTGTTACTTTTTTTCTTTATTTAATTTACATTTCTTTTCTTTTAACAGAACGCTTCTTCCCTTGACCCCAAGTCTAAGCACACGTTTTCCCTTTATAGCTCCAGCCACTAAGAGTGAGGAGAAGCACTATTTTATTTTAGTCTTTGTCATTAACATTATTAATACATTCTATTAAATCGTTAAAACTTATAATTGATTTATATTTAAATAATAAAAAATAATACCAATACCTTATAGTAAAATGTTACAACCCCGTACCATCATCCTGACCTAATGAGCCTGCGTGCTGCTGCTACGCCGGGCGATCTGCGCATGCGCCGTCCCAGAAATAACATTAATACACTATAGATATATTAACAACCGGGGTCATTGATAACTTTCTTTAAAGAAAGATGTTTTCAAAGGGATTAATTTCTTTTTATTTAACATATCCAAGTAATATACGAAAGTAAATATAAAACAGTCTTACCCTGAGATTGTTATGGTGAGGAAATATCTTAGTAAACTTTGTTATGTTAGATGAAATAATAGAGAGATTTTCAAGAAGTGGCGTGTCTTCTATGATGAAAGGGTCAAAGGAAGGGCCAACTAGGTTACAAAGAGTAAGGGACCTCAAGGATACATTTCCTGATGAAAGCCTACAAGAAAGACAAATAAATTAGATGTGTTATTGTGAAATTAATGTATACTTCTGTTTTTATTAAAAAAAAGTTTTTTTCTTAATATGACAAGCAATAGTGGTTGTTATGAAATAATTATGAAAAAAAAAGAAAACAAATCTGGTGTGAGATGGGAAATAGCTTTTGATTGCCTCAAAAAACAACAAGATTTTACGTCCAAATCACAGTAAGAAATCGGAAAAAATACTAACATCTTTCAACCGTAATAAGCGGTCTTCGTCAGAGTCAAATTTCAACTGAAGTCAAAGATGAAGAAAAATCTTTGGATTGAGTTGAGATTTGACGCTGACAAAGACCCCTTATTACGGTTAAAAGATGTTAGTCTTTTTTCTGATTTTTTACTTTGGTTTGGACGTTGTTTATTCCTTCTCAGATTAAATCTAGAATGTGTATAATACTGTGTTAAAATCCTATCTGTTTACCCAATAAAGTGGTGTCTGAAATCATTCTATTTTATTCTCTAAATCAGTGTTTCCCAACGTAGGGCGTACACACGTCAAAAAAAAAACAAAAACATGAATTGTTAAAGAATAACAGTCCTAAATTATTAAAAAAAATAAGAGTTCATAAATACCTGCTTTACTGGGATGGTGAGCAATGTTCCCTCTAAATTTTCATGCATCTGTGCACACACACATACACACACACACACACACACACACACACACACACACACAAGTTCTCTGAGGAGACTAGAGATCACAATAAGTGATATATCTATATATCTATATATCTATATACATATATATATATATATTAGTATATTTAGGAAGCAGTCCTTCATTTGTGAATACAAATGGAAGACCTTGTGAATAATACAACAATCATACTAAAGGAAAAGGATCCACAAAAATTGCTAATTCTGGAAGCCATTTTAATACAGGAAAGGAAACCGACTCTCAACACTCAACTTAATAGTAGTAGCAGGGTGCTCAAGCTCTTGGCCCCAATAACTTCATCTGCTGGCCACCAGATAACAGTACCTGCATAACCATGCCCTCTCCATCCCTACAACCAGCCAATCAGAAACTGATTACCGAAACCCACCATTAGACCACTCGTAGCTGATCAAAAACTGCAGTAAATACCAACAACTCAGCAAAGAACCTCCTTATCCAGAAGATGACTGACGAGCAGTCGAAACATGTCGATAGTAGTGATAATAGTAGTAGTGATAATAGTAGTAGTAGTAATAGTAATAGTACTAGTTGTGACTGTTGTGACAATAGTAAAATTAGTGGAAATGCAAGATGTAAAGACAATGGAACCATTGGAAATGTTCTATTCAATTTAGATGTTTGTACAAGAAGATTATTCAGATCCCTTGAGAAATACACAAGGAAACTAATCAACCGTAAATATGGCGTATTATTTAATCAAACCTGTATATATATATATATATATATATATATATATATTACTCAAAGAAAAATTGTAATTTCCATGATCTTGAAATATTATCAATGAAATTAAAAAATGTCTTATCTAAAAAACAAAAGTGCCTATGGGATTTTTTAAAAAAACTTTATTTGAATTTTTTTTGTTCATGATTTTATTTTGTATACTATTGAATTTAAAAAAATAATAACCTAGAAAAAAAGAGTGCATTTCACGATTGTACTAAGTTGATAACATATGAAAAATGGTGTATTTTACTTTTTAAAATGCTACTTCATTTTTTTCCAAAGGTTAGAAAATTGTTTTTGGCGACTGTATGTTAAGTTTTTAACATGCGCTAGATTAGTTTTGTTGTGCGCAGAGCATGTACGAGTAGCGCACGATTGCGCATGCGCGCAGCTTACATAAAACATTGGTGGTGAGTGGATGAGACCAAGCAAGGACTGAAGGCGTCAGGAAGTAATTTTAGGAGTGGGAGGAGTCATAGGAATGTAGGAGGTCTTGGCAGGTATATTTGCCTGCTCTATATATACATTCAGAACATGGCTCCTTTTGCCAAATGTATGTACAGTTAGGTAAATACACCTGCCAAGACCTCCTACATTTCTATGTCTCCTCCCACCCCTAAAACCACCTTCAGTCCTTGCTTGGTCTCATCCACACAACACCCCAGTAAAGCAGAAACACTAATTTTTTTTTTAATTATTTAGGACTGTTATTCTTTAAAAATTCAAGTTTTTTTTTAGAGCTCATACATATATGCATATTTTTAGATGTAACCTGAGGAAGGACACCAAATGTTCGAAGCGCGTTGTTAGTTTGTATATAAAACTTCTTTTTGTGTAAAGGTATTAACTTTTAAAATCCCCAATATGAGCAAATACCACACAATTACAGATTGCACAAGTAATGAAATAAATATAATTCATTTGAAGTTTCCAAAATCCCAATTAAGTGATACGGATCGTCAAGTGAACTTGTCCAGCATTCACTAGGATGTGTCTCCAGTCGCGGTGAACTGCGGATGTTTATAAACTAGCTAAACAATGGCGTTTTTGCACCTAATTGGCCAACTTAACTTTGGTGTTGTTTCATATCTCTCTCTTGTAATAATAAACAAGTATCTGTCAATTAATCTTGATTTTTTGAATTTATTTATACATATTGTATTAATTTAACTGGTAAGTGTTTAGTTTTATTTTTTTGTGTTTAAAAAGAAACATTTTACTTTATATATCAGTCTTTTAAGTGTAAAACTATTGAACATTGTTAAATAAATTAGAAAAAAAATTTTTTTTTGCGTCTAACTTCTAACATCGAATATTTTTTGGCTGATAGCTTTGAAAAAATTAATGTATTAAACAAGCAACTTCAAGGACTAAATAAAACACTTGTTGATGCAAAAGCAAAGATATTTGGTTTCATTACCAATATAGAGTGCAATCAGAAATACATAAAAAACAGAAATTTTGAACAGTTTTATTAGTTACAAAAGTGTGATGTAACTGAAACTGCTTTACTTGAAATTAAGAACCATTTGAGAATTTTATCTACAGATTGAAAAGAAAGATTTTCTGATTTAAAAGAAATTGATTTTCCAACATGGATGATGCAGCCCATATTAGTGGATTGAGCTGATATAAATAACGTGTAATATCAAAAAGAACTTGCAGAATTGCAAAATGACGAGTCAGTTAATGTTTTATTTAATACTGGACTACCCGTGACCCTTTGTGTCACTCAGTAATCCTAACAATAGGTATTGAAATTAATTCACTGAACATGATTGACAGGGATAATTTTAATTGTTGTTTCTTGTTATTAAGGAACGGAAACAGATTATTATATGGCCCAAGTTTTTGATATAGTATTCTCAACATGATTCAAGATATATACGCAGTAAGTATATTTAGCAAAAAAAAGTCATTTAAAAGTAAAAAAAAATTATTTTTATGACATAATTAAATAAAACATCAATTCAAGTTATATACACAATCAAATATATTTGAAACAAACAAAATTTGTAAATTGAAATATTCAATTTATTTACCTAACATAAAATAACATTAATGAAAGGAATGTGTCTTTATAATATTACCTAAGCACATTCGTATTCTACCTGACAGTTGTGTTCAAGTTTGTTTCTAAAATTATTCATTTTTAACCTCTAATGTAGTAGTTTATTATATATGTGTTACAATTACTTATAATACATTTGCACTACTGTCATCAGCGAGCCCGCAAGCCTCTGGGCTACCCTGGCTCCATGCCTTTATTTTATTACCAGTGTTTATATTTTGCAAATTTTAAATTAATTTTTTTTTGTTACATTTATATAGGAGTATAATATATTTTCACTACTGTCATCGGCGAGTACGCAAGCTACTGGCTACCCTGGATTCATGCCTATATTTTATTACCATTTTTTAAATTATTCAAATTTTAAATTCAACAATTTTTTTTGTTACATTTATTTTTAATAATTTCTGCATTGTCATCGGCGAGCACCCAAGCCACTGGGCTACCCTGGCTCCATGCCTTTATTTTATTACCAGTGTTTATACTGCGCAAATATTATATTAAAAAAAATTTTTTTTGTTGCATTTATACATAATAAATTAACAAAATGAGGAAGCAAAATGACATTTGCACTACTGTCATCAGCGACTATGCAAGATACTTGCTACCCTGGCTCCAATTTTGGGAATATAGTGATAATTTTCTTTTATTTAACATTATTCAGGCAATAAATAACATATATTTAATTTCAGGTCTCTATTTCCACGGAAAATGGGTGAACAAACAAACAAACTCAAGAACTTTTTATATAGAGATAAAAGGGAGAGATGGCATGGCTTTGTGATGAAACCGAGGCCAAATATCCAAATACTACTAAATGTGCATAAAACTACTACTACCGTTTCAATCCTCATATCTAGCTGAATGTGGCTATAGTGCTGTTCATGATATATTAATTAAGAAAAGAAATCGTGAGGACATAACGCAACGTGGAGATTTGAGATTGAAGCTTACAAACCTGGAGCCGAATATAAGATCTCTGTGTACTACGCATCAATCGCAAGGATCACATTAAATTAATTTTGAAAATTCTGATTTAATTTTTTTTTCAAATTACTGTTTTTTAGTACGTTTGAATTATTTCTTTATTTTGAGAATAATTCCGCCGTAATTTCTTCTCAACTCGCCATGCATATCACTACACAGACAAATCAATTTTTTTATGTTTAATATTTTTGCATGGGGGGACTTAGAGATTTGTAAAAGTGGGGCATGGCCTAAAAAAGGTTGGGACACACTGCTCTAAATAATATTTTGATTAATACCACTTCTTAAAAATTTCAATGATTACGAATTTCATTTTTTCATTTGATAAGTAAAAATCAATATGCTTAATATATTTCAATTTATATTCAGCTAGATAAATATTATAAAGCTGTGTAATAACAGCAAATTTTAAAAAAAAATTAAATTTTTATAAATTAATCTTTATAAATAAAATAATGATTTTGTCTGTACATTGCTTAGAACTGACTCATTTCAAGTTTTCTTTATGTTTCATACATTGGAGAAACCGAATCCACCCTTAGAAAAATTTCTGTCGGATTGTCGGTTTGTCTGTTTGTCCGCAAAACTTTGTAACAGGTAAACTCAGCTACCATAAGACATATAAAGCTGAAACTTTTACAGTAGATTTGTGTAGGTCCAACTTAAAATATAGGCTCTGAATTGATTGGAAATTCAACGTAGAAGTGAAGTTATGGACGTTTAACGCAAAAATGTTTGTCACAAGTAAACTCAGCCACCATAAGACATAGCCAGCTGAAACATTGACACTGGATTTGTGTGTGCCTAACTTAAAATATGGGCTCTAAATAGATTATTAATTCAGTACAGAAGCGAAGTTATGGGGCTTTTAGCTGTATTTTCCTAACTTCACAGACAAGTTTGTTTTGAAAATACACAGGTGTGGCAAGTAGGTTTTGTTAGTTGATTTTAATTTCAATTGAGCACATGAATATATTGCGTATTTGACATCATTGAAATGGTGTTTCACAGAGTTAAGGATGTCCTATCTATTGAGAATAAATGTTTTGTAAACGAGCAATTCTCAGCCCTTAATATGAACAGGCATGAGAAATCAACAAACAAGTTCTTACGTTATATGAAGCCGAGGAAAGAACTTACAAGTCAGTAAAGAGATTGGATTAGTGATGAAGAAGCAGTTCATTATCTAATTGAATTTCTTGACTCTGAATTTATTTCTCCTGGACTGCCTGCTCATGAGTAAAAACTTAAAGTAGGAGCACCAATGATGCTACAATTTATAGCAGTAACAAATTTCATGTTACGAAACATGAGTGACCCAAAAACTGTGCAACGGGACACGACTCTGAGTTCGTGCTCTACACAGATATGCCATAGAGGCGGACATAATGACTGGATGTGGTATTGGGGAGTCTGTGTGTATACCACGCATACCATTGATTCCGAGCCACTGTCTGTTTCCATTCAAATGATTGCAAGGTCCCCTCAGAGTCTATTTCGCAATGACGTTAACTAAGTCGCAAAGGGAGACTTTATCTAACGCAGGAATTCAAGTTAGCGAAACCAAGTTTTTCTCACATGGTCAACTGTAGTTTACTTGCTCAATAGTCAGAGGTTTCAACTGATTGTTCTTTCATGAACCTGAAGGACAGACAGCTAATGTAGTGTATACAGAGGCATTTGTTTAACACTGTACTAATAATGGTGTTTTCTACTATTCTATAATTTCTAATTATAGTATTAGTATAATACTATAATTGACATTTTGGAATACCAAGTATAATAGAATTTTTGATTCCGTCAATTACGGGTACATTTGCTAGTATGTTTTAAATTAATGAAAATAAAATAAATTACAATCCAAATAACACTAGCAAACGTACCCGTCTTTGGCGGAATCAAAAATTCTATTATACTTGGTATTCCAAAATGCGATTAAAAATTATAGAATAGTAGAAAATACCATTATTAGTGCCGTGTTGACTATCAATGTAATCAGTTTTATCCAGAAAAAACTTAAATTAATGTTAATCTGAGAAAAAGTATTCTTAAAATTGCAATACTTTTTTTAAGTTCTTAGGTTGTTCATAATGTATTTAGTAATAGGAAAATTCATTCAATAAAGCTTTTTCTAATTGGCTTATTCTTTTTTCCACAAATGGTTAAGTTTTAGTGACTAATACAAGAAAAATTGGACTTAAAGGTAGTGAAAAATTAACTGATGTAATCAGTTAAAATTATAAAAACATAATATTTAATCGTAAATTAAAATTTTAAAAATTTGAAGAAATATAACTATCAATAATTTAAAAGTTACTATAACGAGACTTTGTTGGGATTCAATAATACCTTAATTCAATAAAAAAACTTGCAGAGGCTATTTAATTTCACATAAATATATGTTACTAAATTTTTTATTATGATTCAATCATGATTCACACAATTTTTAGTAAAACATTCAAGCACTGTCTTTATTGACGAAAGCAAATTATGAAGTTTTTTTTCAAACTATTTTATTTTATTGACATAAGAGTTTCAATGATGTTTCAACATCAAAAAACATGTCACCTGTATTGCGAGTAAGTAGTTCACCATGAACGCGCTAGTTAATACCAAAGACATTATAGTAAGGAAGAGGTTTAGTAATAACTGAATTTCGTGAATTAACCGTGCTTATAGCTAGTTGAAATAATAATAGATGTTAAGGTGTTCCATAGAGTAAATAGTCTATTGATTTGAAGTTATATAGTTATTAATTGGATTTCAGAGGATCTACAAGGGTTTCTGAAGCACTACTGGGTAGTCCAGAAGGAGTTCTAGGGCCAGGATCCAGTAAAAGCGGTGATTTAACACAGAAATTAACTTGGTGACTTGACAGTTGAGTCAGATTTGATGATAAACTGCAGCGTTGGAGAGTCTGTTTTGCATTTAAATAACTCATCCTAACAATTTCTGTCGCCTATATTCCTCACAAATTACACGTTTTATTAGATCATAAGACTACTTAGACTAACATCTGGTAAGGTTGATTAATTAGTCAAGTTATGGATTCCAGACAATGACCACAGATTTCTCATGAGGGAGAGTGACAATTTTGTCTTCCTTTCTTCTTCAAACAGGAGTCGTGTTTTAGGCATAGCAGATAATCGAATGAGACTGATAAACGCTGCAAACTCTAGAAAAATATTTATTTTTACTTAATACTTCTAAAAGATCAGAAACCTCAGTCCTTAGGATGTCACTTACAAGAATTGGTCAACCATAATTTAAAAGGACATGCTTCACGTCTTTATCCTCATCTTCAAAAATACTGAAATAAAGATACAAATAATTTAGATTTTCTACTAAAGTGGAACTATGTAGGTTTTTTTAGGAAATGTTATGGCAGATTTGAGAAGTTCGCTGCTTCTAGATAACCGCTTAAAGAAAGACTGAATGTCCTTTTGAAAGTCCCAGGAATGATTATTTCTAACAGACTAGCTCCTCAATCAACCCTAATCGGAGGTCCTGACTTATTATACCTATGAGATAATAAGCTTTACTCTGGAAGCCTTGTTCTCATCATGTTCTGAACAAGTTGAAAAGTGTTGCACTTTGTTATGTTTAGAGTTAAGAGTTTTCCTACGCTAATAAAATTGAGTAAATCAAAATGATAGCACTCAATATAGAATCGGTACTTTAATGCAATCCAAACAATACTAACTAACCAAACGACATATCTAACAACAAATAAGTGACACATTCTATCTTTAGAACAATGCGTTAGGGTAAGACAACGCAAGAATTAAGTAAACCAAGATGTATTGTATGTAACCAAATAATCAGTTCACGTTTGTATAGTTAGTACACTACCATCATTTATTCCATAATGTATAAATCTGCATTTATGTATGCATCAACGAAATAAAATCGCGGAAACACTACCAGCATGTAAATATTAGTAAAAGTATACATACCTTAATTTTTATCAAGAATAGTTAAAAAACAAATTATGAATTATATAATTTATAAATTGTCTATAAATTATCCATTGTATTTTTTGTAAATTCCACTGATACTACTTATTGTAAATTCAATAAATCACATTCCATGGTTTAACAAATATTTATGTTTATTTTTAATTACTTACACTGATCTCAACCATAGTTCGTTACCTCCACTACAAATAATTGTATCGTGTTCAGTTCCTTCTGACGATTGTATAATGCATTCCGGAGAGTTCTGTTTTAAAAATGAGCATAAATCCGCTTCCCTTCTTGTTTCCACTTGTAATATGAAACACCTATAACATAAATGAAACAAATTTGAAACAAAAACTGTAGTTGGATCATCATTTAGCACTCATATTTTTCTGGCCTATGTATTTAAGATCGACTTTAACCTACAATTAATATCCCAATACATATATTCATATACATATATACTATATACATAAAAATATACTTTAAAAAATTTGAGAAACACGAATGAAAAACAGATACTAGGACTCACATTCAATATTTCAACCTTTTTGACGGTCATCCTCAGGAAAGGAAGTTAAGCGGCGAGAAGACTAAAGGCAACTCGTATGCATATATATGTATAACAGATTTCAAAACAAAACAAATGAAATAACAACATTCAAACCACAATAACAAAAGAGAATAAATACTAAGATCTTTCTTCCGTAACAAGTGGTTGAAAGACCATAGTTCTTTTTCTCATTTCTTATTGTGGTTTGAATGTTGACATATATATGTATATATTTCTTTTACGTACCATTTCTCTCTCAATAACTTAACTTTCTTAGACGTTGACATCACACTTAAACCCTCGTCCCTCCGTCAATTCACTTTTTCTGAGGACGACAGCTATAACGGTCGAAATATTGAAAAGTGAGTCCTATTGTTACGCTTCTTTCTATGTGTCACAGTTTATTTTAAGTTTATATTTATAATATTATAATTAGTATAATATATATATATATATATATATATATATATATGTAAAAGTTGGAAGCAGTTCTTCATTTAAACATATATATAATTCAAGAAAAGCAGGCAGCCATAAATATCCAACTTAATAATTCTTGTCGAATTTTAAAACTAATTTCCAACAGGCCAAACCAGATTAGCCAGGTAGTAGGTGAGTCCAACCACCCTACCTTAATCCCCCATAATGCCCCGTGATCTATGGCGATGTCCTGTGAACATTCCAATAGTAATCCACCTCTATATATAAACTAACAATCCTACTATTATTCTCATTATTGTCCTGATGATGGATGTGGTACATTCGAAACATGTTGACTAGCAATATTGGTGATAAGCTTTAGAGTTTTAATGAAGAGACGAGGAAGGAATTCCAGAAACTGGAGAAATTGTGTAAGAAACAGATACAAGCCAAATATGGGGCGTTATTTAACTATATATATATATATATATATATTGATAAAAAGTATCGACCGTGGAATAAAAACAAAACTATAGTTTATCGGTACGTTGGCAATGAAAGTTTAATTTGAACCTGAAGAACTGACTGAGTCCCGATAAACTATAGTTTTGTATATATATATTATCATAAAAAAAACAGCCTGTAGAGGAAACAAATGTTTCAGAGTAAACTATGGGTACATAGTAAATAGAACACACTTAAAATCTTTAATTTTCGGTTTAACGGCACAGGAGAGAAGATACAGAGACACCCAAGCGCACTTGCGAAGTTGGACTCAACGGTTGCGCACTTCCACGGTTGGAGACCAACATTTTTTTGGTATATTTTAATTAATAAACACATTAATATTTAATAAACAAAAATTGGTTTAATATTCTTCATCATATTTTGTAGAATTCATTACCTTAGCGTTTATTTATTTTCAGTGCCTTATTCATTATTATTTTTTTCTTCAGTTTTTCATTTATTCTTAGTTTATTTTTCCTACTTCTATTGAATCGGGCACGTGTGTGACAACACTGTTGATCTCCAACTGTTGCTTCGCATGTGCACTTGGTGCCCCTATCTTTTATCTCCTGATGATGGTTAAACCGAAAATTAGAGACTGTATGTGTGTTTTCTTATTTACTGTGTACCTATAGATTACTCTGAAACGTATGCATATATAAAATGATTAACACAAAAAATGTTAAAAAGATAGAAAATGAACAAGAATATATATATATATATATATATATATATATATATATATATATATATATATATAGAATAACAAGGAAATTACAGTAAAAGTAGTAAAAGAAAAGGAGAAAGGCATAAGGACTTTCAAATGTTACCCAATTTTCAAAAAAACTGGTAAAGCTAGGATGTAAGAAGTACATTATTGATATTTGTGAAAAGGGAGTCAAAATCAAACCTAATACGTTTACAATTCTTAATTTATACATTTTTCAATTTATTAATATAGTTATTATTATGTTTAACATTTCAATACCAAATTGAACAAACTGAAAATGTTAATATGAAAACCAACGATTTAGTAAATTTATGACTTGATTGGTCGAGTCTTGTATAGATTTTAGATCTAACGGGATGTTCCTGAAGTTGACTAATATTTTTTTTGATCTACTTAACTATTTAATATGTTAATGAAAAACTATTCTAGGAAACTCTGTAATAGCGGTAATTATAGAATTCCGTGTTAATGGTTTCATAAAATATACATAAGTCAAACTAGTCAAGTAAACGTCTCAAACGTTTTAGAGGTGAATAAAATTGTGCCTTATTTTTGAAAGCTAAAATGATCAAATACAAAAGGTCAATATTGTTAAAAAAATATTATCGAATATCTTTTATTAAATTTAATATATTAAATGCAATAACATTAGTAATGGTTTATACATGTTAAGCTCAGTGTTAACCAGAGAAAAAGCTTTGTTTACAAGGGTAGACAGCTAGCAGATATCTTTTACTAATTTCTTCAAAAACTCCTTTGTTTACCTTGATTTGCGTTGTTCAGCCCCTTGTTCCCGTTCCTTCCACCTTACGCACTTTAAAATACCTCTCTTGCCTCTCTCCCTTATTAAGAAGACATATGAGATGTCTTACATCACATATTTTACTCTATAAGGATCCTTCTACTCTATAATGGCCATTTATCTGTAAAATATGAATTTGATCTATCAGAGATTGGGCACTGTAGCGTGATAACAAACTTTTAGATACACAGCCAAAAAATTAATTCAGATTAAAGTGATGCCATAATCGGTCAAATGTTGAGGTTTACATTTTACTCGTGGTTTAAACTGAATCCTTTGAATTTGCGTATTTGAATAATTTATTATCAAGTACCTTGATCTTAAAAGTTAACAAGTAAAGTTCTTGAATGGCATTTATTATTATTATTATTAATATAGAACGACATGTTCCACTAGAAGGCATTACATGCACAATAATCGTTATTAAGTTATGATAATGTAGCTTACAATAATAATAGTCACGATAATATAAATTAAAAATACTAAACAATAAAATAATAACGATAATATAAAATAATAATACAAAACAAAATAATAACTACACAATGATTACAGACATAATGATGGTAGGGCAATAGCGACAACTCATAAAACACATCAACTGTAATATTACTAATATTATTAGTACTCTGTTCCATTTCTTTCAAAATAGCCATTTATATAATTTTATAACAATAGAAGCGTATATAACCATATAAACAAATACAAAAGCAGGTGTATATGAACTTTTAACTGAAATTTACTTGGAACATAATCTACGTGAAATAGAAATCTACTAAGTATTAAACATTACTAGTAATAAATCATCATATATCATACATTTATTATATCACCTGATCATTTCAGATGATTTTCCTCATCAGGATATTATTTCTTCACTTTGGATTCCCAAAGTTAAAGATTTTTTCACTGTCTTATAAATGTCCACGTTAATGGACAATGTTCAATGCTTACTGTATAAAGAAGAAACGTATAATGCAGATCACTTGATGATAAGTTCAGAATAAACGTTACTTCATCTTCCAGAGAAGACCGGATTGTCATACTGAATGACAGACGTTAAGACAACAGATGGTGGGATATTGAATAGCAAGGCGCTAAAAGGCTGAAATGCCTGCCTGAGGTCAAATCAGTTAGTAGAAATTAATCAGGTGCTGTTTTATAGATCAAAGTAATAATCCGATTAAGCACTCAGTGCAATCAAATGACTGTTTAACAAGACTCCATAAAATATATGTTCTTTTCAATACGTTTTTAAGTTTCTTTTTTATCAACAAACAATAAATGTATGATGTTACTTGGATATTATGAAATAAACATTTTTAATATTACAATACAATTATGCGTTTCAGTTAAAATCAACAGACTGTGTCAAATAAACAAAAAATAAAGCTAAGGCAATATTAAACGAGTGACTTTTTTTAAAAATTACTCATAAAAAAGAAGTAAAACCGTATGTTCCTTGATAATATGATACCAGGAGATATAGTTTAATAAATAAAGTCTTTATCTGAATAAAAAAAGGGATTTATTGAGCCCAAGAACTGGCTACTAAACATGGCTGATTTAAATTCTGTTGATTAAGGGATTTTAGGTATTCATAAAACGCCTGTATCACGGGGTAGAATCAATGGTGTGAAATCATTTCAGACATGGGATGGAATCGTTCGATCGAATACCTACCAATCATCTCTGCCCTAATATTGCTGTCCGAAGAGTTATGCAAATCAAGGACTTTTTATTAGTTATGTCCAGTTGATGGTATTTTCCTTAATCATTACAAATCACTGAGGATGTGTTTCAAATGCAGGTTTTGCAATTTTGTTATCCAGTTCCTTTTTTATTTATGCCGGTTAGGTATTGCCTGGTTTTCCAACTGGCATAAAAAACTGTTCTAATTTAAACTATGGAATGCCTCATACATACTATTTTTAAACTGTTTCATTATAGTTACCTCAACAAAGAGTTTTACTTTTAAACGTAATTTAAAGGTTTTTTATTTACTTTTTCTAAGCTATGCAGTACAAATAATGCTCAAAACACTTATTAAAGGAAAATATTTTGGAGTACTCAAATCTGGAGTTTGAGTAAACTATTATGTTCAAGAGTACTTCTTATTTTGTTTATTATTATAGAGACAATACAATTGGATAAAACCCATGACTTTAGAATCAATGAAACATCATGGTTATACCAGAAACAATAAAAAGTTTAGAGGTTTCGTTTTCTATGTCACCAGCGAACAGAGAACTAGAAATTTAGTGGGATTTTTATTGTAGTGCAAATAAGACTTGTGGTAACATCAGAGGCATAGCAAGGGAGGGCACGTGCCAGGGGGTGGGATTTTGAGGGGGTAAAAATAGAAAATGGGAAAAAATTAAAATCTGAAATTTTTTAAGTTTTATTTGTGTAGTACTGTTTTTAAACAGATATTAAACTGTAATATTTCTAAAGAAAAATAAATTTATTTTGCATTTTTCAAAACCAGTTATTTTAATGGGGTTGAAAATTTATTATTTTATTTGTGCTGCCAGTTAATTTAATTTAATATTTTTTTATGATCTGAAATATATGTTTTTGTTTTGAATAATCTTATTCAAAGATTATTTTCAATAATCTTCTAAAATTCCGGGAAATAACTAGTTTAGAAGGCTATGAAATCAACAAACTAGTGCGCGATAATTCTTCTACTTGCCTCAATGAGCAAATTCCAAAATGTACAACTTTTCGTAATTTATTTATATAAATAAAAAAAAAGTTCTACTTTCTCCTTATACATATATTTGGTTTATATTTCGTTATAGCTCTGTGTGTTATATTTTCAATATGTTTCCTACACTTAGTCTAAAAGAAAATGTAAAGGCTCAGCCTAACTTTTAAGAAAAAAAAAATTACAATGAAATGTACCTGCCTTCCAATAAGAAACAGATGTACCCTATACCCCCACCCATGTCCATTCCATTACCAGTCAGTCTTATTCAGAGGCACTTATCCTTAGGTTCGTACTTTCTGCCTTATTTTATTTTATATTAATTTTTGTACTTATTTACTTTGTACTATAGATAACTCTCTGGTGTCATTGTATTTTTTAGTTAATGCCTGAGGAAGAACACTACGTGTTCGAAATGCGTTGTTTATATCATTAAAATTTTTAAATGCGGAGACCATTTCATTAGATTTTTACCCTACAATGAGTAAATACCACATAATAACTGATTGCACTACATTAGAATTAAGACGGATTTGTACAATTACATGATTAGTAATCGTTAGGTTAGGTTGCAGTAACCCTGAAGTGATAGTACACACATAGGCCAGAGATTGACCCTTTGTGTACCATAAAATAAACATTCCACTTTGAAAGTGCTAAATTTTTCACTACATATGTGCATTTAGAGTAGGGATCTTTAATAAGCACCTTACTCTGGACTGGTAGATTCAGGTTTGATTTTTCTCTGGCTCTTAATTTATTCACGCCGGAGGTGAAACAGGCTGTTATAAGAAATCAGTACAGTAGCACTGTGTTTATTTATGCCAACAAAATAATTTTTAAAATTTACGAGATGAGTAAACAAATGTAGGTATAAGGGAGTTAATTGGTATGCTTATGGCACACACGAAATGGTTAATCTAAAGCAATATATATGTTTCTCTACTGAATATATATATATAAAATAAAAGATCAAACCATAATATCAAATGGGAAAACAAGACTAGGATCTTTCAACCGTAACAAGTGATCTTCGTCAGAGTCAAAAACCCAAATGAATCCAGTTAAAACCCAAAATCAAAATTATGGAAAATATGGAAAAATCGTTTTTTAAAGGAAAGGACTTATCAGCACAGTTATTCTATAAGAAAAAAGAAAATTAATGCCACTGCATTAGCTGCACACAGTATTAATGAAGGCCATAATTTTGATTTTGACGAAATAAAAATAATAGCCAAAGAAATGGATGGACAGAGAAGGAAAACTCTGGAAATGTTATATATTAGAAAGGACCAGTCATCCATTAAGTATAGAAGTGACATTTCAAATTTAAATAGTATTTATTCGGGTGTGTTAAGTTAAACATTGTTGATAGATGAAAAATTGTGTTAGTGTCTTTTTGGTTGTCTGGTGAAATTTGGTTACCTTGCTTGGTTATTTCAGTTCAGTGTCACGTGTTCATTCAGACTGCAGTTGTTGTTCAAATTCACATATAGGAGTCAACCAAGATATTTAACTTCTACCGTTAAGGTTTTTATACCCCTTCTTATTTGTGCTACTATTTTTCCTTGTCTTTATTTTAACTCATCTTTTATTTATATTACTTTTTATGATAATTTTTTTATGTTATTCAATTTGTATGTAAATAAAAATGTGTTTGCTTTTCAAGCCATAAACATCTGACGACAATGGACGTCGAAATTTTAAAGAAAGTTTTACTAGTATTTATCTAAGTGTATATATCACAAGACTTTTTTCAGACAGAATGACTACAGCTTTATATATAACAATTAAAGAGGACAAATAGTGTAGAAACAGTAAGGCCAAAATTACCATCAAACTTTATTGAAAAGCTCACCAAATTTTCAAACTATTTCAATATTAATAGAACATTGAAAATATCTATCAGGTGCAACAACTACACAATAAACACATTTGAATCACGTTAATTTTTATAAAAACTTAATAACTCTGGTAAAAACTAAAAAAAACTACTTAATTCTGATTTGGAAATTATAAATAAAGTTTCCACGTAAACTATACTTAATTGGCCCTTAGGGTGATAAAGAATTAGGAAAAGAATGTCATTAAGTTTTAAAAGGACATTAAGATCTCTAGAATTTCCAAAACTATTCAAATTAATTAAAAACTTAGTGTAATTTGTCGTAATAATAACATAATTTTGATGTTGAGAATCGTTAGATAGATAATTTAGTGACTTGGGAGGGCTTATTATTAATTTAATGTGGTATTCATGCAAGGGTGTCAAATGTGTGGCTTGAGTACAATGTATCTTCCCTCTTGCAAGTTTAATTTGTTTCCATTGTTTGAAATGTATTAACAATTCACAAGTTTAAAACCAGGCTCAATCACATTTGAAGCATGAATGATTGCCAGGAATGGTAAACTTATCTTGAAGTTTTGAGAGTAAAACTCTAATACTAGTATTATCCTCCAAAGCATTAAAGTAGTTATCCATTTTAACGATGTATCCAATAAGCCCCTTAAAAATGTTGTAATACATTATAGTTTTCAAACTAGGCCAATACTATTATTTAGATAAAATTTTGATTTAAAAAGAATTATTAAATATTACAGCATTAGTACAATCTACTGCACAAATGGAAATGCTCCATTGTTTCAGCTCAGCCCTTCTTTGTTTTACATAATTTCTTTTATTTGACCAGATATTACGCAACAGACCAATTTTTGCAACCTTATCCTTTACCAAATCAACCAGTCTTCCATTATTTTTTTTTCTAAACTATATATTAATTTTTAATAACAAGTCTCAAAGAAAAGAAAATAATTTCATATTTAGTCCAGTATAAAACCCCCACCTCGTCTGATAGGACATTACATTTACCGATGTAACCCCACAGCAACCAATAAAAAATTATCTAAATACATGTTTTAAATATATTCCTTCCATAATATGGATTATAACATTTCATTTCACAATCCATATAATTTCAAATGGTGAGAATTTCTGGGTTGGTCAGTTTTAATTATTGATAATAGGATGGATATCATAATCACTCATGGCTAACTGTCCTGACCACATCTTTATGATTAGACTGATCTAATTAGCTTTTAAATAACCTGAATATCTCTATTAATAAATAGCTAAAAATTAAATTCATTGCAACTAAATAGATGTTAGATTGCCCCACTCATTTGCCAAACTAAGTAAACTCCTTAACACAGAAATTGGGGAAAAGTGGCAAAATAAATTAGAAATAATTTGTTTGTTACAATAGATTATTATTATTCGTCATTCATTCATGAGCAATATAACTGATGCGTTCTTAGTTTTATTTCAAGTCTTGTGTTTGTTTTTAAGTTTTTGTGTTTATTATGTATGATGAGATGAATGAATTTTCATTGAACTCTCGCATATTTTTTCAAATGGTGGTCTTCACGCTCTAAATTGTTTTATACACATGAAGCTAAGTTTTCATTTTTATAAAACTTATAGTAGGATTGATGTCTTGAGATTCCCTTTTATCTAGTTTTATACAATTCATTTGAAGTTAACTTACAGATAATTGATTCAAGATTCTATTTTTTCATTGATAGTTGAATATTTTTATTAATAAGACAAGTGAAATATTGCACCACAGATCAAATGTGGTCGGAGAGGGGACCTGAGTTCACGAAGTAAGCAATCGTGTGCTACTCATGTGCCAGCCCTGGGCTAATCGCGTTGAATTCTTGTTAATACTCTTGTACTAGTCTTGTGTTAACCGCTCAGTTGAAGCTAGCATTAAACTAGCGATCTCGTACCTCTCATATATTATACCTGGGCTAGCCCAGGGCTTCTCAACCTCTCTGTTTACGAGTACCCTCTTAACTTAATAGCACATCTCCATGTACCCCTAACAGAGTTGACAATTTTAGAATCCATTATAATATGCCTAAATTATTAAACGGTGATTATAATTATAGTATTATAACTATATATTATAGTTATAATATAATATTGGATTGGTTGATTCGACGGCCGGTGCGCTGGGGACTGGTTGGCCGGCGGCAGAGTTCGACAATGCGAGTAGTCTTAAAGCAATAGATAATATACAGGTAACAAGTCCTGCTGAAGTGCGCACGCTCAGGAATCCTTGTGCTTCTCCAACCTTGTGCTCCATCCATATCTATGACTGCTTTTCCTTCAATGTAGTGTACCCAAGTCATAAAAAATTACGGCATATTATGTAACACACAATTAAAACCTATTTGAGTATGTAAAACTGGCTAATTACTGAGATATTTTTCACAAAATACATGTACAGCAACCTTATAACAGAGTACAGCGCGGAGGAAAAAATAACACTCGCTTAGAGCAACTTGGATTTCTATGATTTTTAACAAAGGGAAAGAAAAGTGATTTTTTTAAAAAACACCAACATGCCATAAAATTCCCAGTATAATAATTTTATAAAAGACCAAAATTGTAAAACATAATTCAAAGTTGAAAACAATCTTAGAAAAATAATAAATGAAATTATCCTATATCTTAAAAAAAATGATCATAAAACCACATTTTTTCTTATATGTTTGACATTTTTCGGCCAAAATAAGAATATTTTAAAAGGGAAACTTTCTCTTAAATCTTCAATGTAGAAGCAGGTCAGATAAAACATCATAGAGATCCAATAGTTATTGGAACAAAAGCCATGTTCTCTTGTAGGAGTTTATATCTTAATATGAGAAAAAACTTTTTTTCATTTCAGAAACATTATTAACGCTGTAGTTATCCTAATAGTATTATAATCATCAGTGGTGTGTTATAAAAAAAAAGTGCGTATATTGATAAATGGATCAATCACTATCTGTTCTACCTCCAGGAATGAAAGACTAATAAACATCTCTCATTTATACATTTATATTATACCTAAATGGGACAGTATAAATTATATACCCAAAAAGTTTGATATTATGTTTATTTATAGTAAAGTTGAGTGTAGGCAACTCCAGATTTTTTATTTAGTTATTAATGTGGAATATTCATGGAGATAGTCAAAGTTGACTGAAATGTTGGAAATACAATTTAGAATTTATATGTTAGTAACAGTGTTTGTAACATTTGGTTAGAATAATAGAACTAAGTCATAAATCGTTTCGTGAATTGTTATTCATAGCACCTGAGCTATGGAAAATAATTTTAGAAAAATGGAAAATTTAACTAGAAACAGAACCAGTATGAAAATAGGCATATTATTCAATAAAATATGTTTAAATAAAGGTCTGCTCCCGAAATATATATATATATAATAAAATAAATCCAAAACGAAGGAAACACACAGAAAGACACAGACATAACTCACATCGATATTTCGACCATCGTCGTCATCAGGAGGTGTGAGTTATGTCTGTGTCTTTCTGTGTGTTTCCTACGTTTTGAATTTATTTTATTTTAAAAAAGTCCGCTGGACCGTTTCTTTTAATTGTATATATATATATATATATATATATATATATATATATATTCATTGTTTTGTTATTGAGGGCTAGGTCAAATAAAAGAAAATAAACTCCTTTCTAGGCCGACGTTTCGATGTATTTGTACATCATCTTCAGGGCTAAAATTAGAGTAAGACTATAATACATTTATCAACACAAGCTACAACTCACATAGAGAATAAATATAACTACTTGACCTAGCCCTCAATAACAAAACAGTGAATAGAATAGAAGAGGTCAATAACAATTTTTGAGTTTATATATATATATATATATATATATATATATATATATATATAATATATATATATATATATATATATATATAAGTAATATTTGAAGTCTTGCTTTAAGTATTTTTAAAAAACACACTTTATTTGAAGATACAATAAAATGTTTATTAATTATTATTAGACTTAATGCTAATAAGAGTCTGTCTACTCAATCAGCTTCGAAGTATGCAATTGGAAAAATATTACTTAGAGGAACCTTCTCTGTCCGTCCTAGATTGAGTAAGTCTAGATGAGTACGTGCTGGAAGACGTCTCCACAGGGGGAGATGCAAGTTGAGTGGCTGTGAGGACAATACTGTGTGCGAGTAGGGTGTGAACAAGAGCCGCGGTGCAACGCTTGGCTCTTTATAAGAGATAAGAAATTTACAACTACAGCGGTTTTAGAGTCCGCACAGTTCAAAGCCTTTATCACTCAATGGAGTTCTTTGTGTGCTGTCAGCTGTTATACATATGCACGCACACACACACACACATATATATATATGTGTGTGTGTGTGTTTTGTATTTTTATATTTATATAAAATTTTATATTTATATATATTATGATATATGTTTTTAATATGATTCATTCGCGCTCCGTCCTTCGACGTGAGGAGATCTCTCTCGCTTCGTCCTCTCTTCTAGTCTACTCCTGATGACGAACAACACTTCGAAATATTGAGAATTCTGTAAGTTTGCTTTTTATTCTTTTTTCTGTGTCGTGTTTTGTGTAATTTAAAGTTATATATACGTATAAATGATTAAACATCAGTATGAAATGGGAAAAAAAGACCAAGATCTTTCATCCGTTAGAAGTGGTCTTCGTCTTCAATTGGGTCTTTGACTCTGACGAAGACCACTTGTTACGGTTGAAAGAGCTTAGTACTTTTTTCCTAATTCATACTGTAGTTTGATCATTGATTGTTATTTCATTTGTTATTTTTTTAAAATATAAAAATATCGACCGCGCAGTAAAAACAAAATAATTTTTTTTATCAGGACTCGATCAGTTCTCGTTGAAATTAAACTCTCATTACCAACGTTTTGGTATTAATTATAAAAAAAGTTATTATAATAAAAAATATATATATTATTTTATAATTTACAAATATATATATTGTTCATAAATTTTGGTAGCAGTCCTTCCTGCATACATACATTGTTAAAAATTAGACCAAATGTAGCAGTAACTTGCTTTTTTGTGCTGAAACTTGCTGAAAAAGCAAGACAAAATGGTCTAATTTTTAACAATTTAAATATATATATATATATATATAAAGAGAGAGAGAGAGAAAGAGAGAGAGAGTAGGAGAGTCACAAATTTGTTATTTGACTGACAACTCATTTTAACATCCATCCTCATCAAGAAGAGAGTTTAAATGCTTAGGACGCAAACCAAAACTGACGAGTGAATGCTAAATTACAGTCTAAATTCCGTAGAGTTGAAGTACTAACACACACTTACAGCCCCTAATTGTCTGTTTTAACTGTCATTGGGAGAGATAACAAAGGGAAACCAAGCGCACTGGTGCAGAGACGGTAGGAGACTAACAATGTTGTCACATGCGCACCTGGTCACAGATAATAAGGTAGACAAGAATCAATTCAAATAATCTTTAATTAAACTGTTCATTTTGCAGTCTATCGCATATGCAAAAGACTCTCTCTAGGAATTGCTTATTCCTAGATCCCTCTCCCACTGAAGTCACTGCATTTGCCGGTCACCCAATAATTGTGACCTCAAAAAACTCTGTCTACCGTTTGGAGTGTACCAAATGTGATTCGTTTTAGATAGGTCAAGCATTCACAAAGTTCAGTCTCCGTGTGAATGGTCATAGAGCTTCTGTCATCTTCCCATCGCCATTCATGCCAACAGCCACGGACTTCACTTTAATCAGTGTTTTCCCTTTCCCTTTTGTCACCTGTCACCGGGCGCGCATGCGGCACATTCTTGGTCTCCAAGTGTCTCTACACCAGTATGCTTGGTTTCCCTCTCTTATCTGTCCTGATGACAGATCAAACCGGGAATTAGAGATTGTAAGTGTGTGTTTTTGATTTATCTGTGATTTTTTATCTCTATTGAACCATATTTATCTTTTTTGATCGAATTTTTCATCGTAAAAATGTAAACAGCAGTAACACAATTCATGATTTGGTAAGTTTTCCAAGTTTGAATAAAACTTTCAATTGTTGGCATTTTGTTTATATTTAAAACTTGTTCATAGTAAATAATACAGTAAATTTAATTATTGTGCATATGTATATCCTTGTTTAATATATAATTTTCAAACGTATTGTATTAGGTCAAACGGAGAAATTCTATAACATGTGAGTTCTGGGAGATGTTTGGATTAAAACACACCCAAGAAGAAAACTTTTTTCAAATTTAGTGACAGAATTTATTGCATACTTAAAAGTAAATTTTAAATATTACTTTAGAAATAAATAAGCAACTTATTGTTCATTAAATGAGTGATGTTTCATCATTGCTAAGTATAATTAGTCCTACTTTTTTGTTGATTAAGAGCACCTGAAATAATTAGTAAAATACTATCAAAGGAAATATTTGTACAAAATTGTTTTAGGACAAATGTCATTGATAAAAACATTCACCAAAGTATATCTAGAAGTATAATCGTGTAATCTCAGTAGGAGTCTAGAGAACATGTTTATAGAAACTCACCGATTAAAAGTAAGCTGAGATAAAGGTTGACAGCTAATAAGGTATGTTTTTTTTATCAGTAACTGCTTTTAGAAGCTGGTTCATTTGATAAGTGACAGCCAAGTTTAAAAGAGCTGTTTAAATTCTTTTACATGTGCCAAGCCTATTATTTGGGCCCTACTATGCCCTAAAGAAGTAAATATTTAAAAGTACTTAAGACTAGACTCAATTGAACAGTTCATTAGCAAACTCTAATGAAGACAATAAACTCCTAAACCAGTTTCTTTAGTCCATTCTCCTCACACCAATTCCCGTCCAACAACCTTGAACATAAACTTTTCTCATCACCTAATTTTCTCCTTCATAATAATTTTCAATGAACCTCATGGCTTTCTCTGACTTTTAGTGAATTTGTACTTACTTCAAAAACACCCAATCAGGCAACCTGAGCTAAACAGTAATGGCCAAACTGCCTTCACGATTTCAAATCTCCTTAAACGTTATACGAATCCGTATACCAGAGGTGTCAAACATACGGAATGATAGATGGACAACTCCAGCCAGTACCATTCATATGATTTGAAAAGTGTTAGAATTAATAATATTCCAATATTTTCTTTAGTAGGAGTAATAGACATTTAAGTACAGTGAAGTCTAAAATTCAGTAAATAAAATTCTAACACATTTACAAGGCAAAAACTTATACGTCTACTCAGTAAAGTCTACTTCAATTTTTTTCTTTACTATAGGTATAGTAATTACAGACAAATTGATGTCAATATTTTGACATATTTCCACGTTTTAGGACTCTTGTGTCCATTTTAAAAGTTATTTTTGTGTGTCTGTGTATATAAAAAAGTGTAGGATAAAAAGTTTGTGTCTGTAGACTGGTGCATGAAAAGGGTTCTGAACTTGATACAGATCACATAGTTTGATAGATTACTTTCATATTATACTCAAAAACAGTCTATTTATTAGTGGCTGTGCTGAATATTTTATGGGCAATATTATTTCATCGGAAATGTACTTTATTACCCATTATATATTGTTCAACACAATTGTTTTTTCTCGTAAACTGCTAACTCCAATTTGGAGTTGTTCGTAAAGTTATACTAGCATTGGCTAAAAAAAAAAAAAAATATAGAGTGGCCTACACTCAACTGTAATACAAGTAAACATAGTATCAAACTTCTTAGCAATCAATTGATTTTATTTGTATTTAACTATCATTATGAATTAGAATATACAATCTGGTAAAGGATTCTCGACTTAAAGATAATCAATTTAATGATGCCATTTGTTTTATTGTAGCTATAAACGTTTAGTCAATTATAACTAATTTATAATTAGCTAATTTAATTTAGCTATAAACATTTAGTCAATTATAACAAATTGTTTTATAACGATCAGATAATTTTTTATTATTAGGATCTACTGAGACTGATTAGATCTGAGACTCATTGAACCCGTGAGCAGCACTACCGTATGTGACATTTCTGGTTCCCTTTCTCCTATTTCTTTGTGCTTATGAATCCTATTATATGTGGGTAATATTGATGTATGATAAATGGACGCATTCGTTCTATATTACAAAACGGACACTAATTTTAAACTAATTTATCTGTGATTCAATGAATATTTTTATTATATATTTCTGACATATTTTAAACAAAATAAAAATATTTTGAAGTAATAAAAGGAAAACATTGGCTAAATTTTCTAATATGGAAAGAGGTCACATAAACGACAATAAATATAACAAATTCAACGGCAATGTAATGTTATAGACAGCCACTGGCTATTGGAACAAAAGCAATGTTCTCCTGTAAGAGATTATTTCGTAACACGTTTTTCTTCCTTTGGCTTTATTAAAGTGTTATTACTGCTGAGGTAATACCAAGGATATCGTATGCAGAAGTTGTGATATACAAAAATAAGCGTGTGTATTGAAAACTGGTTTAATCACTATCTTTACGGTTCCAAGAATGAAATACTAATAAAGACCTATACAGATATTTATATTATGTCTAAATGGGATATTATAACCCCAAGAAGTTTGATATTATGATTACTTACAGTAAAGTTGAGTGTAGGCCATTCCACTTTTTTCTTTCTTTATCGAGGTTTGGACTAGCGTTTTTTTTTTTAAAATGTTCTATATTTTTAGACCCCTTCAGAGCTACATCAATACATAAATTAATGACAGAAAGATGAAAAAAATATACGTCACATTATTTATATAACATACACTAGACCAAACCTCGATAAAAAAAGATAAATAAGTTCAATATATTAAAATAATATCAAATAAAAATAAGTTCAAATACGCACGAAAGTAACACAGGTAGTAAAATAACAGACTTACTAACTCCAATTTTTGGGAAAACCGTCTTCTGGAGAAAAAAATCAAGGAGACCAACAACTTTGGAAATGCAATGGAATTAACCAACGACCAACGATTCTTTCCGCGCACTGTTGTGCACGTTGTATTAGCAGTTCCAGGTCAGGACCTACTACTGCTGAATTACTGTCCTGCTGTGGTGGTGGGGTCAGTATGTAAATGTCTGTACTTTTTTTTTTTTTGTGTTTCGTCCGTTTACGTCATTTCGTGGTCGTTTGGTCTCATTGTGTCCTGTCTTGTCAGTCTTTTTTAAGGATTTGGCCTTCTACTTTAATAACAGCTTCTAATGTGGATGTGTTTGGGGAATTATTTGGGATAGGCTTTGGATAAGGGGGTTTGGATGGGTTGGAATTTTCGTATCCTCATTGGTCACCAGTCTACTCGTGAATTGGTCAATTGTTTCTAACCTGAGGTCTCTTTGAATATCCACATTTCTGGCATACCAAGGCGTGCACATTTATTTTGAACTACTTGTATCAAGGTTTTATTTGTTCTTGCGGCTTGTAACCAGGTCGAGCATCCATAAGTCATGCTAGCCCTAATTACCACCTTATAAATGAGGTCCTTTACTACCTGTGGAGTATTCTTCGACTTCAGGATAGGGTACAAATTTGACATTAGTGCCAGACCCAATTTATATCTATTTTTCAGATGGTGTTTGAACGTGAGCCTGCTGTCAATTATTATTCCCAGGTATTTGGCCTGGGATCTGTAAGGTATTAACTGGCGACTAATAAAGACGTGGGGAGGTTGCTTGGGTGTCCCTTTACTGAATTGTATGTGGATGCTCTTTGCTGGATTGACTTCAAGTTTCCAGCTACTGAACCAGTGAGAAATTTGATCAAGGTAGATTTGTAACTGTCTTGTGGCAAACTCCACACTGGCACATCTAAAGGCCACTGAAATGTCATCAGCAAAGAGACCCAGAAACGACTCAGTTTTTCTGGGAGAATTCGGGAATAGAACTGCGGGAGGATTTTGGAAGTCATACGTATATAGGGAATAAAGGATTGGCCCTAACACACTTCCCTGAGGTACGCCTCTCAGCATCTGTCCTATAGGAGAATGTTGGTCATTAATGGCAACAAAAAATCTTCTATTAAAAAGGAATGATTTTATAAGGTCATTAAACCAGTCAGGTAGGCTGAAACATTTCAGCTTGAAGAGAAGCGCTTTATGCCAGACCGAGTCGAATGCACGCCTCAAGTTCAAGAACACAGCTAGGGTTCTTTGAGAGGACGGAACCGGACCATGTGACAGCCCTTGGTTTACAAATTGTAGAAGCCTTCGAATCTGTAGAGTAGTTCCGTGTTGAGCTCGAAACCCAAATTGCTCGGGTCGAAAGGGAAGGACATTTTTAACCTTTAGTAGTATTAACCTCTCATAGACTTTGCCAAGACAGGGGAGGAGGCTTATCGGTCTATAGTCTGTGGTACAACGTCCCGATTTTTGGGGTTTGGGTATCATTACAATCTTTGCCATTTTCCAGGCAGCAGGAAAGTACCTCATTCTCAAACAGGAGTTAAAGAGAGCAGTGATGTAGGCAATCACTTTGGCAGGTAATTTTGTGAGCATCCTGTTAGTGATGCCCTGATAGCCAGGTGAGCTCTTTTTCTTGAGGGTGGTGATTATGTGATTAACTTCCTGAGGGGTAAAAAATATTGAATGTTCAGGGACAGTTTTAGTAACAACGCAAGATATAGAAGGGATATTAGTGTTAGGGTGGGGTTTGTAGAGGTCAGTGAGGTGATGGAAGAAGGTGAGTGCCTTCTTTGCATCGTCTATGAGAGGTTTACCGTTCTCCCTTAAGGGGTGACTAGAACTAGTACTTCTGGGTCCTTTCTTCAAGGCTCTAACTATTTTCCAGGCTGTAACATGGTTCGGATCTTCATCCCTGTCAAGGAGTTGAGTCCAATGCCTGCTATTGTGAGCCCTAACAAGACTACGCACTTCCCACTGCGCCCTGTTTAAATGTCTTCTGTCTCTGGGGCTCCTCGTGACTTGATACAACTTCCTCAGTTTGTTTTTCTCTTTAATTTTATGCAGTATGGATGGAGGAAGTGGGTTGAAAAGGGACGGTATTACTATGGGGGTGGAAGCTACGTTTAGGGAGTTTTTTAAGTGACCAGTAATTTCTTCTACAAAGGAATCGATTTTCTGAGGGGTGGTTAGGTTTTGCGGGAAGGGACAGTTTTTCGTAACACTATTTTGAAATAAGGGCCAGTTAGTCTTTTGATGGAAGTTATTTGGTCTATATCTGATTTTGAATTTTTGAAGAGTAAACAAAACTGGTAGGTGAGTTGAATCAAGCCCTTCTAGCACTTCAGCAGTGACGACATGATTAACATTTGACGACAGTGAGATATCAAGTATGTCAGGTCGCCCAACAGCAGGACTAGGGATATGAGTGGGAGTGGAGGGAGCGTGAACCAGGGTGTTGGATTGGGTTATATGGCTTAGTAGGATTCGTCCTGACCTATTGTCACTATTACAACTCAAGAAGTGCTTTTCGCATTCAGGTCTCCTCCTACTAAGGAAGGTCTACCTGAATGGAGCAGTCGCTGAAGGTGATGTATATTCAGGGCAACATGAGGTGGTTTGTAAACGGCTGAAATAAAGAGGGGTAGGCTTGAGTTTGGGAACAGGATTTGGATTGTCGTGTGCTCTATGGAAGTGGACGGGCTCTCAACTCTGGCATAAGAGATGCCGTGGCGCACGAGGATGGTCGTACCACCACCTGGTGTGAGGCGGTCAGTTCTTTCAATCCTGTAGCCATGCATAGAAAAGCGCATGTTGGGTTTCAGAAATGTTTCAGCCAAAAGTACTAGATCGGGTTTCACTAATTGTAACAGGTTTTCCAGTTCTGTTTTTCCTCGTCTAATTCCACCCGGGTTAAAGACGAGGTATGTCAGTGAGTCAGGATCTGTCTTAGTTTGTTGTGCTGCCATTAGTCAGGTCAGTGTCATTGTCAGATCGCAGAAGAGACGCTATCAAGTCAAAGGCCTCAGAGGGACACAAAGTGGAGTCTTTAACTGACTGGCTAAGTCTGTTAAAAATACCCGCCTCCTGGAGACCTTGAATAACTACTTCTTCAACAGAAATTTTGGGTTTACTCATTTTGTTTACTGCCTCACTATATGATAAAGTTTGTGGAGGAGGAGGGGGAGCCGGGACATAGGAAGGTTTGTTAGAGGGAGTGGGAGTTGTGGAGAAGGCCGGACATCCCCGGTAGTTGGCGGGATGGGGTCCTGCGCAGTTTACACAGGCAGGTTGCGTCCCCTTTGGGTTAGGACAGGAAGAATAGTGGTGAGCTCCTGGGCACCTAACACAGCGAGGAGTCTCCCTACACCAGGTCTGGGTGTGCCCCAGACGTTGACATCTGAAACACTGGGTGGGGCCAGGTCTCCGATGAGACTCCTCAACTGTCACTTTTATGCCCAGGATGCTTGCCAAGGATAATATATCTTTATGATTAGGGTCAGGTTCCAGTGAAATTTCAAAAAGCGATAGGGGACGAGGAACAGTGTCTCCTGGGAAGCGGGGCCGCCTAGACACAAGCTGTCTAGCTTTTGCTCTGATTCCCTTGGAAAGTAGATCACTTTCAATGTCTGGGGCCTCTGTGTCCACCGGTAAATACTTGACCATGTATTTTACCATTTTTTTCTCCCAAGGAGGTCGAAAAGAATGAAAGTCAATGTCAAGTTCCCGGAGACGTTTGGTAAGTTCTCTGTAACTGTCCGGAGTCTTGGTCATAATTCTGATTGACTTTCCTCCCGAGGTAATAGTCAAGTCTGTCATTAAGTCTCCATTTATATTTTTTCTTGGTTTTTGATACCCCTCCATGGTCCTAACCATTACCGGTGGAGGGGAACGTGAGTCAGTTTGGGATTTGCCAGAGCCGTTTGAAGTGTCAGTAGTGTCAGTACAAGTATCAGTAGTAGTTTTAGTCCGGGTTTCGAGCGCTGAAGGGCTCCCAGAGTTGGTCTGTAGGGGAGTGAAGGGGTTTGGGGTTGCTAAGGACTGAAAAGAGGGAGGTAATGGAGTCATTGATTTTCTGCTCTTTGACCTTGTTACAGGTCTAGGAGTTTGAGTTGTTAGGAGGTGAGGGGGGTTTTTAGGAGGGGTAGAAGAGTTTCCAGTTGCTGATTTTTTAGGTTTTTTAGGTTTTATGGAGGGTTTGATGGGTGCAGGGTTGGTGGATGTTGAAGGGGAGGATTGGCTGCTCTCGGTTAGGCTGGCCATTTCTCTTGCTAGTACAGGTAGTATGTCCAGCCCACGCGCCTTCAGCTCAAGAAACTGCTTTAAAATAGACTGCACAATACTATCCACTGAGTCAGTCATTGTAAAAAAGAATTTAGCTACAGGTCCGTCAGTCAGTCAGTCAGTCAACAGTACTTCTAATGTTGGTGCCTTGCCTAGTTGCTCACAAATCCCTTATTTTTTACAATAATTATTTAACACTTGGTTTGTGAAATTACTTACTGTGTAACAAATTAAAACTACACTTTTAAATCTACACAGGACACTAGAAGGTCTAGTTGTATTCTTCTTGCAGTTAAATTTGATGTGAAGGTGAGTAACCTCAGTCTTGATGACAGGTGCTTTAAAATATTCTTCTTATAACGCAGATATACCGGATTGTAGTTACTCACTCAGGTTCCAATGTCTTAGAATCGTACAGAGACCGTACAGATGTAGGCGTTGGTGTGCAGTGTGGAATCAATTGATAGAACAAGAACTTGGGATAAAAAGTGGAAGTTCAATCTTCAATTTTGAAAAGTCTAGTTTTGGGTTGGTGGGTTAGTTAGTACACGCTGGGAGCAGAGCAGGTAGCCGAGCAGGCACACAGGTCAATGTTCCTTGGGTTGAGTGACTGCAATATACCTTACCCCACATAAACCGAGTCCAACTCAACTATGCTTTTGAAAGGATCCAGGTACAGTCGAGGTACAGTCGGAGCACTAAAAGTAGACCAAAGGTATTCAACCACCGAAAGACCAGGATACACGAAGGGCAGCAACAAGGATCCACACAACAGCAACCGACCGTTCACTCCAGCCAACTGCAATGGAATGTAAACGACCAATAATAATAATGAAATATTATTATTGTTTCATTATATTTAAGGTTTTCATTCATCAACTAGTTCAAATAGTTTTACTTTTTATAACAATTAAAATATAAATTAAAGTAATTTTGTAATTACTTTAATAAGAACACAATTTCAACTTTTGTTTTTACAATTTGTGTTACTCAATTTTATATAGTTTTTCCTTAATTTATTTTACTCATTTATTTACCCTACATAACCTCTCATTTTTCTTCTGTTTATTTTTAAGTTTATTATTTTTGTTTATTACTCTTTTACGACTTTCACAATCGTGATATTGCCTACATTGTTACTTTGAAATTGTCTACGAGCCTAATCACTTCTCCAGCCATATGAACTCTTCTTATTTCCTGAAGACAGCGAGTTACTGAAAATAATGGGAATCATCAATGTCTCTTTTTTTTTCTTTTTTTTTTTTTTTTTGGTATGTCTGGGTATGAAGTTTTAAGTAAACTTGTACTCTTTTTCCATAATTAAATTTACAATTTAACTCTAATAGACCTTAGTCAGAAATTTCTGTTTATATTACTGGCATTATATTTCTGTTTATAACGGAAATAAATTTAGGGAGGAATAAGAAATAAGAAAGAAGGTCTTATACGAGAGCAAGGAAATATGGAAATTAAAAATTGAAGCGTAAATGAGCGGAGAATTGTATATTGCGGTTTGATATGAAAAATGAAGCCTTGGTATTGTAAAAAAAAATGATGTTTCTACTTGTTATTCATACAAAATTGGTTTTTTTCTTATCTATGATATGTTCAAATTAATGATAATAAGTTCTATATTATCAGAATCAGGATAAAGTAGTGCTAGTACTTCTTTACCTAATTACTCGTAGTTTGTCTTGTTATTTTTTTATCATTTTCTGGGTTGTGTACTTTCAAGTTTGTTAAATTGTGGGTTACTCTCTGTGAAGACATATTGTAAAGGTAAGCGAGAGCTTTAGACAACCACAGCCAATACTGTAGGCTTGATGAGCCTTTTAATCTAATCATGGCGAAATTGATGTGTGTGAGACTATGGAAACAAGGAAGCATGGATAAATGCTTCCAATATTACTAAAACACTGAATAGAATCAGTGTAAAAGAACATTTGTAATACTTTTCAATAAACACTGTCTTCCAGTGTTTTTCTATTTAGCTTGATTTTATGTATTTTCATTGTGTGTTCTTTCGGTGCTCCAGCTACAAGATGCACATATATATATATATATATATATATATATATTGAAATTATTTGAATCACAATAAATAACACTTATCAATAAATATTTAACACTTCTAATTATAGCAAACTTTACAAACTACTGTTTCTTATCAAGAATTTCATGATATTTTAGCGTATCAGTTTTGATAAATATCCTTACGAAAATCTACCAATTTCTGATGAAATTTAGGGCTAGGGTCAGAAGCAAGAAGCAAGCAAGTAATATACTGGGCCCTGAAGGGGTCTTAAGGCTTTATGTTCATAAACATCCCGGTCCATCTAGGTCCAGTACCGCTGTGGAACCTTTATCAGAGGGCATGGTGAGTAAATCACTGTTTCTGACAAGGGTTTTGATTGCGTTCCACTCGGAAAGATTTAAGCTATTATGCGAATTAAATGAAGGGTTTCTTGATGTGACTCTTAAGCACATTACTCTTGCACTTAATTAAGGAAGAATAAGACAGACTGTTCAAGGAGATATGATGCAGATAGAGATGATGCTCATTGTTCGATGGGGTTCTAAATTTTTTGAGAGATTTATAAACCAATATATTATCCTCATTAAAGGATAGCTTGGAGGATTCATTGTTGGCTCAGGATTTCCAGAACTGTTACCATGGAAGTAACCTGCAGGACATTTGTATGCATAATATCTGAAAATAATACCTCAGTAAGACAGAAAAATCTACACATCTCAAAAGTCACACACCTACTAAAATGTAATAACTGTGACAACATTAAATTATAATAAACTACAATTTTACCTCTATTGGACAAACCAATTCACCAGTTTTTGTAGCCAAATATATCCCACTCACATAATCTTCTCTTTAGTCAAAATTTCGAGATTACGTTTACTTATTAATATTTATTGAAATATTAATACTTCGATATCACATTACTTGCCGATATTTTTTTCTCAGAACACACTGAATAAGCTGACTGTTACTGGAAACTATCATTTTAGAAAATATTTGAATCAAGACAGTCTGTACTGAAGGATAGAGAATTTAAATTAAAAAGAGCGAAAGAAAGTTCTTAATCTTATCCCCACGACTTCCAAGGCTTACTCACTCACTTTAATCTGCATATTGCTTTAGTCAACTTTTCTTAATCCAACTGATAGTATTCTTCTTGTGTGTGTCATTGTTCTGATGAAGGACTATTATCAAAAGCTTAACAAGCATTTTCCTCTGTTTTGTATTAGTTGTTATAATCTTAACATCTGTTCCGTAATATTTATATATAAACATAAAACAAGATTTTATAAAAAGCACATTACATGAAAGTCAACATCTCAAGAGCAGTAAGAAATTTAGAAATTGAACTAAGATCTTTCGAAACTTAATCGATTGTCCAGAAAACTAAGTAGATGATTTAAGAAAAGCAGTCCAAAAAGATCCAGTCTTGCTATAGTTAAAAATGATCAAATGATGGCTGAAAGTACAGAAAATTTTAAGTTACTGCCTCTTGAAATCAGACTATATTAAGCGTTCTTTTTTCAAGAATAAAAGAAAAGGCAATTACTGCCTCTCAGAGCATTAGTACTAAGATGATAATATTGTACTAATGATAATATGAGGACCTGTAAATGATTTTAAAAAACATAGCTTGAGCTAAATAAGTAGTTTATAGGTCGGAAAGATAAATAAAATATAAGAGTTTTTTAAATCCTGTGAAATGCAGACTCCAAATATTGAAACATAAAAAAAATTATTTCTGAGACTCAAATCTCTTTCGAGCAAATATTTTGATTAAATATGTTTTCTATGTTATTTTAGGGTTGTACATAACTTACATAACTTACATACTACTGAATCACATTCAACATTTTTATTTTTTGATAAAATACCTATAACATATTCTTGTAAAATGTTAAACCATTGATTATGGAAGAATAGGGTATCAAAAAAGACAAGAGTTTATCCCCATATGACTCAAGATTCAAGGCACGCAAGATGTGGTTGGCCAGAAGTTTTTACTAACATTCAGTAACTTTTACATGAACCCTCTGACAGTTCCCTAGAGAACTTAGTTCCCCTAGGAGACTGTCACGAACTACTCTGCACTAGCTAGTCCGGTCTATCTTAAAATTTGTCATTTCCTTTAGTCGCTTGCTTTACACTTGTGTATCCTATATGTGTTTCACATTGCATATCCTATATCTAATCGACCAAATATTAACTAACATCTTGGTAATTACATATTTTCTGTTATATATATATAACAAGAGTTCACATAAACACGTGAAATAACAATCAATGATCAACCCACAATATGAAATGGAAAAAAAAAGACAGACGAGTGGTTGACGCTCCTGAACGTCAAGTCTCTGTGAGAAAAGGAAGAGGTTTCCAAGGTTAGGGGGACGTCTATAGGAGAGGCGGGGTTGACTGGGGAAAATAGTCGATGTGGCAAGAGAAGAGGATAGGATCGGAAACAGATCTTTGGGTATACGTTTAAGTTTATGTACACCAGGGAAGAAGGTAGTCACAAGGAGGGGAGACTCATTCGCAGGGAAGGCGAGACGGAAGAAGGATTGACTTTACTGATTGAATGTACAGTGCAGGAAAGAGAACGAAGGCCTAGGAAGTGATGTCAGGGTACACAAAGGAGTTCAGGATTAAGCAAGAAAGAAACTATTTTCTAGCTATCAACCCTCGTAGGTACAGTTATTGCCCTCGTTAATACTGGGTTGAACTTGAATAAACTATTAATAATGTTTATATCATTTTATCTGTTAAATTTAATGAAAGATTATTCATCAATATTTCTTAACATCCCCGATCTTTCATATGCGATTTTGAAATCTTGTTATCAATGCAAACTATGTGCTATACCTTCTCCTATTTCTGTGATATTTTCCCTTTCTTTAACCCTATAGTAAAACATAGTTAGTCTCGTTTCGTAAAGAGCCAATAGTGCTTGGAACCAAATAATTGGTAAATTTTTAAGCAGCCATATTACAAATAATATAAATTTAATTAGGGAACTAAAATCCGTCAATATGAAGGAAGAATATACATTGATTAATTTTGATGTAAACTCCTTGTTTAATAACCTACCTGTAACTGATCTCTTGTGCTTACTCTAGGAGGAATTACTGCCCCTGGGAGTAATTATTCCCTTCCCATACCTACCACCACTATATCCAGTTAACTAATTTATGTGTGGTTGATTGTCATTTTTAGGTTGAAAATAACTTTTATAAACAAAAATTTAGTCTTATCCCTTTTCTTAAGTGATTTATCTATGGAACTTTTTGAAATAAAAATATTAACTTCAATTTTGTCTAATCAAGTTAAATGATTAGGTTTATTGACGATATATTGTATATCTGTCCCAAATCTATGACTAATAATGACTTTTTAATAAAATTAAATTCATTAGTGAAGACAATCCAATTTGGAATGGAAGAAGAAGTAAATCATAATTTCCCTTCTTAGATATCCTTATCCATAGATTATCTAAAGAGTTAAGTTTTTGTGTATTTATAAAACCTACTAATGTACTTTCGTATGTCCATTTTTATTCTTCTCATCCAAGAAATATTATAATATCTGCTTTAGCCATATGTTTATGATGGTCTTAAGGGTTACTTTCGTGAATTCTTTAATGATGAAAATGATAACATCACTTCTATTGTACTTTCATTATAATACCACTCTTCTTATCTGAAACCCTTTCAATGTGAAATATAGTTTTAAAGTATCATGAGTCATTGGACCCTCTTCCTAGGCTGATATCTTCATTTTAATATAGTTTTTTTTTAAAATTTGTGGTTATGTAGATAATATGTTTATAATAACTCTCCTAGGGAATTGGGATGTAGTGATATTCATAAAAATCCATTTTAATGTTGTTATAAAATTTATATTAAACAAATTGGTAAAACAATAAAACACGTTTCAAAAGACCAATACAACGTAAGGAGAACAATGTAACGCCTTATTCTTGCATATAAATAATGAGAATCACGACATAAATTAGACAGCAGCAAAAAAGATTACATATGAAAGATCTGTGTTGTTAAGAATGTCTTCAAATCTTCTTTGATTAAATTTAATAGATCGAATACTATAAAATTAGTAACGGTTTATTTACCTAGTCGCAGTACTGACCGAGACAATATCTTTATCTACAAGGGATGACAGCTATCAGATAATTTTTTACTTATTTCTTCCTTAACTCCTTTGTGCACCCTGACTTCCCTTCTCAGCCATTTGGTCCTTTTCCTACACCTGACCTTTTCCTTTAAAACACCTTTCTTGTCCCCCTCTCTTCTTAACACCACTACCTTTTATGTTTCTAAATTATTTCGACTAAGACGAACACCGTTTGTTACAGTTGAAAGATCTTAGCCATTTTTCTTACTTTCTTACTGTGGTTTAGACGCTGATATATATATATATATATATATATATATATATATATATATATATATATATATATCAATGATCAAACCACAATATGAAATGATAAAAAATGACCAAGATCCTTCAACCGTAACAAGCGTTCTTCATCAGAGTCAAAAACCCTACTGTTTTGACGGTCTGACGAAGACAGCTTCAGTTGTGTTTTTGACTCTGACGAAGACCACTCGTTACGGTTGAAAGATCTTAGTCTTTTTTCCCATTTCATATTGTGGTTTGATCATTGATTGTTATTTCACGTGTTTATGTGAAATCTTTATATATATATGTATACATATATATATATATATATATATATATATATAATAATATATATATATATATATATAAGTAGTAGAAGAGTGCGTGCCAATTACTTACTGTACTTATTGACCTACTTTCACGGTCACCCATTGACATACTTCCATGGTCACCCACTGACCAACCTAATATCATTGGTGATATTTTTTTTTAATATAATGATATTGGTGTTATTTTATATTATTTTAATATTTCTTTTATTGATATAAATAACGTGTGCAACTTGAAAAAATGGTAATATAGAACTGATATTTTAATTAAAGCGAATGGAGCATTGAAGATAAGGTTGTGGACGAATGAAGTCCGCGCCCAACCAACTGCACAACTTTCGATTCATCCTCATTAGCATACAACCCCAGTCAAATTCCACAATCATTAATTACTCATTAAATTGAGTAGCGTTCAATTGACCAAAACAATGGGGTTGATCAGTGTTGAATAAAAACACTATGTCTTTAACTTGGTACAGTAATGTCATTAGGTCAATGGATAGTCAACTCCATGAGTCAGATGTGTTAGACCAGGGGTTCCCAACCGGTGGGTCGCGACCCCCAAGGGGGTTGCGAATCCTTGTCTGAGGAGTCCCGTAGCCTTGTTACACAATATTAATTTTCTAACCAATTTTCTTTGTTTTCGACTGGCAAAGAAGGATTTGGATTTCTTCAAAAGGCATGAACGGTGTCTTAAAACCCAAAGACTCGACAGAAGTGGGTTGTTTCAGCAGCAAAGTGCTGCCGTAGTGGAAGCCTCATTTGAAATTGCACTGGAAATTGCTAAGCAAAAAAAGCCTCACACGATTGGAGAAACACTTATTAAACCCTGCATGATGAAAGCAGTGAATCTTATTCTTGGAGAAGCCAGTGCAAAGAAGATGCAGCAAGTCAAATAATAACCCTGTCAAATAATACTATACAGAGGCTCATCTCTAAAATGTCAATAGATGTGAAGGAACAGGTTTTGACTGAAATCAAGAGTTCCCCTTTGTTCTCCTTTCAGCTGGACGAGTCAACAGATGTAAGTTCATGTTCTCACTTGCTTGTCTTCAGGTTAACATTAATTCAGTTGACATTAAAGACGAATTTTTATTTTGCAGTGCACTTGAAACAACAACAAAAACTGATGATGTTATGGAAAAAGTTTCAACTTTTTTCAAGGAAGAAGATCTTCAATGGGAAACGTGTGCGGGGTTTGTACTGATGGGGCACCGGCTATGCTGGGATCGAAATCAGGATTCCAGTCTAGAGTTAAGAAGAAGGGCATCCACTACATGATTCACCGATATGCTCTCGCCAGTAGGACTCTTCCTACCTCTCTGATGGAAGTACTTGAATCTGTAATCAAAATTGTAAATTACATGAAGACTCAAGCACTCAACACTCGCCTATTTAAAGAACTATGCAAGGACATGAATGCTGACCACGAAGTCCTTCTCTTTTACACAGCAGTATGTTGGTTGTCGAAAGGAAACGTTGTTAATCGTGTCTTTTAAATGAAAGATAAAATAAAGCTTTTCTTGGAGATTCAAGAAAAAAAAGATCTTCTAGTTCACTTCGAAGATGAAGCCTGGAATAAAAGGGTTGCCTACCTGGCAGACATTTTTAACCAGCTGAACAAGCTCAATATGAAGCTTCAAGGAAGGGAAACACATGCTCTTCTTTTTCAAGACAGTCTTCGGGACTTTGTTTCCAAACTGCAGAACTGGCGTCGGAAAACCAATCTTGGGAATATCGCCATGTTTGAAAAACTTTGTGGAGGGATGGACGAGTCTCCGAACCAACTTGATCAGTTCCTCAAGGATGAGATTATCGAACATCTTCAGTCTCTAGAAAAGGAAGTCGAGCGTTACTTCCCTGAGCTATCACAGGAACAGGAGGCCCTGGTAAGGAACCCATTTTGTATGAAACTGATGTATCCAGCATCCTATATGATATCCAAGATGAATTTCTGGATCTAAGGAACGACTTTTCAGATCGTGATCTCTTCAAGGAGAAATCCATGATTCAGTTCTGGTGTGTTATGTATCAATCATACTCCAAAGTCAGCATGACAGCTTTACGTGTCCTTGTTCCATTTGCTTCTACCTACTTGTGTGAGGCAGGATTTTCCACTCTTGTTAATATAAAAACAAAGAATAGGAACAGATTGGATGTTGGAGATGACATGAGACTGGCTCTAACAAACACTCGACCACGAATTTCAAAGCTTGCTGCTGAAATGCAACATCAAGTAACACACTAGCTGGGTTTAATAGCTGTTCAAACCTATGTTTATGTTATTTTAAGGAATATATGTTCTTTCCGTCAATTCAGATTGTCCCAATGTGATACAACTATTTATTATTTTCTATAATTTTCTATTATTACATTTATTATTTTCTATTATTAAACTATAAATTATTTTCTGATGTTTCCTTTCTTCTCCTTCAAAGAAAATAAGAGGAAAATTTAAGCTGTTGATAGTAAGCCCTAAGTAAGGGGTCACATGGCTTTCAAACTTTTAGCTAAGGGGTCACGAGTGCCAAAACGTTGGGAACCCCTGTGTGAGACAGATAGCGGTCATTGACTCAGCCTCAGTAATGTCATTAGTCCAGTTGTGAATCAAAACAATTAGCCAGATGGAAAGGTAAGAAGAGACTGTACGTGGAGGTAATGGGTGCAGGTGGGCGATATAAGTGAGCGAGCTTGAGGTGGGTTAGTGTGGAATCAAAACAATGATGCGGGAAGATGGTCAAACAGAGGTCATTGACCTTGTACCCGTATGGATAGTTTTTAACTGAAGTGGATAGTTGTGGGGATCAAAAGAATGAGATACAATGTCAGGCAAGCTAGGAGAATGATAAGGATGAGAGAAAGCCGGGGTATTAAAGGCTCTAACGGATGTATGAGTGTGGAATGTTATTGGGGAGATATTCTAATGAAGCTGGCTTGCTGATTGTGCAGGTGGAGAGTCAAGCTATTCCTTCACTCGTCCATTACCTTACCCCAATGCTCCATTCGCTTTAATTAAAATATCACTTGTATATTACCATATTCTCAACTCGCATACGCTATTTTTATCTATAAAAAAATATTAAAATAATATAAAATAACATCAATATTATTATATCAGAAAAAATCACCAGTGATATTAGGTCGGCCAGTGACTGACAATGAAAGTATGTCAATGGGTGATCGTGAAAGTAGGGAGGTGAGTAACCTTCACTCACTCACCCCCAGTATTGGCACTCTTCTACTACTTATATATATATATATAATATATATAAAATTAATATATATATGTATATAGATTTCACATAAACACGTGAAATAACAATCAATGATCAAACCACAATAACAAATGGGAAAACAAGACTAAGATCTTTCAACCGTAACAAGTGGTCTTCGTCAGAGTCAAAAACACAACTGAAACACTAGATGCAGAAAACATCTGGTGAGGGGTTGAGAAGAGTGGGAGGGAAGAGTGGTATTTTAAAAGGGTGTCCAGAAAGGGATGTTTGGGGAAACAAAGGAGTACAGTAAGAAATACTAAAGAACTATCCGCTAGCTGTCAACCCTCTTAGAAGAGGCTATTGCCCTCGTAACGAAAATATCAAGTTTGAAAAGACCGTTACTAATGTTTATAATATTTGATCTATTAAATTTAATTAGAGACGATTCAATAATATTTCTTAACAACATTGATTTTTTATAGGTAATAAATTTAGCTCCTGTCCAATCAATATGATGATTTTCTTTTTTTATATGCAAGAATAAGACACTAATTTTTCCTGTCTACTTACGTTTTATTGGTGTTGTTTTACACGTGTCTTTAATGATTTACCTGTTTGACCAATATAAATTTTATGGCAATTATTGCACGGAATTTTATAAATACTACCGTACCCAATTCGCTGGGAGAGTTTTTTATTAACATATTACCCACGTTATTACGATTAGAAAACACTATATCAAAATCAAGTTGTTTGGCTAATCTTGGAAGGGGGTCCAATGACTCATGATATGGCAAAACTATAGAATTTGACAATGAACGGGACTCTGTTGAAGTATTAGAGAAAGTTTTTTTAGCACCCGTCAAAGCTAAATCGATATAAGAGGAGGGGTATTTTAATGAAAGGGCAATTGATCTAATGTTGTTAATCTCTTCATTAAGGAATTCAGGAGAACACACTCTTAACACTCTCAATAACATATTTCTAAAAACAGAAATTTTAACATTTTTTGGATGGGAAGAACATAGACGGTCGTTAATTCGAACCATAATACCGACTTTGCCGTGTCGGCTACTTGCTGTTGCGTCTACAACGTGCTTGGTCTCCCTTTCTCTTATCTCCTGAAGATGGATTGCCCAAAAATTTGAGTTTGTAAGTGTGTTTCTTTATTGTGTGTTACTTTTCTTGAATTTTGAACCAGTGTATATATATATATATATATATATATATATCCAGCAACTTTGTATCGGTCGCTGGACGATTTCACGTTTCCATTTCTGTGTTTCTTCTTTTTTTTCTTTTTCTTCTCTCCTGAAGATAGCAAGAAAGCCGATGTGGTCGAGAATCGTGATGGTTAGTCTATTTTTTCTGTTTTGTAGTAGTAACTTTAATTATATATATATATATATATATATATATAACAATACCACAGAATGAACACCTGTTGAGTGAAAATAAATTCTGACAAGTGAAATTCCTTGATTCATAGTTGAGGGTTGAAGCATAAATCTCAATATAGCATCTTATTCTCCCAAATGGATGCTCAATCTCTACTGACATCAAATAAATCGATTGGGAGAGATAGAGGCGTTGCTCTCATTCATTCTATCCCATCTCACATCTCAGAGCAATTCCATCCTTAACTGAAGCCTATACGCTCAAGACCTTTGTCATTCCACAGCTCTAGCCAGCAAATACTATTACTCATTTCTTTACCATTTTTATCCTTGAAATATCTTATCAATGTCATTTTTTTTTCTTATTTACTCCCTCTTTTCAAAAGATAACACTTTTGTGCGATGTTTTTTATATAACAGACGATTAATTCAAAAAAAGAAAAATTACTTTTAAAAAAATCTGCAGTGGCCTAAACTCAACTTTACTATAAAAGTAAACATAATATCACACTTTTTGACAAACAATTGATTTTTTGTTTTCTTTGTATTTAACTATCGTTATGAACTAGATATATTCATTAGCTTCTTCCATTTCTATGGGAAAGGTTGAAAATTAAACTTCCAGAACCAACCTTTCCAATATCACGTATATTGGTTTGGAATTGGATAAATATCATAAACTCCGGCTGTACATATCCGTCTACAAAAAATGACATCTAATTGATTATTCAATTAGTTGTTAATATGTCTCGTTCTAATGATGAATATAACTTATACTGACTTAAATAAGTACACAAAACATTTTTTTTGTTTGATATTGCAGTTACAGTCACCTAAGACGTGATGTTATTAATAAAGTTCAAAGTTTTATAAATGATTCAATTTTTTTTTAACGTTCCTTACTCAAAATAAATACCAACCACCTGCCTGACGCCAAATGTCATTTATTTACTGATGAATGTAATAATTGCATTAGATTTGATACCCATAAAACGAAGCGACTTATTTCAATACAAATCAAGAATGTCGCATCGTTTATCAGAGCAAACACTCCGCTTCAGAGAACACACACTAACCCCCGCCAATCACACTCCAGCCCACCACAATAGAACATATTCAGTCTACATTTGATATTAAGTTTCGTTGAAGGGTGCAAAATTTAGATTGATTAGAGCATTTCGTTAGTCGAAATCCATCATACCATAGAAAGTAACATAAATTATATATTTAATTGGAGTTGACTTTTTATGTGAAAGAATTTCACTCTTCTTGCACCCTATATCAAGTCATTAAAGCATTTCAAATTCTTTTATTAATCCTCTAAACACCAATATTATCTCAGTCGATTTTTTTTAAAAAATGTAAAAGTCAAAGCAAACAATGTAAATAATTGTAAACAAATCCGAACAGTAAACATTTTTATAGTTTCATTACCCTTTATGGTTATTCAAATTTAGCAATTTTTTTTTATAAATTCCAAATTTTTGGTTAGAATTTCATTGTTCCTTAATAAGCTGTTGAGCGTCAAAAAAACTTTTCTGAAAACAGAAAATATACTATAACGTCCATTTGGTTAATGTAAAGTTAAAAAAAAACTACCTCATCTCATTCCCCAAGTAATACTCTATTTTTAGGTATAATTTTATTTTGATCTGTCATACGGAATGGCTTATATCACCCTCACGAGCTTTCAAATTCTATGATAAGTAAAAATTTTCTTATTGGAACAGAAAAATCATTCCAATAATTGAAAAAGAAAATGTTTAGTTGTTTTAAAAATCTGAAGATTTCTGCGTTTATCGCATTTGTAGCCTTAAATACAATACCGACATTTCAAGACTATAGAATTAGTGCTTTAGGAGAAAAAAATTTAAGAACATTTTTTGCCCAAAAAATGACTTTCTCATCATTCATAATTACTCCCAAGCTATACAGCACGTCTACCCATTTTTGTTTTAAGTTATACTTTCATCCATCAAAGGTTGTGGGCTGTAGCGTTTACACAAACTTTTGGATACACACGCACACACACAGAGAGACAGACATCATCGATAAAACCTCGTAAAAGAACTTTTGGGGGCCTCATAGTATATAGTTTCGTCAAAATGTCGAGATCAAATTATTCAGAAGAAGCACTTATTAGTCTTCTGGGCGGTAGGTCGGCTCCTGGGCATAACCTCAATCGTTGATTTTTTTTTTTTCTATAAGTTGTTATCAGCTTTTAATTTTATTTTAGTTAATTGTTTTCATTCTTTTCATTTTTATTTGGCTTCTATCTCTTTATCTTCCTTGTCTACTTTTCCTCCGAAAGTTGGCTACACTGTTTGAGTGCTTCGGTTTGAACGCCAAGCCAGTCGTTATCACCTTTTGGAGCGATTCACATCTATTCCTGACGACGAGGACATCGAAATATAGTAGTGAGTTTAGTGATTTCTTTTCTATGTGTTCTTTTGAAAATTCTAGTTTATATATATATATCAACTTATATATATATATATTTATATATTTATATCAACGCAGGTACTAATTAACAATGGATACTCTAACGCTGAAGTAATGAAGGCAATAAAGTCGTTCCTGGATAAATGGTATACCAGTAATGTAGAGCCTCCAGCCCCTGGTGAGTCACTTACCCTCTACTACCGTGCATATATGTACAATGAATACAAACAAGATTAAAGAGCCCTCCACAAGTTAATAAAGGATAACGTAAAGCCAACCAATGAAATAGATAGATTACAGTTAAGAATATATTATAAGAATAAGAAGACCAGTGACCTTGTGCTTTCAAATAAACCGAAAGTCGACACCCCGGAGCATCAACGCAGTCACCTTGTATACCAGTACGCTTGTTCAACAGGGGAGTGTGCAACCCTGAATTCGAGGTATATTGGGATGACGGCTACGAAGCTCTCAAGGCGTCTGACCATGCATCTCTCAACAGGAGCCCCCAAAAAACATACAGAGGATGCCCATGGGATTAAACTCACCAGGGGTATGTTAGTGGATGGAACTTCGGTACTTCATTATAATAACGACAAAGATAGATTAACTATCCTGGAAGCCCTTTATATCAAAGATGTCAACCCCAACCTCAACATTCAAAATTATGACCTCAATGTGATCCCAAGTAGTACTACTTTCGATAATAGTTTTAAATTTGTTAGAGAGTTAGAGCCCAGTAGGGTTGATAGCAATTGAGGGGCAAAGCTGTATGTTGTTGCAACCCTGCTGGAACCTGCTCTTTGTTTTCATCTCACCCACTGTATCATTTGTTTTATATTTGTTAAAATTGTTATGTTTAATTTTAAAAATTACTTTTCAGTTAATTATATTAACATTCATTAATTAAATAATAGTGAAATTAAATTAAATAGTTAACCCGAAGATGACCAATGTGTGGTCGAAAGCTTGTTTCAACCCAGTGTTTTTGTGTTCCATTAAAGTTGTTTGATATTGGTTTTCTCAATGTCTCTGGCCCAGCATATATGGAAGTTGCCTCAGCATCACCGGAAGATAGTTAGAAAAATCGAGGCCATCAGCAAAAAGGTCGTTAATGCAGAAGCTGCTGCATACTTTAATTCCATTTGTCTTCAAGAAGATTTGCTGCCCATTTATACTAATATATATATATATATATTTGTAAAAGTTGGAAGCAATCCTTCATTTAAACATATATTTTTAAATAACGCCCCATATTTGGCTTGTATCTGTTTCTTACACAATTTCTCCAGTTTCCGGAATTCCTTCCTCGACTCTTCATTAAAACTATAAAGCTTATCACCAATATTGCTAGTCGACATGTTTCGAAGAAGACATGTTAATGAAGAGACGAGGAAGGATTTCCGGAAACTGGAGAAATTGTGTAAGAAACAGATACAAGCCAAATATGGGGCGTTATTTAACAATATATATATATATATATATATATAAATTAATAATCAACAATAACTCTTGATATAATATATGAATTAAACAACTACAATAAACAAATATATATTACATACAATGCTCTAAGGCCATTCGTTACAACATCATCAGAGAGCGTCAAAAATAAACCCTCTACTGTAGTGAGGAAAAAACTCCTTATGAGCTTAGATGACCGGGAACGAACTGAATGATTTGTAGATTGGTGATCGGCCATTGCTACCGGCCAGCCATTGCGACTTTCCGGCCATTTCAACCTGCCGGTCATTGCTGCCTGTCGGCCATTTTTGTCTGTCAGCAAATGATGCGAACCCCCCCCCCCCCCCCTTCGCAAGGCCTTATTACTCATTTCTTCCCAGCCTAGTCATTGCATTTTCTAATTCAAATATAACTCTGTGTCACCGTTCACATGTGGCAATTATAATATAATTTAAGTAAACCATTATATATTTTATATCATAAGGCTGTTAAATTTAATTAAAGAATAGTAAAACATTGCAACATTTTTTTTAATATGGAGTATGAATTAACTATTAAAAATAAACAATACGTTTCGTTCTCTGTTTCATATTAGATATTTGTAAAAACAACTATCAATAATTTCAAAAAGGTATTACAAATATTTGAGTAGGTTATGTGGTTATAATGGAAGCTAAAATAACGTGACTGTAAATATCTGAAGACAAATGAATCTAAATCTATGTATTCGAATAAATAAATACAATTGACGCAATTCAGTTATAATAATACAACTTTAATGACAGTGCATAAAGAATTTTATGTTCATTTTTTAAGGCTTCTAAGATGCAGCTAAATGTTTTTTTTTATATTAAAGTAGCATTTTTTACAGAAAAAAACGTGGTTTAAAAAAATAAAAAGTTCTTTTATTTTAATTTTACAGAAAATATAGTAAGGATTGAAATAGGCTCGCATACTTCACTGTTTAGTTTATTTCAAAATAGGCCTACACAAGCTCATTGCATTTCTGTTTTTTGTATTCCATGATTATAACAGATAAAAACTAAAAAAATTAAAACTTTTAAAAGTTTATAAGCTGTGTTATGTTTTGCGGCTCCAGATTATTTTGCTTTTCCAAAAAAAAAAGGAAGCAAAATGGCTCTTTGTGATAACAAAGTTAAAAGACCTCTGCTCTAGAGTTACTAGTTTAGGAGGAAAAAAATGTTGTTTAAAAACACATTTTGGCAAAATGAATGATTTTTCCATCATTTGCTCCCTAACAATAGAACACATCTACTCTATGGGGCTCATTTTTGTGTAAAATATTAATTTGATCTATCAAAGATTGTGGAATGTAGACCACACCACATTACAAACTTTTGTATATACTCCCCCTCACCCATATAGACACAGACATCATCGATAACATTTCATAAAAGGATTTTTGGGACCTCAAAACATGTAATTCCGTCAAAATCTCGATATCAAATTTTTCATGATCCCTATACTATGCTTTACTTATAGTAAAGTAAAAATGCTATCAATCCTAAAAAACAAAGCGAATAAAGGAAAAAACGACTTCTTATGCAATTAGATCCAATAACAATAATATAAGCCAAAATTTCATTACTGTTGGCTTCATTTTGATTTCGGTTGACAATCAGTTTTTTTTTAAATATAGAAAAAAAAACTGCATGAATATAACATTAAATAAATAATTAATTTAATGAATAAATATTATATATAACATTTCTGCATATTATAAAGATTTAAGAGTCTATGTTCTTTTATTAAGTTTCCATTAATTGGTTTAGTTGTGCAAATCAGAGCGAAGAGCATTTTTTAATAGCTGGTTTAAAAAACAAAAAAAACATTTTATGCTATCCGTTAGACAGAAAACAAAGCATTCATATGTGATCTTGTCAGACGCTAGTTAATCTTATATACCAGAGGAAATTTGAAATTATCTATAAATGCTGAGGAGAAAATTAATTTATTTGTAGTCAAAAAAAAAAAAGAATTACCATAATTATATTTATGTTGTCTCTAAAATTGTTGTAATTGAAATTGAGTGAATAGGATTTCACTGTAATGAAATCTACATTTGCGATACTGGTGCACGATCGCAAACCAAGTCTTGCGATCGTCTTAACCAAGGTATTCAGGTAGGCCAGAGTGTATAGATATTAGAGTGTATTAGAATAAAATTCATAAGATATAATATATTTCTTTACTTATTTTAAAGCTGAAAAGAATTGATTTGAAAATGTATTTCAAAAACTACCAACCCATCCCGGCTTTGGCCTGGTGAACAAAAAACAATAATAATCAATTTGACAGTCTTTTCTACTTTTGGTATAATTTGTTTGTTATGTCTGTACTGTGAAGTATCCACTTCAAATTCCAAGTGAATCGAAATTTGTTAGAAATAAACTATAATACTTCATATTAATAGATAAAACTTTTTCTATGAATTTATTTCAAGTTTTCTTTACGTTTCATACATTGCAGAAACCGAATCCACCCTTAGAAAAATTTCTGTCGGTTTGTCAGTTTATTGGTTTGTCGGTTTGACCGCAAAATTTTGTCACAAGTAAACTCAGCTACCATAAGATATAACAAGCTGAAACTTTGACAGCAGATTTGTGTATGTCTAACTTAAAATATAGGCTCTAAATTGATTCGAAATTCGACGTAGAAGTGAAGTTATGGACGTTTAAAGCAAAAACGTTTGTCACAAGTAAACTCAGCCACCATGATACATAGCAAGCTGAAACTTTGACACTAGATTTGTGTATGCCTAACTCAAAATATAGGCTCTGAATAGATCGATAATCCAGTGCAAAAGCGAAGTTATGGGGCTTTAATCTGTATTTTGCTAACTTCAGAGACAGCTTTATTTTGAAAATACCCAGGTATAGCAAGTAAGTATTGTTAGTTGATTTTAATTTCATTTGAGCATATGAATATATTGAGTATTTGACATCATTCAAAAGATGTTTTCCAGAGTTGAGGATGTAGTATCTATTATGAATTTATAGTTTTGTGAACGAGCAATTCTCAACCCTTAATTTGAACAGGCAGGAAAATCAACAAACAAGTTCTTACGCCATATCATACCGAGGAAAGAACTTAAAAGTCAGTAAAGAGAGTGGTTAGTGAGGAGGAAGCAGTTCATTATCCAACTGAATTTCTTCACTCTGAATTTTTCTCCTGGACTGCCTGCTCATGAGTAAAAACTTAAAAGCAGGAGCACCAATCATGCTGCAATTTCATAGCAGTAACAAATTTCATGTTACGAAACATAACTGCCCCAAAACTGTGCAACCAGACACGACTCTGAGTTCGTATTCTGCACAGATATGCCATAGAGGCAGACATTATGACTGGGTGTGGTATTGGGAAGTCTGTGTGTATACCACCCATACCATTGATTCTGAGCCACTATCCGTTTCCGTTGAAACGATTGCAAAGACCTGTCAGTCTATTCGCAATGATGTTAACTAAGTCGCAAGGGGAAACTACCGCCAGAATTCAAGTTAGCGAGACCAAGTTTTTCTCACATGGTTTACTTGCTCAAGAGTCAGAGGTTCCAACTGTTTGTTCTTCCATGAATCTGAAGGACAGACAGCTAATGTGGTGTATACAGAGATATTTGCTTAACACTGTACTAATAATGGTATTTTCTATTATTCTATAATTTCTAATGGCAGTTTGGAATACCAAGTATAATAGACTTCTTGATTCCGTGAGTGACGGGTACGTTTGCTAGTTATATATATTAACTTAAAGCACTATGCAATCACGCCATCAGCTTGACAAAAAAAAATCTTCCTCACCTAGAACACCTGTATCAATGACAGGTGAATGTCGAAATGTAGCCAAATGACAAACCCCATTTTTACACTTTTATAGTTATTGTAACATCTCAAAGGTTAAAATGATGTTATAGGGACAAATGTTTCAAACGTAAATTGTACAGATTGAAATATGCTTATATATTTTCAAATTTCTTTTAAATCATTTCTTTTGAAAATATTTTAATCTGACTACTTTATCACTTATCACTTCTGTAGATTTAGACGTAGACTTGATCTAAAAAGCTATTCTTATAGATTATTTCAGGGTGTAATTGCTGATATAAGTTTGATTTATTAGTAGCATACATACAAGAGTCCCGTTAATGTGATAAAAAAAAATGCCAAAAAGTGCAATTTTTTTTAGATTAGCACTTTTTCGATTATATATCAAATAATATTTCAGGAATATTTTTACGACAAATCTCGACTGTGAAAATTTTACAAGAAAATGAAGCCTCTCCTCTTCAAAACTGATATCATTTGGGAATTTATATGGTGTTCACACAGACACAGACACCTGACTTTTATATATTACTGTAGATAATTGTTCAATGCTTTGTAAGGAAATTTAATATTAAAAGGCAAAATTGTTTTGAGAATGTTATACCTCGTTGCTTTTCAGAGCATCAGACTTAAATAAATGATTTTTTTATTTTAATCTGCAGTTTTATTTTTGGATCAATATGGAGAGGTCCAAGGGTTTGGAGGAATATCAGAGTTATGGAGCAAGCTATCAAATAAATCGGCTATAAACTAGTTCTCTCCAGCCTTCTACCCAACACTATACAAAGGCAACTTCAATTGTAACTTTTTGGCCCCAGCTGCACATCTCATAAAACCTAATATACAACATACACAATGTTCATCTTTTAACTATTTTAAAATAATTTATGCTTTTTTTTTTTTTACTAAGACCTTGGAGATAGTTTTCTCGACTCATTTCAGTCATTATTATCTGAGAGGAGAAAAAAATATATTTATTATTAGTTTAATTTTCCATTATATGAAATGAAATGAAAAGAACCAAATTAGTTGAAAACTAAAATTGGTTGAGATGAGGTTTTATAACAAATAACTGATATACGCTGAATAAAGACAATCATGCTGAATAAAATTCCTGCAAACAGAAATTCTTTTTGACTATGTGAGGAGAACAATCACTTATGGCTTACTATTTGTATTTATAAATGAAAATTACGTGGACTATATATATAATTAGAATATAAAGCACACAGAAAAGAATAGATCGTTTAGCAAGATTGATATTTTGAACAACAGTTTTGTCGTTGAACAACAGAAGACATAAAGATCAGAAGAGCAGGTCAAAACCTTGGATTTGACATATACTATATATCCTAATAAGTAATTTATTCTGTTATGTCTTCAACATATTCGTTTTCTGAAGTCCAGTTGTACCGCCTTTACTGTATTTTGAAGTATACATACCGAATTACACATATAACATATATACATGTTTCATTAAATGCCTTGTTTATCATTGCTTTATAAAATTTTCTTGAAAGTCGTTCCAACTTATGTATAAAGTTTTTCTGACTCTCTGGATCTAAATAGCACAATTCACCTTATTTTTTATTCTTAGGTTAGGTTAGGTTGCGTGGCAGTCCCACAAGGGAACACACGTAGGCCAAGCATTGGCCCTTTGTGATACCACACAATGAAGATTAATTCTACAGTGGGAGTCCTAAATTTTGCCTAACTCAAATGTATTTAGAGTAGGGATCTTCAACGAGTACCTGACATCGTGCAAGCTCGGTACCGACGGTTTAACGTCCTTCTCCGAGGGACGACGTGCTCAGATTTATTCACCTCCCGCGTGAATAAATCGAGGGCCAGGTGAGGATTGAACCCCGGTCCTATCAGTTCATGATACGGGTGAGCACGTAACCACTGAGCTAGCCTGGCCCTTTTTTATTCTTAAGTTCCATATTTTTTAAAAATATTACAGAATAAACTAAGCAAAACATCGAAATTTCCTTTTTAAGTCTAATTTGATCATTTTTAGGGAAAATAAAAGATTCGATTTGTGCATGATGCACTTAATTCATTCAAAAATTTGTGTGTGATTAGTTTAGAAACTTGGGTGAAGTTTGTAAAATTTGATTGAGATAGACTAAAATAAAGGAAAATAGAAAGTTCTTTGTAAGTAGTAATTATCAAAATGTGCGTTATAATTTAAACAAAATTTAACATTTTGAAGAAAAGAATTAACTGGAAGAGACACAAAAAATACTCGTAAATACCTACTTAACAAAAATATGAAATATATATTTGCCAGTATATTATGTCTGATAGTACTGATTTAACAGAGAGACTTCAAATAGTTTGTTAACTTTCTAAAAATCTTTTAAATTGGAATTAATTTTGAAAATGTTTCTTAAATAACTGTAAACAAAATTCATTTGTCAAAAACAATAGGAAAAAAATTTTTCAACTCTAATCAATGCTTGTGTTGAAATGGCTGAGAGCTGGAGGGTTTTAGTTAAATGTCGAAGACATTGTCAATCTCACAGTCTCTCTGCTGTAATTTAATAACAAGTTTCCCCACATGTGCCAAACTAATACTCTCTCTCTCATTCACTCTCAATTACATAGTCTCAACAAACTCTTCAAAAATATCTCTTTTATTTAACTTAGAATTAATATTTCAATTTAAATTTTGTTCTACTATTTTTTTTTTAATTTGCATTGAATGACTTTCTCTAAATTAATTAATAATAGCATTTCACTTATAACAAACACTTGTCATGCTTAAAAAATCAGAAGTAGCCTACACTCAATTTTAATGTAAGTAAACATAATATCAATCAGTCAATCGATCAAGTTATTTTCGGTAATTATTTCAATTTTGCTATCCTATAGACGTAATTTCAATCTCTTTGGTAAAGTATTATCAAACTCATAGATAATCAATTTAATAATTTCCTTCTATTGTGGGTATATCCATTTTAACAGTTACAACAAAGGTGAAGCATTGTTCTAGAATAATCTAACAAGTTATTATTGCTGTTATTATTGTTATTCAACTGAGTGCTTGAGTCTTATAAGACAAGCTGCATAATGAGGCCATATCAGTCCTATTGTGTTTCCCTTTGTTGTTTTTAAAAATTCAATATATTAGTTTAAAAAAATCTAATATTTAGATTCATCCCCCATTCCTTTAGCAAATATGGTAAAATCTTTCAAAGATTTTTTTGAAAATCTAACTTTTTATTAGTGATAATATCTATAGTTCAAATGTTATCTAAATTAGAAGTATGTAAATTTTTATGTTGATGTTTGCACATAGTTTCAACATTATCTATATAAATAAAAGGAAGGTTTTGTCTGTACTTTGCTTAGAACTAATTCATTTCAAGTTATCATTACTTTTCATACTTTGGAGAAACCGAATTCATCTTTAAAAGAATCTCTGTCTGTCCGGAAAACTTTGTCACAAGTAAACTCAGCCACCAAAAGGCATAGTGAGCTGAAATTGTGACAGTAGATTTGTGTATGTCTAACTTAAAATCTAAGCTTTGTATAGATTGGAAATTCAGTGTAGAAGTGAAGTTATATACTTTTAAGCTGTCTTTGGCTAACTTCACAGACGTGTTTATTTTGAAAATATACAGGTATAGCAAATAGGTAGGTATTGTTAGTTGATTTCAATTTCATTTGCATTTAAGCTCCCAGCAAGAGATAATTGACAAGGTGATTTCCGAAGTTCAAGATCTGCCATCTCTTCGGAATAACTGGCTTTGTGAATAAGCAATTTCACCCCTACAAGTCAACAGGAAGAAAAAATCAATAAACAAGTTCTTGCACTATATCAAGCTGAGGAAAGAAATTGTGATTAGAAAACAGTTCATTATCCAATTGAATTTCTTGACTCCTGACTGCTCATGGACTGCCTACTCATGACTTAAAACTTAAAGTAGGGGCACCAATTATGCTGTTATGAAACTTGAGAATCCCAAAAATGCACAACGGTACACGACTCCGTATACGTACTTTGTACAGATACGTCATAGAGGCTGACATCATGACTGGGTGTGGTACTGGGGAGTGTCTGTGTGTGTACCACGCATACCATTGATTCAGAGCCACTAGCCGTTTCCATTCAAATGATTGCAATGTCTCGTCAGCGTCTGTTTTACAACGACAGTAACTAAGTCGCAAGAAAAAACTCTATTTACCGCAGGAACTAAAGTGAGTAAGACCAAGTTTTTCTCATATGGTCATTTGTAGTTTGCTTGCTCAAGAGTCAGATGTTCCGACACTTTGATCTTTTTTGAGCATGAAGGATGGACAGTTAATGTGGTGTATGCAGAGGCATTTACTTAATACTGTACTAAAATGATATTTTCAACTGTTCTATAATTTCTAATTATATTTTAGAATACCATATATGATCTCCGAATTTTTGAAAAAGTACCCGTAGAAGACGAGAGTTTGCTAGTCTATGACAATTTTACTATACTTCAAGAATAAATAATACTAACTTTTCAAATGAGTTTCGGGACTGTTTAAAAACATTTATTCCATTCTCATAACGATTTAAACATCTAATAGTTCTGAGAATTGACGAATAAAAAGAATAATACCTTTTATAAAATTGAATTTAGAACAAGTTATTTTTCCTTACGTTATTGGGAAGGGAAGTTGAAAAATATCTGCGAAACCAGTTCCTTACAACCAATAGCCAATCAATTAAAACCCTTTTGTTATCATATGAAAATAAGTTGAAATTTTCCTATGAACTACTGTTACATGCTTAGTATGTGAAGGTTCTATAAGAAATATATTTCAAAAATATATTTTGACATTCTTCTGTAGTGCTTATTTAAGTAGAAAACGTTGGAGAACAAACAAGAGTACAAAACTTTTTTTGGACCTTACTAAAGATATATATAATATCTTCAGAGCGTATTATTTGTCAAATCCTGGATGTTTCTGAAAATAAATTTTAATTTTTTTTGGAAGCTGTTCTTGAAATTATTAAATTTTCTATATGGGTATTAAATTTCATTGAGAAATTAAAAATGACACCTAAATCTCTTATCTCGAAATGCATGGTCAAATTACTTTTAATACTATACCTGTACTCTAATGAATTACGGGATAAAGAGAAACTAATTACTTTAAATTTATCTATGTTCAAGGCATAAAGTGTGAAATAATGCAGACTATTTTGTAGAGTAAGAACATCGTCTTGTGAATTGATTCTAAGATATAATTGAAGAATATCAGCCAACATTGATACACAAACCCCTGTCAGTATATTAACAACCTAATTAAGAAATAGTTTAAATAAAAATGGACGCCAATGGGACCCTTGGGGCACGAGCAAACTGCAATCATAAAAGTTAGAAGATTCAGCTTATGAAAGCAAGATTGCAATCAAAGCGTTAGTAAATTTTATATAAAACTTCCTGCAGAGAAATAAAAACACCTTTCAAGTTAGCTATTCGAAAGCTGATTCATATTGCAAGACCAAATTTTCTCACTCAAGTTTTTAAAACAGGAAACAAAATCAAGTTTAACAAAGAAACAATCACTACTTTTGATGTTTATAAAGAAGTTCTTGAGACTTGGAACTTTCCATTTTTATTAACTGCTTATAAATGTAGCAAATATTTGCATATATAATTCTCTGTATGTCTATCTGTCTGTTACTTATTCATTTTTGTATGATTAAACCAATTTGGTTATGAGATGTCTCATTTTTACTTTACCATAAATAAAGTATAGTAATCCTGAAAAAAATTGATCTCGAGATTTTGACGATTTGCATGATGTCTTTGTGCGGATAGTAGAGTGGATGGATGTGTATACAAAAGTAATGGAGGCACGCTGCATGTCACACCGTGTAATCGATCAAATCCATATTTTACGAATAATTGGCAACTATATTAGTGGAATACATTAGCATTAGTGACCTATTGTTTTCAGACAATGACGCATACTGGTAAAATAACTTTTGTAATCAAAATGTGATTTTAACCTTTAACTGAAGAGTTGAAACTTGGAATTGTTATGAAATTAACAAAATTTATAACTGAAAATAAACCCAGATTTTCAAAACAACGGTAAAGGTATTTTTTTTTTCAATAAAATATAACATTTTTGACACAATGAATTTTTGATTGAACCTCAAAGCTTATGGACATGATATATTTCACGCAGTTTAGTGGATTGTAATGAAATTATACTCAAAAATAGACAATTGAGAAGATGATGAAATAGATATTGCAAACTGAACTGGGTAAAGGAAGGAAGGAGCATCTACTATCAACACTGAAATTACACGAAATCAAAATAGTTATGAGAGTAAAAATTTGAGAAATATATATATGTGATTGTTTGAAGCTGGAGTGAAAGAGATTTTATGCCTCACTGACATAACCTGTTTAATATAATACAAAAATTTGAAGTTTAGTTTATAATTTTTGTTTTTTTTTTTCATTTTTCGATTGAATTTAGTGATTTACCTTGACCCCTCTTCCGTTATGGGTTCTTATTTAACATCGAAGGTTATTCAAAACATTCAAATTTCAAGTCTTTTAACTTTGGGTTACGTTAGTGATAAATAAAGTCTTTTCTATCAATGGTTCCTAGCTCATTTGTCTTTTTAAGCTCATCTGGAAACATCATGTTCTAAAATCCTCCTTATAGTGCCTCTTGTTGGCCTCAACAAAAAACACGCAAAAATCAATAAAGATTATTTCTTATTTTTTTATTTATGTATCAATATTTTTCTATTTATTTGTTGCACAGTTATCTTAAAGTTTGAAGTGATACTTTAAAATCTAATTTTCAAAATGTTTCTAAGTCAACTAAAACATTTTTACAACGTCAATAGCCTTCTCCTTTATTTCAGGGCTGCTTTTGGAAAATATGACCGCTGCACTAACCATAAAAAAATCTCTAAAAACAAAATTTGCAGAATATAATAGCGAGTTTAAACCTGCATGGGCTGATTGGTTTGCCTTTACCACTAACAGTATTGGATTACCTGTGTGCATGATCTGTACGGAAAAATTATCGAACAGCAAAAACGTAACGTTGAAAGATATTTTCAAACAAAGCATTTAGCATTCGCTGAAAAATACCTAACTGAAGGAGAGCGAAAGAGAACCATTTCGGAACTGCAGCGTAAATTGAGCAGAGCAAGCATACTTACTAAAGTAAAAATAAAAGATTCTATATTATTGAAAATTCAAGTTATACATCCTTTGGACTTACTGATCAGACATGTTATCACTTAATGTACCACTGTCCGGTATTGGATCTAACTACCATGACTACAGGATAGAACCGGCCGATTGAACTATATAAATTAGTATCACCTGATCTCTTACCTTATTGTAAACACTTTTTGGGTAAAATTGCATTTCATATCTTTTAGTAAATAGACATATTTAATTATAACTCCTTTTAATCACCATAGTTTTGTAGATTACCAAAAAAATTGTATATGTGTTAATAATTAACTCTTGATACTCTTTCCGTTTATTATTTGAATTTAGTCATTAATGTATGAATAATTAACTATCTAATTAATTTCTACTTAGTCTTACTAATAAAACTAATAAAAGAATAAATATATATAATAAAATCTAACTTACAAAAACTCCTCTAGAATATAAAAACTGGCCTCAAACAGATGAAATAGAAAATGTAGTGGGAGAAGAAATCAAGGAACCAGACAGTGAAATATTCACAGAGGGAAGTAAAATAAAAGATAGAGTAGGATGTGCATTTGTGGTAATTAATAATGGATCCTTTTATACAAGTATAAAACAGAGACTGATACCCTGGTGCAGTAACAAACAAGCAGAATTGCTATCACTAACTAATGCAGTACAATGGCTCCAAGAGAATATTCGAAATGAAAATACTACTAATATCTACACAGATAGTCAAGTAAGTATACTAATTTTAAAATAAAGAAATCACAAAATCATAATCGATTACTAGAAAAAATTAGAATGATTGTAAGAAAACTTCTAATAATTCAATGAAGAAAAAGATACAACATACGTATAAAACCACTATGGCTCTAACTGATCACGGAAAAAATAAAGCTTATCTTACCCGATTTAAAATCATTGACCAACCAAACTGTCCGTGTGAATCAAACTTCCACTAACATCATATTTTTTATAAATGCTCAATACACGAAAAAGAAAGGACCATGTTAAAAAAAGAAGTGATTATATAAGGTGGAAAGTGGCCAATAACTGAGGGCGAAATGATTGCTAATGAAACTGGTAAATTTATAAAATTCCATAGGAATAGAAAAATTGTAACATAACCCATATAACTGAACCAAAAGTGTAATTATGTGTTATTATAAGACCTAAAATAGTAATTATAAGAATATCAATAATATAATTATTATAATTTATAATATTAATAGTAGTATCAATGTTATACCTTTTGTATTGTATTTCTCTAAAACGTAATTATTTGATAATTAATGTGTATATTGTGTTAAAATTATTCATATTATTATAATTTGATAATAAATACCTGTAATCTATGTAAGGGAACAGGTGGTAAATACACTTCCTGATTTGGGGGTTACTAAAATCAGGAAAATAAAAGAACAAGTGTTACAATTTGAATATATTAGACTGATCGTCTTTTATTTAGAAAAAAAGTTTATTATTTTTGGGCAATATTCTCGACATGGTTGATGAAGTTTCACGGCATCATCCATCAAGAAGTACGAGTATTGTGCGCTCAAACGTTACGTCTTGAAGAGTGGAAGTGATGAATCTCGTAATCAAGATATTAAACAAAATAATTGCAAACGGTTAAACCACGGACAGTTTTGTTTATTGTTAGAAGAGGTTTACAGGGCATAGTCAGATCTCCTGCTGCACAACAGAGTAGGGTGGCTGTCTAGGTGCTGAAACGCTTCGCAGCTTGTCTGGAGCATGTCTGGAGTAACCTTCTTGGAAACAAAAGCCTCAGATATCCCAAACTGAGAGACTCCAATAGGCTGCGAAGTTTTACTTTATGATAGATAAGGCAAGTCACTTAAACGAGAATAAAAATCTTCAAGGAAAGAGAAGCACGGCCCTGCATATGCTGGAGGATTTTTTATCGTTTGAGCGCACTGCTTTTGCCAGAGATGTACTGACACGTACGCTATCTTACTTACCCTATTTGAGAGAGTTCAAAGAAACAAACAATCACATAAGTTATGATCATTCCCACCGTACAGTTATTGCAATGCAAGCTACCTTTGCAGAAAGATTCCGAGAGTTGAAAAAAAACACACTCTCCTCCCCTGTCACACCCCCGAACACTGCACTACATGATTAGGTAAGCCCGAGCTGTAAATTGAACTTGCCTAAATAGCAAATAAAAGTTTATGGGTGTCCAAGTCAAAGTGCCTGACAGCAGATCTTGAAGAAGTCGCCCGTCAGATGGCTACTCTCGCTAAAGAGTACCAATTGACTGATATTGAAAACCTTTTCAAACCCAACAAACTCGGTTTTGAAACATGAAACATATGTGTGCCATTTCCAACACATATGTGAACATGAAAAAATATGCATTTGGAGTCCTGTTCATCTTTTGCTCAACATACTTGTGCGAAACAATTTTTCTCAAGCATGAACTTCATAAAGTCCAAACATCACTGCCGTCTCTCAAATGAGAGTCTACAATCCTGTGTGAAGATTAAAGTGACATCTTACATCCCCGACATGGTTGAAATCTGAAGTGAACTTCAGAAATAAAAGTCACATTAAACAGGTGAAAGCAAAAGCATTTATAAATTATTATTTTCAAGAAAAGAAAATACATTTATTCCTACTTGATTCACGTATGTTCAGGTACTGCAATTGATTGCAGGCTGCAAAAGAAAACCTAAGAGGACACTGAAATGAATGTCATAAACGTTCCAAATTTTATGTTGTTTTTTTATAGCTGGTAAGCTGCAGCTAAATTTTTTATTTATATTAAAGTGAACTGGTTTTTATTTGAATTATACATAAATATAGTAAGCATTTAAATAGGCTAGCATAGTTCCCTGTTTAATTTATTTCAAAATAGGCCTACACATAGTCACTGCACTTCTGTTTTTTGTATTCCATGATCGTAACAGATAAAAACTAAAAAAATTAAAACATTTAAAAGCTGTGTTATGCTTTGCGGCTCCAGACTATTTTGCCTAGTCAAATAAAGGATGCAAAATGGCTCTTGGTGATAACAAAGGTGGCAGCTGAAGAAAAGCTTACACAGGATAGAAGATGGCCATTCCTCAACTTTCTTTAATCCCTCCTAGCAAGAACTGACTGAACCAGGGATCATCAAACAGTGGCTCCAAAGTCTTTATAGTTTTTATTCACTACTGAAATGAGTTAAAGAAAAGAAACACCAAATCCAGACAACGCAAACAGCCAAATATTAAGGGATTCGAACCCACTCATCTGCTATGAGGCTAGTGACCTTCACCGGCCAAGCCTCCTAATCGAATTATTATTATTAATACTTTTATAACAATTATAACTTAAATATTTGTTATATAAGTTATAACTATAACTTATATAACAATAATAATTGAAACAAGTCATTAGTAATATAGGTACAATTAGTGTGGAATTTGATATGCGAGTATACCAAAACCATTTCTAAGAGTAGGTTATATGGCGAGAGAGATTAGGGCATGTTAGCAAGAATTCAGGTAAACTGACAAAAAGGTTGGTATCAAAAGGTTTCTGATGAATTGATTGCATTGTAACAAGATAGAAATTTGTTGTCTTGATAGATATTAAGTGGTTAGGCTAAACCTAAAATGCCTTAGAGTTTTAGGACTACCATAGGATTCTTTTGAATTCGCTCTTCCCCCTCCGAAGAGGGCAAAGTCCGTCACCCCAGGACCAGGGCTTCCTACTAGTAGTCCCATCAGGGCGTCATTGTGAGGAGTGTTGTTAGTACCCAAATGGCACCGATACATAGAGAGAGATTAAAACCACCTTCGAAGAGGTGGTATCTAATCGTCTTCACTCTGAGCTCCTGTCCAGAGTCGAACCTCTACTAGGCGAGTACCAGTCCAGTCCAATCAGCTGAGTTCAAGGTCCGTTCCCACTGGTAAGGGTTTGGGGTCTCTAGCTCCCCGATATGTTAAGCAGGCATCCTCCTGAGAAGTTACTGCTTCTCACACAGCGATGACAAGAGTCTACCCAACTTGGGTGAGAACTAACATCCATTACGAGTCCAACCTCAGTTTGTGGGATGGCGAGGAAGCCCTCCATGGGCCCCCGCCACCCGTAGTACCTACTTATTTTAACAGTTTCGCATCAAACTCTAAACCTTTTTAGCCCCTGGTTCAAAGAACCTGTGAAATATATAAACCGATGCAGCTTGTGGTAGAGCTGCATGGCACCACTAGGGGCGGATTGTCTTGATATATATTAGACGATGAAAAGGATGAATATTTCTTGTAAGAATAAATAATTAGGTTTTATTGTAATGAAACTGATTCATTTAAACTCATACGCCAATTAAATAATAGACATAAATAAAATAAATAGTTTCTCAACAATTAGGAAGAGAACCAACAAAACAAGACTTATAGCATCCCACCTGTATCATTAGACCAGTGTCAACTGGCATACAGTCTACAAAACTGTAGTGCTCCATATTGCTTAGCATTATTTATAAATTTCTATTTAAAGAATTATTTTTAACACACATTTTTCAAACTTTGTTTCCTATCTGTCAATTTGGAACACATTATAAATTTGATATTTAACCTACTTTTCTTTAACATTTTGAACATTACGTTTTCCATGACTACATATTATTAAAATATTTTCATATATATAATATATTTTTTATAAATTATAGATTTAAAACTTGATAAAAGTATCTACCAAAGAAGAAATAGAATACAAAATAATCAGAAATTGATCAGTTTTCCAGATTCAATAAAACCTTTACAGGTGTAGTTTTAGTTTTATTTAAAACCTTTTTCATAGGCAGAAGTAAAACATTTTATATTGAAAAACCATGAACTTAAACATTAGAAATTTAAAATCAATAAGTTAAGGAATTGAAATTTGTACCATATCTGAGTTGTTTTAGAGATTAAAATATTCTAAAAACAAATTACTTTAGATAAAAGGGGGCCAGGCTAGCTCAGAGGTTACGTGCTCACCTCTGAACTGAGAGGACCGGGGTTCAATCCTCACCTGGCCCTCGATCTATTCACGCGGGAGGTGAATAAATCTGAGCACGTCGTCCCTCGGAGAAGGACGATAAACCGTCGGTCCTGAGCCTGTACGATGTCAGGTACTCGTTAAAGATCTCTACTCTAAATATATTTGAGTTAGGCAAAATTTAGGACTCCCACTGTAGAATCAATCTTCATTGTGTGGTATCACAAAGGGCCAATGTTTGGCCTACGTGTGTTCCCTTGTGGGACTGCCACTGCAACCTAACCTTCTTTAGATAAAACCTCAAAATACTCAGTTCATTGCAATTTTTAATTTCTACAACTTAATATTCTTTCCATGAAAGGAATATCTTTGAGAATGAAGTTGACTGACTGGAATAAACAGCAGTCAACTGAGTAACTATCGTCCTTCACGTGAGTTCTCATGAATGCTTACAACGTGATATATATACAAAATATAATTACTAAGTGAAAACCACAGAAGAAAATACTAAAACTCATTGCGATATTTTGACATCCGTCATTATCAGGAAGGTAAACTGAGCACTCCAAAGGAAAGTCATAACTGGAGTTTTTCCTTTTTAGAAACATGCTGTCAGAGTTGCTATTATATGAATGGAGAGGAGCGGAAAAAAATAAAAAAATAATAATAATAACAAAAAAAAGTAAACAGTTACAAAATAATAATAATAATATAAAAAAATAAAATTAAATAAAGGCATAGAAATAATAAGACAATAAAATAAAATAAATACAATAAAAAAATAGAAATAAAAAGAACAAGTAATTACTAATTTCTATTGATTGAGTTTTAGGACAGAGACCTCCGAACACCTCTGAAAATCAAATATATGCTTACTCTGAAGCCCTCAAAGTGACATTAGAGTTAGAATCAGGGATATGTTTAAAAATTGGCACATGTGATCAGTCATTAAAACTGAGTCTATGAGAATTCACACAATTTGTAATGAGAAGGTTGTTGCTCTTACAAACGGAAGACATGTTATTGTTTATGAACAAACGTACTGTGTCCTTCACATGAGTAACCAAACACTATTACACTTGTAGCAATATTACTCATTTCTACTGGTACATACATATATGCACACACACACACCCATTTTTTTATTTATTTGTTGAGGGTGGTTGTAGTACTGCGTCCTAAAAACTATTGTACCCACACACTCATACATACATGTTTATTATACCGTTTCATTTATTCTTTATTTCCATTCCTCTCTCTTCTCGCTTATTGCTTGTGATATCACTGAGTGTGCACCCGTCGTGCTCTTAGATTTCAGTCATCACACTGTCTTCCTGCGGGACGCTTCACCTCCTGATAATGATGGTTGTCGAAATATTGAAGTGAGGATTGTTTGTATCTATCTGTGTATTACTTTCATCGTATTAAGTCTTATAGACCTTTTCAACTGATTTCTGTATACAGGTATATAATAACTTTTTTTTTTGGCCCTTTAACCAAAACAAGCTGTCATCATCAGAGTCAAACTGGTACTGAAACAGGTGATGTATAAACATTTGGTGTGGTGTTGAGAAGAGTAGGAGGCACTAGAAATACTTCAAAAGGTATAAAGTACAGAAAGAGAACAAAAGGCTGGTAAGTCAGGGTAAACAAAGGAGTTCAGGGAGAAATAACAGTAAACTATCTGCTAGCTGTCAACCCTCGCAGGTAAAGCTATTGCCTTCTTTAATATGGAGTAGAGTTTGAATAAACCATTACTAATGTTCACAATATTTTATCTATTAAATTTAATCAGAGATTATTCGATTATGTTTCTTAACAATATTTCACATGTAATCATTTCAGCTTCTGTCCAATTTATATTTCGATTGTCTTTCTTTACATTCAAGAATAAGGCTCTACTTTGGTCCCCTCTAGTTACGTTGTTTTGGTGTTGTTTGACACGTGTTTCAATGTTTTCTCAGTTTGACCAATATAAATTTATGGCAATTTTTATACGGGATTTTATAAATACCACTACACTCCAGTTCTCTGGGAGTGCGCTTTTAATTAACGTATTAGATACATTATTACGTTTAGAAAAATCTGGACTGGCCTACACTCAATTCTACTATATGTAAACATAATATCATACTTTATGGGTATATAATACATCATGTTCCATTTAGTTATAATATAAATGTCTAAATTGGGGATGATTATTAAGACTTTCATTCCTGGAGGAAGTACAGATAGTGACTGATCCACTCGTTAATACATACACTTATTTTTGTATATCACACCACTGATACATACAATATCATCAGTATAACTACAGCAGTAATAACATTTTTGAACACCGAAAGTGTAGATTAATCTCTTAAAGTAAGTAATATTCCTAATTAATAATCTCTTACAGGAGAACATGGCTTTTGTTCCAATAGCCAGTGAATCTCTTACATATTTAACTGACCTCCTTCTACATTACCAATATTCCATATATACCAATTTTCCCATTTATAACTTGAAAATATTCTTATTTTATCTCAAAAATGTCAGAAACATATAAGAAAAAATGTCGTTTTAAGAAAATTTGTTATTTAAGATGTAGGATAAAACATTTATTGCTATTCAAAGTATGTTTTCAATTTTGAATTATGTTTTATATTTTGGTAATCCATAGAATTATTGTACTGGGAATTTTATGGCTTCATAGTGTTTAAGAAAAATTACTTTTCTTTCGATATATCAAAAATTATATATACCAATTCACCCTCAGCGAATGTTCTCTTTTTGCTGCGTGCTACACTGGGTTATAAGGTTGCCATGAATGTATATTGAGAATAATATATTAATAATTAGCCAGTTTACATCCCAAAATCAAAGCTTTTCAGTATAATGTAACTTTTATAGCTGGAAGATTTCAAATTTAAAAATAATAGATATGAACTAGTAGACTAGAATAGTGAAAAAACTGAATATTTTTCAATAAACACAATTTCTCTTTCTTGAGAAGAGAGTCGATTCCTCACACTTTACTATTACTCAAAGAGTATGCCAATTTTTCAAAACTCTAGTATTAGTAGTTCAGGAGAAAAAAAATGAAGTCTAAAAACAGGTTTTTAGCAAAAAAAATAACTTTCCCATCATACATAATTGCTCCCAAAAAAATAGGGCTCATCTACACTATGGGCCGCATTTTTTTGTAAAACATCAACGTCATACATCGAGGATTCCGGCGTAACGTGTCCGCAAACTTTAGATACATACTCATCCACCCACCCACACAATCACAGACATCATCGAAAATTTATAAAAAGACTTCTGGGACCTCAAAACATATAATTCCGTCAAAATCTCGATATTGATTTTTTTCACGATCACTATACTTTACTTATAAAAGTAAAAAACTATATTACATTCAAGTTTTCAGACAAGCCTAAGAATGACCCATGATACCGTAAAACTATGACATTTCATTGAACAGGAATCTGTCAAATCATTGAAGAACGTTTTGTATAGCACTCTAAAGCTTTTTTCGATATAAGAGGAGGGCTATTTTAATGATAGCACAAAAGAAGTAATGTTATTAATTTCATCATTAAGGAACTCAGGGGAGCAACTCTTAATGCCCTCAAAAACATATCTCTAGAAGCAGATATTTCAACATTTCTAGGACGGGAAGAATAAAAATGGACATACAGAAGTACAATAGTGGGTTTTCTATATACATTAAAACGAAAATCTTTAAGTAATCTATAGATAAGGACATCTATAATGCATAATAATGCAGACGCATAATATAACGTCAACATAACCAAACTATTTAACTTAATTAGGCAAAATTAAAGTTATCATTTTAGTTTCAAAAAAATCCATACATAAATTACTCAGATGGGAGGGGGGGATAAGAAATTAGCCATTACAAGACCAAATTATGTTCATAAAAGTTACTTTTACTTGTAAATGACAATCAACAACATATAATTTAATTACTTCGATTACAGTTATGGCAGGTATGGGGAGGGAATAATTAATCAATTCCGCCAATTCAATGAGATGAGCTGGATAAAAGATTTTACTTTTCACTAAATTTTAAGCAAACATTTAGGAATTAATGATTTTTCATTTAAACAATTATTTAATTTTAATTTCACTTTACTATAGGTACAAAGGAAGGAAAAAGATTACAGAAATAGGAGTAGGTATAGCACATGGTTTTCATGGAACACCAAATTGAAATCGAAGAAATCAGAAAAATAACAAAGATCTTTGAACCAAAACAAATAGTCTGCCTTAGAGTCAAACTGAAGAAAATAGCTTTTGATTTTGTTTATTGTTAGTTTTTACTTTACTATAAGTAAAGTATAGTGATAAAAAAATCATAAAAAAATCAATGTGAAAAAAAGTAAAAAGTATTGTGTCGAAAAATTCGATCAGGTGTTTTTGACGGAATTACATGTTTTGAGGTCCCTGAAATGGTTTTATGAAATTTTTTCGATGATGTCTGTGTGCGCGTGAGTGAGTTTCTGGGTTTGTGAATATTATCCAAATTATTAAATGTAATGGGTTAAATGTTATAAACATTAGTAACGGTTTGTTCAAACTTGACTCAGTCCTGATGCGGGCAATGGACAGCCTGTCCTGATAGCCTGATAGCCAACGGACAGTTTTAGCTTCTTCTTACTGCACTCCTTTGTTTCCCTAAACATCCCTCCTGAACTATTTATTGCCCTCTCCTGCACTTTACAACCTTTTAAAATACCACTCTTCCCTGCCAGTCCTCTCAAACCCTCAACTTGATGTTTCTGTATCTACTGTTTTTGTTGGGCTTTGACTCTGACGAAGACCGCTTGTAACAGTTGAAAGATTTTAGTCTTTTTTTTCCAATCTCTTATTGTGATTTGATCATTGATTGCTATTTCACGTGTTTATTGTGAAATGTTGTTATATGTATATATACATATAAAAAGATTTCACATAAACACGTGAAATAACAATCAATGATCAAACCACATTGATCAATGATCAAGACACATAAAGATAATTACCCAATACGTTTGATTGTGAGCTCGGTTGGTTCGGCATCATATGGCTTGTCCAATATGGCTAAATTTCAGGCAGCCATATAAAAAACAATGTTGATTTAATTAGAAAATTAAAAAGCGTCAACATGAACAAAAATTATAGATTAATTAGTTTCGATGTGAAGTCTCTTTTTACCAATGTACCTGTAACTGATCTGTTGAGCTTACTCCAGGAGAAATTAATTAATTATTCCCTTTCCCTTCCATCTATCACTATAATAGAGTTAATTAAGTTATGTGTGGTAGATTGTCATTTTCAATTTGAAAATAATTACTATATACAAAAATTTGGGCTTGCTATGGGTAACTGTTTATCCCCCCTCCTAAGTAATTTATACATGGAGTTCTTTGAAAGTAGAATGTTAAGCTCAATATTGCCCAAACATGTTAAATGGTATAGATATGTTGACGACATACTTTGCATTTGTCCTAATTCTTTAAATAAAGATGATTTCCTAACAAAATTGAATTCATTAGTGCCGACAATCAAATTCACAATGGAAAAAGAAGTAAGTGGTAATTTGCCCTTCTTAGATGTCCTGATCCATAGGTTACCTAATGAGTTACGCTTTAGTGTATATAGAAAACCTACGAATGTACTTGCATATGTTCACTTTTATTCTTCCCATCCAAAAATGTTAAAATTTTTGTTTTTAGAAATATGTTATTGAGAGTGTTAAGAGTGTGCTCTCCTGAATTCCTTAATGAAGAGATTAACAACATTAGGTCAATTGCCCTTTCATTAAAATACCCCTCCTCTTATATCGATTTAGCTTTGACGGGTGCTAAAAAAACTTTCTCTAATACTTCAACAGAGTCCCGTTCATTGTCAAATTCTATAGTTTTGCCATATCATGAGTCATTGGACCCCCTTCCAAGATTAGCCAAACAACTTGATTTTAATATAGTGCTTTCTAATCGTAATAACGTGGGTAATATGTTAAAAAAAAAACTCTACCAGCGAATTGGAGTCCGGTGGTATTTATAAAATTCCGTGCAAAAATTACCATAAAATTTATATTGCTCAAACTGGTAAATCATTAAAGACACGTGTAAAACAACACCAATAAGTAAGTGTTGTTTTTTTCCTGTAAGTAGACAGGAAAAAATTAGTGCCTTATTCTTGCATATAAAAAATGAAAATCATCATATTGATTGGACAGGAGCTAAATTTCTTACCTATGAAAAATCAATGTTGTTAAGAAATATTATTGAATCGTCTCTAATTCAATAGATCAAATATTATAAAAATTAGTAACGGTCTCTTCAAACTGGATACTTTCGTTACGAGGGCAATAGCCTATTCTAAGAAAGTTGACAGCTAGCGGATAGTTCTTTAGTATTTCTTACTGTACTCCTTTGTTTCCCCAAACATCCCTTTCTGTACATTAGTCCTTTCCTGCGCTTTCACTCTTTTAAAATACCACTCTTACCTCCCACTCTTCTCAACTCCTCACCAGATGTTTTCTGCATCTAGTGTTTCAGTTGGGTTTTTGACTCTGACGAAGACCGCTTGTTACGGTTGAAAGATCTTAGTATTGTTTTCCCATTTCTTATTGTGGTTTGATCATATATAAATATATTTATACATTTCAATTTCTTTTATATTTCACTCCAATTCCCTTTGATTCTTTTATATTTAACCAACTTGTACTGCTTATCTGTACTTCTGTTTTATCTTCTCTTAATTCTGTTACTTTAAGACAGGGTGCGAGGGGTAGTCCTGGTGGTTGCCGGGTCGGTTACTTACTGTTGCGTCTACAACATGCTTGGTTTTTACTTTCTCCTTTCTCCTGAAGACTGATTGTCCGAAAATTTGATTACATATGCGTGTGTGTGTATGTGTACAAGTGTGGATGTGTATGTGTATATACAAGTGTGGATGTGTGTGTGTGCGTTTGTGTGTAAATATGTGTATGCAACATCTACGAGTAATGAATCAAAAATATTAATTTATTTTTCATTTTAAAAACGTGACTACATTAATCCAATTTTCTTTAGCAATTGTATTACAATCACCTTCGGAAAAGAATTTATCCTCTTCTTAAAAATTATCAGAACAAATTATAATAATTCGGCACTGAATTTAAAAAGACAATTTTTATGTAATTAATTTATGCTTTTAGCATAATTAATTATACAAGGCTTTATGTCATCATCACTTGAAAGCTTCCCAGTCTTTGGGATTTTATTCAACTAGTGAAAGGGCCATTCACACTGGAGTCTTGCCCTCTTCCCATAAAGCCTGATAAAATACAATTTCCCACCCCAATGACTTGCACGCTTTACGACTTTTCGAAAATAGAAAAATATTTCTCTTCATACTGAGTTAAGCACTGCATCTCCATTCTCACAATGACTTGAAATGAGAGAAAAGAAACACTCAAGTAAATCATTACTTTTTTTTTCAATTTGTGTGTAATTAAATATATAGTTGGTAACAGATATATTGTTTTAAAAATTTTATTAATATAATTAAATAATTATTGATTTATGAATACAAATTAAATGCAAAATCAAGATACTGTTTATGGTAGTTAATTAACAATTTTATAAGGCAAATTAAGGAACAAAAATTAATTTTCATTTTATAGGATTCTTTGGTAGGAATGTCGAATAAATAATTGGCATTATACTGAGTATCCAAGACTTTACACAAACTGTTCAAAGATCGACAAAAGATAAAGGTCTAGATATTAATCCTGTTAAAACGGTCCCTGTACCTGTCACAATGACTAAAACTATTTCATTGAAAATATTATAGTAGAAATATCAAAGATGTGGAAATCCTCTTGGAGTCATTTAAGTTGAAAGACCAAACTGGAAAATTTTGCAAAAGTTATATTGAGTAATCTCAGCAATAGACTGTCTGACTGTCAGGAATGGTTTAGTATTTAGTACTTTAACTATAAAATTACTACTGCTGCTGTCATAGTATGATATGCATTAGTTGTATGATATTCTAAGATAAATGCAAAAGGTATCCTTATAAACCTTAATAAACTTAATAATTATTAGTGTTACAAGCGTGTCAAAGAATAACAGTAACATTAGTTCCTGCACTACCTTCTTCAGTATGGAGAATTTAATAAACGTCTTCTTTTTACAAATTTTCATCAAGAAAATAAAGTCCAGATTATTGATATTTGTGCAAAATAGAAATTTCTCTTTCTCCGATAAAATTTACAAACATTTAATGGAACATAACGTTAATTAATTGGCTGTATTCTGCCAAAGTCTCTGTCCCTCATAGAATATTGCGTCAAAGTGATCACAAATGAACAACACATCTATTGTATGTTTTCTGTTTTCAAGTAAGGGGATTTCGTCTGATAAATTTATGGTTCCAAAATGTATAGCATACATAATCCAGTAATATAAGTTCATTATTGCAGTTCACAAGGCAGTATAGAGTATGAAAAGGTTAAAGACAAACAAGCTTCTATGTTCTGAAGCCCTTTTGCATCAGAGACTACAGCTTTCGTAAAAATGCAATTGAGGAATAGATAGAAAGGAAATTAGGTAAAATGTGGTTAGATTGCTAAAATAGAAAATAATTATTTTAATACCACACAAAATATAATTAAAATATAGTCAAAATTTTTGACCATATATATATATACAATATATAAATTATAATATATATTTATATATATAATATATATAAATAACAATTAAAAGAAACGGTCCAGCGGACTTTTTTAAATAAAATAAATTCAAAACGAAGGAAACACACAGAAAGACACAGACATAACTCACATCGATATTTTGACCATCGTCGTCATCAGGAGGTGTGAAGAGCGAAGAGTGCCGCAGGAAGGCAGGGCGGTGACTCACCGTGACTCATATATATATAAATAAAAAATATAATAAAAGAAGTCAAAAGAAAAATTAAAATAAGAGAATTAATAAATGAAAATAATATTTTGTTTTAAAAAAAAAAGAACTCATTCCAACAGAACAGCAATTATTATGCTCCTAACGTTTGAAAATTTGACCAGCCCTGATTAAAGGGATATGCTATTGAGCCTATTCTTGTACTAACTCAGTAACTCCTGAAAGGCCTCTTTTCTAATAAACTTGAATAAGGCAAAGTTTGAGGATTCATATGTAGATTTGAGTTACATTTCGTGGCTGTAATGTGCTTATGAACCTAAAAGTACCTTATATATAAATTCATGTTATTCCAAATGAAATATTTTTTACTTCGTTTAGATTTATACAAATAGCTACAATTTTTAAACTATTGTTAATTTTAAAAATACACTTGTCATAAGGAATTTTAATTTTTAAGGGGAGTTGAAAGAAAGATTTTTCATTTTATATTCTCAAATTATGACTGCAAAGTAATTATTTTTCCTTTACACAAAATAAGGTAGTCCTTTGGGACCACGAGAGAATTCACCAGTGTGACACCATTTTTAGTTAATTTTTCTGCAATCTCAATAACTATGTTTATTCTGCTACTGGCACAAAGCTAGTCTTAGACTTACTCTTCCACTCTAAAGAATTATAAAAGACTACCTTGGTTTTTACAAAAAAAAAAGTTTGCATGTTAAATTTATGTGAACAGTTTTTTGAGATACGATCAAAAAAAATATTTTTAATTTTGATTCATAAACGTTTCCACAATCTTCAAATATCATAAAGCTTTGAAAAAATTAAATTAATTCTTATATTGATATTATATTAACGAGTCTAGGAAGATTCTTCGCTGACACATCATTGCCAGAGCAATTGATGTCCATACAAGTTAATTGCTTACGTATTTATCCAAGCGATACATAATGTACAGACTTACATTAGTTGTCTTACTTTAATATAAGTATAGTAATCATAAAAAAAAAACGATCTCCAGATTTCGTCGGATACACATGTTTTCAGATGCCCAAAGACATTTTTGACGATTTTTCCATGATGTCTGTGTATATGTAGGTGGGTGTGTTTAAAAGTTTAAATTGCCCTATTATTTTTGGGCATTAATTCGTGATGGAAAAACTACTTTTCTAGGCAAAATATGATCTCAGACATTTTTTCCGCAGGGACAACTAACTCATGGGTCTTGAAATTTTGAGATATCATAGTATTGATAGAAGTCGTAACTGAAAGATTTTTAAAACAATCAAAAAAATATTTTTTGCAATAAAACGTTAACGTAAAACCATCTACAGTGTTCAGTTGACATTTAAACACCAATGTAGTATGTAATCTGTACATTTAGTTAATATAAGTAGTTTAAGAACCTGACGATGACCCATGGGGACAAAAGCTTGTTGAATTAGTTTAGTTTAATAGCTAATTAAATACAGATATTCACGGTCAATTCTTTTTAGTGTTCTAGCCGCAACCTATTATTAAATGCCTTCTGAATGTCGTTTGCTAGCTTGCTTTGGCAATTATCACCTTCGCAAAGGAAGATCGTGAGGAAAATAGAAGCGATAAGTAAAACAGTTGTGAATGCAGAATCTGTTATTAATTTCAACACAATATGCTTAAAAGAGGACTTGCTGCCGCAATATATTAATATATATATATATATATATATATATATATATATATATATATATATATTTATCAATATATAAAATATATTGATATTGACGTCAATCTTCCTGATGACGAGGACATCAAAATATAGAAGTGAGTTTCTGTTTCATTTCTGTGTGTTCTTTTTATCAATATAGTTTATATATATATATATATATATATATATATATATATATATATTATATTTATATATATAATATATATAAATAAAATATATAATAAAAGAAGTCAAAAAGAAAAATTAAAATAAGAGAATTAATAAATAAAATAAACAACAAAAAATAGTATGTCTTAATTCCTATTATTTTAAACAATATTGTATTCAGAATTTTGTTTGATACTGGAAACAGGTACACATTCAAATGTATATACTTATAGAGTATATAAAGTGTACAAACATATAGCTTTTGGTTTGTCTAAAAACAAAATGAACAACTATTAGCAAATGAGTCAAACATTACGCCCATAAAGAGCAATATGGATAAAGACCTATAAGTCATAAAAAAAACAACAGATGATAAATATTTACAGGGATTTACCTAAAGACTAAAATACAAGAAACAAATCTGTTACCAAAATAAAGTTTAATAGGTGAAGCCATTTAAAATGTAATTACGTTATTTTGCTTTAGCTAATATAAGTTCATTTGCATAAATATAAATATGTACTTACAGAGACATAAAAGATGAAAATATGGAGAGGTTCATGACAGCGCGTAAGTCGTACTGAATAACAATTGAACTAAGTGTGAAAAGATAGAAACAACAGTATAGAATACCTTGAAAAGAGTTCAACCCATTTATCACCAGGAGACTGTTATAACACCTAATTATACTATAAAATAAGCAAACAACTGCTAAACGCACTAATATCTCTATTCATACAATTATAATGTTATCAAGTAAAATGCTATTTTATTCCAAAATGATTGTCTACTTAGTACCAATTGTATTACTGATTAAAACAGTTTTAATATTTCACAAAATCTTAAACAATACTTTAAATTTGTAAAATAATGCACGAAAATAAATGCCAATAACCAATATTTCTCGTGTAATTCTGAATGAAACGTTTATACGTTATTTTAAACAAACTAAAACATAGTACAGTAAGGTATTCTTAGAAGTCAAGTATTTATTTTTTGTGTTAAAAGTACTACGTTAGTAGTTTGAAATAATTAAAATTTATTATATAATAACCTTAGAAGACTGTCTATTCTATATCATAGAATACTCAAATAAACAATAAGTTCACCTTTAATTCAATCGTTTGTCTTTTTTTTTTAACTGCATCGTTTCCAAACTAAAATACATAAAGTAAATATCTTTCTAAGTTGTTTTGATTACTCTTTTATGTACGTTAGTGACCCACTGAAGTACAAAATGAATACAGAGTTAGCATTGAAGGACAGAACGACTAATTTATGTGACACAAAGTTTGTTCCAAAAAATATAAAACTGGTAAAACGCACTTTGAGAGATAATAATTATTGCCCAAAATGTTTAGTAAAAAAAATTTTCACTCACGCAATCAAGAAAGAACATTAAAACAAAGACTGATATCCCTGAACACGCCCTACCCCGGATAATACTAATTTAACACATTCTGAGGTAAATGGATAAACAAACAAAAGTCTCCACACAAATGAAGTTTTATTCAACGCGTTTCGAACACTTTGTGTTCATCATCAAAACTTCATTTGTGTGGAGACTTTTGTTTGTTTATCCATTTTACCTCAGAATGCATTTTACCTCAGAATGAGTAAATACCACACAATTACGGATTGCACAACTAATGATTTAATTTAACACAATAATCATTACACCATAATCATTTAGTCATTTTAAAAAATTTCAATAAACATTTTATCAGTCTGGTAGTTTAACATTCAGCTTGTAGCTAAATTTCTTATGTGGCCCTCCGTCCATTTTGACTTTGACACCCCTGCTTTATTACAATGGTATTGATACACAAGGTGGCTATTCCGAAGGTCCGGGATATTGTTATGAGGGGAATTTTGAAAAATGAGATTTTTACTTTTTGGAAATTCTGAGAGCTAACTTATCTTCATTACTTAGTAGAAACAACATTCCTATAAACAATCTTTTTTATCAAATTCGTCCTGTTTATAATTAGAATGCATATACCCGAGTTAATTTAGGCAAATAGTAGTTCCTGAGTTGGTAGTATATTCCTCATCAGGCTTAGTGTACCATTTGACTATAGGTTGTTTTATGATATAGGAAACTTCTCTAGAGGAGAAACCGTTATTCACGGCAATTTGAGTAGCTTTCTCAACTTCCTCGGGTAACGCGTTCCTATCACTACAATGGGTAAAGGTCTTTTAACGTAGACAAATATGGTGGTTCGGCGGTATTGTTTAGGGTATTCACTATGGCCGTTTAAACATAGTCCGGTAGAGGTGAGATTTCTGTAAACAGAAGTACTAAACGTAAGAGGGCTTTGTTTGGTCAGAATGTCCAGAAATAGTAAAGTACCGTTGGTACTGTGCTCTATAGTTACTTCAAGTCCTGGGACATCATGTAACTCTTGGCGTAAAAGCCTAATCTGGTTTTTGTCAGTGACAAGTAGAAAGATGCCATCGATATAGCGAGCATAAATCAAAGGTATTACAAATCGTTTGAATAGGTCACGTTCAATATATCTGAAATAAAAATTAACGAATAATACCCCTAATGGAGATCTCATCGCTACTCCATCAATTAGTTTGAACATCCTTCCTTCAAGGGTAGTAAAAGGAGATTCTTTAGTACATTATTCAAGTAGTGATTTCAAATCTTTCTTAGGGATATTAATTTTAGGAGGATTGATTTCAGGGTAAACTTCTTCGAGGATGAAACGAATGATTTTGGTAATAGGTACATTGGTAAAGAGCGATTCAACATCCAGAGAAGTAACAACTCCCTTGGTATCAGAGATCCTTAGAAGGTTAATGAACTGATCAAATGATGAAATACTATAGCTACTAGAAATGAAGGGAGTCAAAATTTCATTTAATTTCTTGGCCATGGAATAGGTCAATGGAGTAGGGATCTGGCTTATTATGGATCTTAGGGGGTTGCCAGGCTTATGCGTTTTTATGTTGCCATATAAAGAAGCTAAACTAAAATCACCAAAGAAAAGAGGAAGAATGTTACATACTTTATTCACATTTCAATAATTTTGTTTGTTTTCTTCTTAATATCTTCTATGGAATTTTTTATAGTACATTTTGTGAATGGTTACAGGTGTTTCTTTATCCAGTAGTTTGCATTCGTTTCGTGTAGGTTTGTCTTCAATATACCATATTATCAAACTTTTCATTAGAATAGCCATTGTTTACTACATGTGTCATATTGAAAACAATATAATGTTCACCAGACAGGATATCAAACCATTAGTCTATTGTAGATACGTGGGTGACTTGTTCATAATTTCAAAGAACATTGAAACCTTAAAAAAAAGCATTCGAAGAAGGGTCCTGCATAAAATTCACAATTGAAAAAGCAATAAATAAGAAAGTAAATTTCCTTGACGTAAGCATTAATATGCAGAATAAAAAAAACGAATCTTGAGTGAACATAAAAACAACCAAGACTTCCTCCTGCCACAATATGTTGAGTGAGTGCAAAACAACGTTACAAGGAAGCAGGCAACTATAAAAGCACTAATTCATCAGACTGGAAGTTTCCATTGTAAGATATAAAAGAACGAAACAAGAATCCGTAAACTATGGCTATTCTAATGAAAAATGTTCTATGTTTGTGCATATACGTATGAATTTCTTTAAGAATGTATTTGTTGAATTACGACGATACGTGAGAGAGAAAGCACCTTTATGTTAGTGCATAATATGTATGAATTTATTCATGCATGTATTTACTTAATTACTACAATGCCTTATAAACTACTGAAATTTAAACATTTTATAAGTCTTTTGACCAATAGCAGTAAAAATATCTAATGGTCATTGGTCAAATTTTTTTTTCTATAATTATGGAGATGATTTATTTACCGTTAATGTGATATATTTAAGAGAAACTTTCACAATAGGCACATGGGAAAATTATTTCAGAAAACTAAAGAAATAAAGTAAGCCATCAATAAAATTGTCCTCTTAGGTTCCTAATCTTTCGAAGTATAAGTTATTTTCATCAATTTTCCAATTCAATTAATAATTAATAACAGGCTTCTTTTTTAGAAGATATCTGATCAATAACAATATGAATTTATTCCAGTTTAGCTGAGTCATATATGCAGAAGCTAAATAATATACAAATTGAAACTTCTACAATAGTTGAGCATTCACTTTTTTTCTGAGACACTTAAATAGTTCCATAATTATATTTCAATTTTGTTTCATTGTTCATAAAACCTGAAGTGTGCTTTAAAAAACTTTAGGAATGCTTTTATAGTGCTTTAAAGCAAGTAGGAGAGTATAAAGCAAGTATAAGTCTACAACCCGTCATATAACGACGGTCCACATTAACAATGTCAAAGATCCTCTCCAGTCATTATAAAACTAGGATAACGACTTATGATGTTGATCAAAGGATCCCAAATGATTGTAATTAAAGATTGCTGTAGTTTTAATTTAATTAAAACTATTTAATTTAGTGTAATTTAATGCAATGTATAATACAATTTAAAGTGTAAGTGAACCTTCTTGAGGTCATGAACTCGGCAAATATAAAAGCATCCATTAATAACTTAAGAATTATCAACGGGCGCTACAGCTCCCGTAGAGCCTGGACCTGTACCAGTTTCCCTCCAGAGTTGTCGGTCCTGGGCCAAGTTCCTCCACCTTCTCATACCCATCCTTCTGAGGTCTTTCTTCACCCCATCCTTCCACCTTTGCCATGGACGTCCCCTCAACCGTCTACTGCCCGGATTACCTCGGAAGATCTTTTTAACTACTCTTTCCTCCGGCATCCTTTCCAAATGGCATAGCCACCTTGAACGTGCCGGTCGTACCTCCGCTACCAGGTCAAGCCTTCCAAAGAGATAACTTAAGAATTGAAGTAACAGAAAAAACTCTCAGCAGGTGATGGAAAAATTACAGTAGACAACTGCAACAGATTTTCCCAGGGAAAAAAATTAACTCCGGAAAAAAATTTGGCAATAAGCCTGCCTCCACCCTACTTTATTTTGTCTATTTCAAAGAAAGAGAAAACCTTTTTTCAGTCACTGAAAATGAAAAGTTCATTCTTTTAAGACTTTATTTAAGACCACTGAGTTGGTTAACATGATGTACAAATAGTACAATAATAATCACTAAATATAACTTTTTTTGACAGTAAGTAAAACAAACAACATTAAATGAAATAGGTAACCTAAGAAAAAATAAAATGTACGAATGGTCCATACAAAAGAAGAAGAAGAAAAAAAAACAATCCAGTACAAACGGTAACTGTATTACAATAACAGTTATTATTCACTTACGTACAAAATTAATAGTTCTTGCATTTTAATTTTTAGAATCAAAAAAAATTACCATGAAACAAAAATTAGATATTTACCTCAATTTTACATGAGTAAAAGAAAACAATTTTTATTTTATGAGTAAAACAATGTCTACTCAAATAAATTAAAAAAAAATTAAAACCATATATATATATAAATATATACCAAAGAGAATTCGGTAAAAATAAATTCTTTTAAAAGGTAAACATGAAAATATTTCTAATTCCATTCATCAATTCAGAATGGAAAATGAGAACTAAAAATTTGAGGAAAATGAGAAAACTTATTTGAAATCAGAAGATCCAAGCCTCTTTTTAGTTTTACATTACTCACTTATTCCAAAGAATGTTTATCCATATGAATATAATCATTTTACTAATATTTTTTCGCTGAAACCTTATAATGCAAAAAAAAGCATTTGTCTTATAACGCTTAGTTATTGAAAGCACAATTAAAATGCAATAAAGAAAAGGTTGAATTCATATCAAATAAATCTATTTAATTATGGAACCCCCTTTGGAGCAAATACCAACAAAAGTTAACAGCATTTACTGTAGTCTCATTCTGACCAAACATCTACAGTGCTGCGGCGACAGTTCGGAATTTTGATATCAATACAATATTTGTGCGCTAATTATTTTGATAATAAGCTTTTCATTTTTGTAAACCGTTTAAGTTACAACAAAAATATTTATTCAAACCATATATACAAATAAACTACTAGTTAATGATTTTTATTAGTAATATCCTTTCTTTCCTGTTATGTTTTACCTTTACGTACTAGTAAATGGTTAATACAAATATATATTAATATTATTTTCTACCTTTAGAAAGTCATATTAAATGACTTGAAGGTATCAAAACATGTGTTTGAAGATAAACAATTGATTGAAAAAACGAAAGGGAGTATGAAAATCCTCAAGTGGAGTTAGTTAACAGTCTGACAAAAAAAACCCTGAAATTTAAAAAAATTGATGACTTTTAAAGTAAAGAGATCACTGTATGATTCTAGTTAATTAAAAAATCTTGTTCACTAATATATAGAATTATACATTTCACAATAAATATGAAATATAAATGAACACCTAAAAGATAGTAAGAAATTTTGAAATGGAATCAGGATCTTTCAAGTAAGTAAAGGTCTCGTTACAGTTATGAAAAAAACTTCTGATTTTTGTTTATTGAGTGATTCTGACGAAGACTATCAATTGGTCGAAAGATCTTTTACTATTTCCAAATTTCTTACGTTTAGATATTATGTCACAAAGTGTAAAAACAAGCTTTATTTAGCTTTCAAAATGTAAATTAAGAAAATGTGGGAATCACTTTACATGACTACGAAGAAAATATTTATCTCAGTAATGTTAACATTAACAAAGCTCAACGATTATTTTTTTATGCCACTGAATTCACTATAGAGATAACAGTTATATTTTAGATATTAATACGAAAAACATGATTGGTCCACTTTTAAATAAGAAAAATATAATAAATAAATATAAATGAATAAGTAGTTAAGTAAGGTCTTTTATAAACTATGTCTTTTTTTAAAGATCGAAAAAATAATAGTTACATAGCAGATTAATTTTCAATAAAAAATTGGCATTATTATCTCAGACAGACATTATTATTTGTATGTTTGTGCAGTTCACAGTAGTCAAATAAATAAATTCAATACATTTATTATTACCATTCCTTCAAATGAATTAGTTTCAATGCAAGGGTGTCAATAACCACGTACGCGTCCGTCCAGTGCCATGCTTCTTAACACAATCTCATGGGTTCAATGCCCTTATTTGTTAGTTGTTTATTATATTCCATACTTACATTTCGATTTCAGACCATATTAAGAACAATCACAATTAATGCGATAAATTACAAAAAAAATATTTATGCCTAGCATGGAATGTTTGTAAATTACCAATTCATTAATTAAAAAAAAAGACTAGTTTCAAATGTTTTTGTGTGGATCCTGTATGTAATTATTACATTATATAAATCGTAAATAAATAATTAAATGAATGATATGAAATTTATAAAATAAATTATAATACACTTGAAATTTCAGTCTAGATACAAGAAAAAAACATTGATTAAAAATAAAATCAATCACAGATATGTAAAAAAAACAAAAATTGCATTAAAAAAATTAAAAGTAAAAACTACTATATAATAAAATACTATAAGCCAATAAATAAAAGCCTCGATGAGAGGAATAACAAAGTCAAGTAAGAGAGCAACATATTTCAACTGTAGAAATGGAAATAAAACGATACGAGTATCATATACCTCCACGTCTCTCAGTTAACTTCAATCTAGAAGATATTATTAAATTGACCGTTGGTGCAAAAGACGTTGTTAGTAATTCTAAGGAACCTGAACCATTAATACTTCTTACAAGAAGAAACCTCCCCCTAAAAAAAGTTTTCCTAATATTGCTTCACCTAATTACGAGTAAAAGAGGTAATATTATGCCAAGAAAAAAATTATTGTGGATATATTGGTTGTGACCGCAAATATTACAGTGGCCGTTTATAAATCAGTAGCAAGTTGAGCTGGACTCTACTTCATTTTTCTGCTAGTTTTAAATCTTTAGTTTACTTTCTTTTTGACAACAATAAATCACAGTCAGCTGTGCAAATCTATAGTTTCACATACAAATTACATTTTTGCCGGTGTCTTTGGCAAAAAAGTAAAACCTCTACAAATATTTTTTTAAGGTAAAAATGTTTACAGGTAGAGAAATATTTATAATGTTTGGACATAGCGTCGGAAAGGGACGTAACACCCAATAGACTCTGCTACAGGGTGTGAGGGATAATAGACTGATACATGAATTTACATTCAATCAAATCAGGATGCAACTGGAAACAAATGTTTAAATTAGTCGAACTTCTCTTCAGGTCATAGTTAACGACCTACAAGCAGTCTATCAGTAAAAGTGCTTGCAGATAAGGAGTATAGTCAATGAATAGTCAATGGCGATGAAACTGGTTTCGCTATTCAACTTTTCAAAGAAAACATCAGAGCATGTCAGAAAAAGGACGGATGCCTCCAAAAGAAAAAAAAAATGTTTTGATAGTTTTTTGGAGTGAAGTACAATTAATCAACTGTAACAACAAACATCAGCAACAAATGTAGTATGTGATGAGAAGTGTTGACCATACTTCATTACATTGTTCACAAAATAAACTATTATGAGGACTTCTGTTGAGTCAATATTTGCTCCTTAACGATCACACATGCTGAGTGTGCAACACATAAACTTCTGGCTAAATTAAGATGAGATTTCAATCGTAAGAATGATGTAAATTATATTTAAAAAACTACTGTTTTCATGAGTTTATAAATGTTTAGTATTTTTTTAGTTCCTTTATTATAATTTCTTAATAAGACAAAATAGTACTTTTGGGATACCCGTATATATTCTTCTGAAGTAGACCTATTACGGACTTTTTTCCACCATCCCCTTCTGAACGCGTGAATGAGCGGATAATATGAAAGATATAAAAACATAATACCAGAGAGCAAACATAATACAAAGATAGACAAGAACAGAAACCTGTAGTCAGATGGTTCAGAGTCCCCTAATGAAGACATACACCTGATAAGGCAACAGTGTCTACAGTTATTCTTCCATAAGTATGTAATAAAATCTATTTAAAGAATCCTATTTTAATTACATACTTTTTAGACACTTACAATAAAGTTCTAATGTTATCATACTTTAAATGTGATGTACATATCTCTTCAGAAGTCATATTGTTGAGTAGACTAATAAATACTAAAATTAAATAACTATTTATACTACTTTCTTAAATCTTTCAAAATTGGACCATAAAAACTAAATATCAGTCAGTTTTTAACTGAACAGAAGACAGATTTTCAAAGTTCAATAGATCAATAATTAAAATTCTTTTTACATTGAAATAACAAGAAACGTCTTAAACAACTACAAACACAACTACATAATAGTAACTTTTCCATTTAAATTTAACATATCACACTTTTTTAAATATAAACAAGAACTAGACCTTTTAACTATTTTTTTTTAAAAAAAAAAGCTTAAAACAAATAACAATTACCAACCAAACCACTATATATCCTGCATTGATTAAGTATTAAACATTTATTGTACACTACAGACAAAATAATGATCAGTGTACATTTAGACAATTTCAAATTGGTGCTCACGAGGAATGACAGAATTACATATTTGGAACAAATACTATGACCAGTTAAACCAGGAACTAGAAGTCTGTGCTTCAACTGAAGGAGAAGAAGGCACCGATTTAACATCCTTTACTTTCGTGTTTGTTTCAGAATGTATTTTCGCTTCATATTCTCGAACATCTTCCGTAGTCATGTCATACCATGAATCAATCCAAGCAACTGCTTGCCGGTGACCCAAAAGTAATATATCTCTTATTGACTAAAAATAAAAACGTAATCAATTATATATATATTTATGTATAAAAATATTATAAACAATATTTCAATTTAATTAATTACATTTTTTGTACCTATTGCCAAGAAAACCTGACCACTAATTTATCCTTCTGGATAACTAGCTGTGTATATACCTGTATTGTAAAGCACGGTCCTAGAAAGGAATAGTATATAAAATTACGTTCCCAGTTCCTATTGAAATTATTTTTGTAAATTAAAAACGTCACAAAATGGGGTAAGAAATAAGAAAGAGAAACTGCGGATTTATATTGGTGAAGATGACAAAAAAACAAACAAGAACAAAACTAATTCAGTAAGGAAAAAACGATTGATCTGATGACACTATCCAATCTAAAGTGGAATAAGGAACTTCAAAATGTTACGAGTAAAATGCTATGGGAAGGTAAAGTATGTTACAATGAATAATATTCTTGAGTGTAGCAATCGGATACCATTGCCAACACTATTTAACACAAGCTAGACGTTTATTTGTAGGATTTCTCTACTAATGGGTATTTTAATTAATATACATTTTTAAACATGATAATGTACACAAAAATCTGGGGTGGCCTACACTCAACTTTACTATCAGTAAACATAATATCAAACTTCTTGACAACCAATTGATTGTTTGTTTTATTTTTATTTAATTATCGCTATGAATTAGATGCATTCTTTAACTCCTCCCATTTCTGTGGAAATGGTAGAAAATTTTGAACTTCTTGTTTTAATCGGGTCAAATGTCCCGTAGGTATATTGGTTTGTGTTCCAGTTGATCTAATATCACTTATATTGGTTTGGTATCGGATAAGTAAGTTTCATAAACTCCGGATAAGTATAGGTCTATAAAAAATGACGTCTAATTGATCATTTCAATTAGTTGTAATTAAGTCTCCTTCTAATAATTAATATAACTTATATTTTCTTAAATAACTACACAATAATTTTTTTTTTGTTGATATAGTAGTTCCGGTCAACTATGAATGTGTTATTATTACTAAAGATCAAATTTTATAAATGCTTAAAATTTCTTTTTAACGTTCCTTACTCAAAATGAATACCAGTCACCTATATGACGCCAAACATATTTATTTAGTGCTGAATGTAATAATTTCATTAGATTTTATACTCATAGAACCAAGTGATTAATTCCAATAAAAATAAAGAATCACACATCGTTTATAAGACAGCGAATTCTCCGCCTCAGAGAATGCACACTTCTCCCTTACAATCATACAATCCCCAGCCTACGACAACACCAAATACTCAATCTCAATCTGATATTAAGTTTTGTAAAAGGGTGCAGCATTTAGATTGATTTATTTTCTTTGAGGTAATTGAAATATCGCAATTTTTTTTTTTTAGATTGCTAATTTTGTGTTCAATGTTTGGACAAAATTTCATTGTTTTTTTAATGACTTGTATAGCACCAAGAAAAGATTTTCTGAAAACAGAAAATTTATTATAACGCCCCTTTGGTTAATGTAAGTTTTTAAAAAATGGTCTCAACTCATCCCCCACATAATGATCCATTTTTAGGTACAATTTTATTTTGATCCATCAACCGTTATGGCTTCTATCGTCCTCAGATGCTTTCAGACTGAATGATAAGTCAACAATTTTACAATTTATTAGTAAAAAAATATTTCTTGTTGTTTTAAAAATCTCAGGATTTTTTCAGTTTTACTTTTGTAACTTTAAGGATAATGCAAAAATTTCAAGATTTAGAATTCAATCAATTTAGAGAAATCGATATTTAGAAATTTTTTCAAAATTTTCAATGCCCTAGAATTAGTAGTTTTGGAGACAAAAAAAAAATAATCTAAAAATACATTTAGGCAAAAAAAGTGACTTTTCCATCATGCATAATTGCTCCCAAACTATACAGCACATCTACCCTACGAGACCCATTTTCGGACAAAATATTAATTTGATCCATCAAAGATTGTGGACTGCAGCGTCTACACATACTTTTGAGTACATACCCATCCACACAGACATCATCCGAGAAACTTCATAAAACGACTTTGAGGACCTCAAAACATGTAATTCCGTCTAAATCTCGAGATCGAATTTTTTAACGATCACTATACTTCACTTGCAGTAAAGTAACAAATATAACAATATAGTAAATAAAATAATAAGTACTAGTTTAGATTAGAAACTAGGCGAAATAGTAATATTAATGATATACAAAAATAAATAATAGAATCAAATTTGTATTTATTTTTCTATATATCCAACTAAATCCACAAAAATTCAGTTGAAGTTAATTCAAATTTTTAATAAAATTTAAATTCAATTAAGTAAAAGTCTTATTAAACGTTATTTTTCTTACTGAAAAACTGTCGAAAATACTTGTTCCGAAGATAGTCGAGGTTCTAGAAAATGAACACGGAATTAATTGTAGGATGGTGACAATAAGTTTAATTCGTATAGAAACAACATTTAACTCCAAAAATATGGTTACTATTAGTTTGTATAATTTTTGAAAAGTTCAAACTTATTTGAATATCCAAGCTATGGGGGGGATATGTTGTTCAAAATCTGAAGAGATACAATATCTTTAATATTGTAATACTAATTTTTAGCGTTCACAAAATAATTATTCACAGTACATTGAATACACCATTAGTTAAAACACTTCAAAGAGAAATTTGATAACCCAAAGTCCTTCTTGGGTCATCTAAAATTAGTTTAACTTAACTAATATTTAATCATCTAACCTGATGGTAAAGTACAAAAATAATGACATAGCACTAGACTCAGGTTCACGAAAGAATTCGTTTAACCACATGGGAGGTCCAAGAACAGACACTGAAAAACGTAGGAAATATCTGTTTCCGAATATGGTTCGAGTAGCCGAAAATAAGAGTTCTAATCCGGAATTATACATACAGTAGTAATTTAGGTATATAAATGAAGTAATAGCTTTAGTTAATAAAACTACAAAACTTGGGATTCAGAGATCATAAAATGATTTATACAGATCTTAAAAGGATCCTAAATATATGATTTCAGTTTCCTGTGCCATTGGTAGTTTTTTTTTTTTTTTTTTTTTTTTTTTTTGAAAAATTAATACTAACTTTTGAAATACTATTATGAAACTTGTATATTTATTATAAGGATATACATACATATATATAAATATTTAAAACAATGGAAATAAAATTGTTGTATATGATAAAGATACCCCTTGGATAAGCTCTTCTGCTTTAGTCTGCAAACCCCAAACTTCAAAAGATGCTTGGACCACTTTATAAGAACACATAATTGGTTTAAAGTTCTCAGTCCAACCTTCAGTAAGAGGGCCTCGTCCAGTCTTCAATGATTTAAAAAATGTTAAATCCTAAAACAATAACAAAGCTTCAATATATATATCTTAATTTAATGATTTAATAATAACTTATTTCAAACCAAACTATATTATTTTTACTAGAACTGTATGTTCGGGGCTTGCAATATTTCGATTATAACAGTATTTAATATATTACAGATACCATTTTTTAAAGTCTGAAATACCACTTTATTATTATAGCAGGCAAATGAATGTAAGTCAGGTGTGATCTGGTCTTGTCGCAAGCGCCATTGCAACAAATACCGAAGGTTCAAAGTTTCAACATTAGTTTTAACTTGAATTCAATTTGAATGTAATATGTAGTATTAATTTAATTATAAATGTTTTTAAGTTATATTCAGTTATGTATAGTTTAGTTAAGATTTTGTACAACTGTAATCCTTGATAATGGTCAGTGAGGACCGAAACATGTCGGGCTATGTAAATAAAAACTTTGGTCAACTAATCTATCTTGTACCACAAAAATGGAGAAAGTCTATTAGAGAAATCGAGAGATTCAGTAGAAAAATTGTGAAATTAAAAGTAGGCATACAATTTAACAAGACATGCATAAACGAAGGTCTGCTCCCGAAATATACGAATATATATATATATATACACAATTAAAAGAAACGGTCCAGCGGACTTTTTTACAATAAAATAAAAAACGAAGGAAACACACAGAAAGACACAGACATAACTCACATCGAAATATCGATGTGAGTTATGTCTGTGTCTTTCTGTGTGTTTCCTTCGTTTTTTATTTTATTGTAATATATATATATACATATATACGGTCATCCGTCTGATGCAGGCTAGCTAACTTCCACATTTTTGTCCAAATCCAGAATAGGTAAATATGTTCGAGTTCTTTTTGCAGTTGTTAAAAAACAAAAACATGTTGCAACTTTTTCCTAGTAAAGAATAAGGTACGCAAAATTCAAAGGTAACTGAAGTATTTAAGTTAAGTGGCAATCATTTTGATACTCTGATGAGTGTATCTTATTCCAAAGACTTAGTTCTTATGGTACAATTTAACAGGTGGTTAATGCATTGATTCATTTTCTTTCTAACTATAAAACCATCAATATAATTTAAACTGCATTACTTAAAACGTCAATGTAAATAACACAATTAATAAAATAAGCACACCTTATTTTACTGAAGTTAATATAGTTTTAAGTTTTTTAACAACTGCAAAAAGAACTCGAACATATTTACCTACTCTGGATTTGGACAAAAATAAACAAAAAACTAAACATTTAACAAGTTACCATCAGAACTAGCTAAAACAGAACCTGAATGAATAGCCCTCTATTGAAATCCTACTTTTGCTGTCTATGATAAAAAAAATATTTAATGCAATACGCTGACACCCTCTTAATAATAATTATTTAGTCAACTATGTTTGACAAAATAACAAGAAGTTCATATAAAGTCACGAATATAGTGTCAATCACAATGACAAACCATAAAAACAAAAATATTTTTTTAAAAAATTGTTAAAAAGTCATGATTTTAAAAACAAGAACAACATAACACTGTTAATTTTTCTCTTTCCTTCCATTATAACCTGTTGATTTTTCCATTATCTTTCCTTATAATTTTCCTATTCCAACTGCTATAAGCGCACATAAATATATCCTTCTACCTGTAAATCAAAGACAAACATTTACAATAACAAGGTAAAAGAAAACCAAGAAAGATCATAAATACCTCTTCAGGTTTATAGTGCTTTGCATCCACTTTGTCATAAGCGATATCAATAAAATCCACGATTCTTTCTTTCAAAACTTCTGCACTTAAATTGAGACACTAAAAAAAAAAAAAGAAAAAAAAAGCAATAGTATCCAATTTCTAGTAAAAATTGAAAAAATAGTAGCACAAAGAACTCACGTTTTCGGTAACTCCATGATTGTTTTCAAAGCCAGTTTGAATAGTAACAATAAATTTCGGCATAAAGGAACACTACAACAAAATTTAAGTTCTTATTTCAGTACAATATTTAAAAGGATATGTGTATTAAAAAAAAAACTGGCATGCGAAAACGTCAATATTAACTATACATGAGCACAAAGAAAAGAAAATGAATTAACTAGAAATTAAATATGTATTACCGTATACTCTGTAAATCATTCCCAACATGAAGGTACATGAAAAAGAAAAAAAATTAGTATGGCTAACAACTTAGAAGACATTCAGTAAATTGGTTATTTTGAATATTACCTGTTATTGTAAAAGGATAGTAGTTCCAGGCCTTTTCAGTCACATAAAATACTTTTGGCAATATTGCTTGTAACCAATATGGTAAACGACTAAAAAAAATAGAACTACAGTTAAAATTTTCAATATTATCTATTATCATTCGAAAAAAGTAATAACTTATTCAAATGAGAATGAGTCAAAAGGAACAGATTTTTTTAAAACTATTGTTAGAATAAAAATAAACATTTAATTTAAACTTAAAAGTATCTATTGAAGAAAGTTCCCATTGAAACATAACAAAGTTCGTGCAGATTTTCATTGAGTGGAAGAATTCAGAAGAATGTGAATGTCAGCAGTATCCACCTAAATTACAAAGAGATTTTATCATAAAGAAATTTTATTGAAGTAATATCGAACACTGGTATAACCCCTTCTCTGAGGCCCCAGTTTACGTGATGACAGTCTGTACACTGCTCCTACTATCTACAATGTTCACCTTGGCCTTTTTATTACCACAACATCAAACAGAGAATGGTGTGCCCCAACAGACACTACACAGTTTTGTATCTCAGGAACTGGTTAACTTTCTATAAATAGCAGTACTTGCCCTACTAGAATGGCTCCTAATACCGAGATCTATCCTCATCAAACGCATGTAAGTCTGACAAATATGAAGAGTTAGTTGAGGAAGCACAGTTGTCACAACACCGATTCAGAATTTACTCTTATAAGTAAAAGCGATGGTATTCAAACAATACTATTAGACGACTTGTACCGAGACGGAATATTTCACTGATCCAAAATAAAACAATACCAACATGATGACAGTCATGGATGAGAGCGAGAGGGTATAGTAACATGGTTAATGGTACAACCTCCACCCTTAGAGCTACTTAGTGTAACCGTTGTACCATGTTCCAACTATGGACTACATTTCAAATGAATAAAATCTCTTTGTAAGTTTAAAAGACTACAATACATTTCTACCATGAAATTAGGTAAACATAGAGGTAGATGGGCAGAAATTAACTTGAAACACCTCAACTTCTAAAATCATTTGTGAATTATTGTTCCAATTTGGATGTTAGTTGCTCCATTGTGTCCAACTTGTTTTAGTACTATGTTGTACATTCCTCAGGCTCAAAAAAATCTTCTTCATCAACTTTTCTGAATAAATGATGATTATTTTTTTTATTATCATTATCTAAAAGTTTACTTCCACCTAGGAAAAAGGTTTGGTTAATTTTTCCTATTTATCAGTTTTCAGTTGTTGCTAAACATTCCCAAATCAGCATAGAATCTATAGTGAGAGTATTTAAAGCTAAAAAGCTGTTCTTTACCCTATTTGATATAAACTTTTGCGTGTCTGTACTTCTTGTTCAAGAACTGAGAGACACAACGTTTTATGGTTTGGGTTTATCCTTCAAAAACAACTGTCTGCGAGTGAAACTGTGAGGAATCCTGACTGAAGGACTATACGCCCCCAGCACCAACTTTATTTTCTAGTCTGAAGTCTTGTGTGTAAAACACGCCAGTCGCTGGGAACAGTTCTTCCTTTTAGATCATTATACTGTACCTATAATACTGGTACATACCAAGGTACCAATATTTTTAAATGTAATATCGACGGAGTAAATCAATAAGATATTCTTTAAAACAACATTTAGCCTAAGTAATTAATAAGTAAATGGTGAAGTGAAACATACCCATTCAGATGAATTCTTTTTTCAGTAAATTGTCCTTTCCCATGTTCTGGATCTTCACACTCATTATTTGCAATTATTTCAACACCACTTCCAGCCTCAGTTTGCTCTAAACTGTGACGAGCAATCATGTAAAGTTGACCAACTTTATACTGAAAATGAAATAATTTATCAATAATTTTATACTGATTCAACTCTCCAAGGAAAGCTATTTAGCTCACCTCTTCAACTGATAAGGGCATACATATACGATACTCCTTCGTTAAAACCATATTTAAATGTCTTCTGTCAAAAACACTACAAACAAAAATTGGCTTATACTACTCCATTACGTTCTCACCGCGTGAACACAGCTCTCAACCTGTTTTCACTGCACCTAAAAAGCAAACCTGTTCATAACCTCATCACTGTTTATAAAAATAGTACTTCTTAGCACTAAGAGTTTGTCCTTATAAAATTGATACATAAAGAAAATACCTTAAAATATTTCAAAATCTGGTTTTATATTTGTTGTTATTTTCGCTGTCAAAATTTTGCCTACAAAATATTCTAGAAAGCAAAATTTTAGGACACTTTTATATAACACAGAGTAACACTGAGCGGTACAATAGCGGTTTGTTTAAATCACTAAGGCAACCAGGCTAAATTTGAATCTGTAGTATCAGAGTTCTTTCCTTTATAAAAATGTCCGTCTAATTAAGGCTGATTTAAAGAATTATTTTTGAATGAAATACCATTAATGTTATAAATACTACCATTTTGGATAGATTTAGTTGTTCTTTTGAATTAGCTGAAATTTAATTTGTTATAGTTCATATGAGTGGTTGGTATTTACTTTATTTATTATATATACATTAATTGTTCTATCCTCATACCCCATATAAAGGAATAATAGACACATATAATGAACCATCTAATGCTGTTTTTTGTTATCCCTTATTTTATTACTGTATATTTGCAGTAACATTCTGAAAAGATTTATTTAAGATTGGACCTACTTTTAAATACGTGTATGATAGAATATACCAATATTTGTTCATATTTACGTATTGGGGATGAGATTTATAAATTAAATCTCGGAATCATTTATTGCTTTGTCGATCATATAAAAATTAGTGGATCCTTAACTGCAATTTAGCTCCTGATAATTTTAAGTAGTTTGAGAGATATATTTTAAACATAAGTGTCTACATGAGGTTGATGCTACCTGTTAGTTACTTTCTCTTTGGCTAATATTTTAGTTTAAACTAGTCATTCATTAAGAATAGATTCTAAATTATTTAGAAGTTTTAGCTAAAAAGAAAGAAACATATTAGTATTAAGCTTACATTGGTTTAATAAAGGTTTATTAAACCTTGATATACAATCAAGGTCTTTGATAACAATGATATACCTATTAGGTGAAGCCGCTGGCGAGAAGGTTCTAGAGTTCGGAATGAATAAACATCTGACGCCTCGATAAGAGTACTGCTTACGCGTGTCTAATCTAACTCCTGAGTTTATTGAATTGAGTATTAGATGAATTATTAACGTTTTGAATTTTTATTTGTAGTTTAGCAGTTTATTAAATGTGCAATTATTATTTTTTATTCAACTGTTTATCAGTAGTCTGAAATATTCATATTTTAAAAATATCAGTGTGTAAAAGATCTTTACAATAACTGCAAATAGATTATTACAATCTTTTTTTTTTCAGGATAAAAATGTTTACTGGGTTAGAGCTAGCCGAGGTGCACTTCTATTGGAGTAGGAAATGTTATGGAGAAATGATTGCAAGTTGTTCTGATGGACTTTTGAAAGGTATAGCCTTTGCGTTATGTGACCGTCCTACCCAAGCGCTGTCTACTCTTACTTCTTCATCTTCGGAATTAGCTGCCAATGTAGTCATGATTTACACTCATAAAACTTGTGAAGTGAGTATATAGTTCACTGAGTTTCATGTTGTATTTACGGTGAATTTATAATCTCTCTCCTCAAACGTCAGTAGTTGTGAAAATATTTTTTCTTTATTTGTACTGGGTATTTGAAATATATAATTACTCTCTTTATTCGAAATATCACATAGTGTGTAATTGCACAACTAATGAACTACACTCATTGACACACATATAATTTGGAAACTATTTACTAAGATAAATGTCAAAGACCTAGTTTTCCTACTTGTGAATAGGAGTTTTTACTTTTTTTTTTTTTCAGTAGTTAGTAATACATATCCTTTCACAAATAATTTGTTAGAATAATTTAAACTTTGTTAATTTACTCTCATCTTTGTTAAAAGTTTGAATTAACAAGCTGACGAATAATTAATTAAACTAATTTACTCCTTCCAATATGGTTAGAATCATTATGCGAATATTATTAAATGTTTCTAGTGCAGAGGTGCTCGCTGTTTTTCAAAATGTATGAAACATATGTTCTGGAAACCTGAAACATGAAAATCTATTAAAACATAAAATTTTTTTTTTTCATTAGTACCGTTCTTTACTCAAGTAAATGAATAATATGCAAAATCTATTTCAAAGTTTAAATGATATTCAGAAACTCTATAACATTTTTTTCAGGTTGTTGATAAACAAGCAGTTGAAGATCTAAACTCTCAAACACCTTTGCTTCTAAAACAAGCAGATGCAAGGAGTTTATACTTGACAGCTTTAGCGTATTATTTCTTAAGATCAAATACTAAATCTAGAGTTACTCTAGAACAAGTTTTTAACACAGAATCAGAATATATTGATGGTTTGACTTTGCAAGGATGGCTTCTTCTGAGGGATTCACTGACATCTGAGGCGTATAAAACCTTCATGCATGTCCTGAAGAAGGTATAGCCTTAATTAAATAACCTTTTTATTTGTTAAAAAAATAATCATATAAATAACCATATAAAAATAAGTGAACCCTGTCTAATTAATTTAATTCTGGTATTATATTTTGTTATTGTTGCTCTTAAAAATTCCAAGTTTATACCCATGATTTCTGAGAGAAAATCATGGATAACAAAACTTTGATTAGATGTTCGGTATTGTAGATCACTAATATATGTTAACCAAAAATTACCCCTCTATCTATGCTATTAATCTATTAATTTATCTATTATTTATTAATCTATATCTATTAATTACCCCTCTACCTATGAGTTAAATAAGTAGTATGACTTTAACTGGAAATATAGTTAAGTTATAAGAATTGTGAGCCCCTGAAAGAGTAGGTGTCATATTACAGCCTAATTTATTTACAATTTTATGAAGATGACGTTAAATATTGAGCGATAGTGATGTACTTTGCTTCTTGGCAGTGGTTTGTTTTCGATTCTCGATATTTGAACTTTAATATCCTTTTCAACATAGAGATTAACAACTCAACGTGGTTGTTATCAACATTCCCTCTGATGAAACACGAACAAGCATAGACCGTTCATGACTTGATTTCATTTAATTCATTTGATTCTTTTATGGTGATTAAACAGCTTGTAGTGCTGTAAAGTTTCTACAATGAGAGATTATTGTGATTTCTATATGATTCAGCAAACGTTTGAATGTTTTCCTAACGATCTGTAGTTTTATTAATTAGTAAAAGAATATTTAAAAGTAAGTTATTTTGTCTTGAGTTACACCTACATTTCATGAAGAAAATAGTGTATGAACCAATCACTAAATATCTATAGCGAAACCCAAGATTTAATGTTAGCTCTCAAAAAAAAAATAAATAAATGGTAAAAAGTTTTGAATATGTTTTTAATGATTTATAAACAAAATAAGACTTTATCATGTAGCCATTCACGCCAGTCCAGCTAACCTTTTGACTTTAGATGATCAAAACCGCCCATGTTGAGTAATTACTAAACGGAGTTGTGGATTGGATTATGAAAACATTCATATCACGCCATATTTATTTTAGGTCCAGTGATTGGAAAATTAGAGTAAGTAAAGGCTGTTGGCTTCACATTAATACATTGTGTGTGACGAATACATAAATCCACCGTACCTCATAAGTTGACTAGTTTGTCCTATCAATTTCAGATTGTTCTTTCATCAAGAGTAACTTCAGGTCAGGTGTAATCCAGTGATTAGTTTGTTCAGATGAGGTACTGAAGGTTATTTCTTCGAATTCTATAAATAACTTAAGCTTTTCATTGTTCAGCATTCAATTCTTAAATTATCACACTTGGACTTTGCTGACTCTTGATTCAGCAATAAAAAAAAAAGCACCACTGTACTGATGGAGTCCATATAAAACTTCCCAAATAAGACGAATGTATATCTTGAAGCTCAAATAACCAATACTGTCATTCGAGCTTTGCGATTTCATTCTGATAATTTATTAAAACCAATATAATTTTAACCGTTAAATTTCTTTATGGAATTAATAAACTGTGATTGAATCCGTAATGATTATATGACGCGGAAAGAAATAATTAATTTCCATAATAAAAACTTTAGTTCCAATAGCTTTTTCTTGTTCATCATATTTTTTTATACTCAATCAAAAAAGTAAATTCATTAACATTTTCGTAATCGTGGCCCTCTTTTATCTTGTTTCTTTCTTGTGAACTTCCTTTATTATCCATGAAAAGATAAATTGTATACATCTTGTTTGTTAACATTGTATTGTTTTTTAATCGGTTCCTTAAAGTATGTATCTTACAACCCTTGCGGTTGATGAGATTAACAAAGTACTTTTAAATCGGGATCAAACTCTGTTAGTTCTGATTGGTGAAATCATAAACGATGTTCATGATATCAAGGTGATTTGGGCCTGTAGTTAGTTAACACTGTTGTATTTTTGTCAGCATAGGAGTCGGAAAGTCCATTAAAAGCTTGATGCTTTGTCCTAAAGCTTCTAATACTTATTATACACTAGAAGATAAGTGTAAGCAGTAGTAGGAGTATTTTTATTTTTTTGTATCTTATATTTTTTTTAAGTATTCCTAAGTTTATTTGTCCTCATTTTTGTACCACGTTAACTCTCTCCCTTTAATTTCTATTTTAACTGTTCTGTTATGACTGTGATTCCCGGTTAAGAAGTACTGGGTTACTCATGCCTTTCAGAAAATTTATTAAAGGTAAGGATAGTTCATATAAATAAGCATTTACCGAATACTTACTCGAAGAGCAGTGAATTTTACGAAATAGGATCCTGAATTTGATACCGACATTCTGGTACATGCGTCACAGTTGCTTTCGTAAAGTACTGATCCCATTATAAATAATAAAAAAAACTGTTCCTCAGGAATATATAAAAATACATGAGCATTAATTCATTATCATGTAATCCATGCATGTTTATCAATAAATAGTGATGTGTGATTCCAGGATGAAACTAATGCTTTGGCGTTGATTGGGGCAATAGAAAGTGGAGTAGACGCGAAAGAAGCCATGAAATTGTCTGGTATGCTGGTTGCGAGGCACCCTGCTGTTATTGTACCTCTTCTGGTTAAAATGAACCTAGAATTGTCTTTGAGGAAGTGGACTCAAGCTTTAGAATCTGCAGAGCGTGTTCTTATGCTTAACCAATACAATGTCCATGCACTCCTTGTAAGTAATTTATAATTCTAAATTTAAAGTGATCTAAAGGTAATATTATCTCGATCACATATATTCGATATATTCTTTTTTTCACTTTCTCGTGGCTTGATCTAGTTTAAATGAATCTCAACTCCTTTGCCAACCTTTCTTATTTATTTTTAGATATTCTCAGAACTACATTAAATACTGAATTTATTTCTGTAACATGAATGAATGTTATTAACTGAACACTGCTTTTTTACTTTCATTTACCCCTTGCATGAAAGCATTTAATTCGGATCAAAATTTTGATATCAAGATTTTCTACGAAAACATATGTTCTGAGGTCTCCTGAACCAAATAAAAAAGGTTTTTCAAATTATTCTGCTCGTGTGTATGTATGTATATCTCAATAATAGAAAGAGTTATAGTCACCTAATTTCATTTTTAATTTACTATTTGCTGTGAGACGGAACATCAGACTCCGCATCAATGTCATTTTTAAGGAGTACGTTATCATCGATTTTTTTTTATTTTTTTTGTAAACATTTGTGTACACTATATTGATTAATATCGCTATAGTTCAGGTTTTTATTTGCAATTTAATAGAATAGAGTGTGATCCACGCATAAATTATCAGTCTAAATCAGAAGTTTAGAAATCTGTCCTGGAATAAGGATAAACTAACTTTTAAAAGGCTCTGATTTAGTTTATACGGATATTGAACAAAAGGTAGTAAAATATAGACAACAAATTTTAAATTTGATCTAAATTGATTAAACTGATAGACTAAAATTAAAGAATTCTGCTTTAACAAGCAATAAGCCATCAGAATTCTTTTGTTTTTTTCATCTGAATAATTTCTTTTATGGGCCTTTGTTTCTGATTTTGTTCATAATCAATTTTAGTTGTGTTTTTTAAATTGGATTTATATATATTGCTGTCGGAGGGATGGGCTAAAGTTATAGCTGTATTTTTAAATATTCCAATTGACTTACCCAGCAAATCAGTAGACTGAATTCTTTATTTGATGTAACTCTAAGAATTTCTAAAATTGTAGACGAAACGTTGGCGTAAGATATTTGAATTCATTTAAATCGGACCAAGCCTATAAAATATTTAAAGTAATGTAATTGTAAATGGAATTTCTTTCCGAAAATTAGCTTAACTTGAAATGTAACCGGAATGAGTAAGTTATTTTCTCTATAAACAGCCTTCGTAAGAATAATGATAGTGCTTCTGCGAGACAGAATAATAATCTTCCTATAATTATTAATATGAAATATTATGTCTTTAGGTTAGTCTTGATTTCATTAGGTTGCAATGGTAGTCCCACAAGGGAACACACAGACCTAACATTGGCCCCTTGTGATACCACGCAATAATTCTACTATATTAGGAAATTTAAATTTTGCCTAACTCATGTGTACTTAGAGCAGGGATCTTTAACAAGTATGTGACATCGTACAGGCTATGGACAGATGGCTTAACGTCCTCCCCAAAGGATGACGTGCTCAGATTTATTCACTTTTCATGTGAATAAATTAGGGCCAGAGTGGGCATTAAACACCGGACTACCAGCCCAAAGGTGAGCACATTGCCACTAGGTCAACCTGGTCCCCCAATCTTCTGTTTTACGAGCTTCCATAATTGTTTTTGAATTCGTATCGAAAAGCTAATCCTTCCGAAAGGTTTCTAAAAAGCTACTGTTTCTGAGTACTCCCATGTATGTCTATTTAAATCGATTCATTCTTGATCTTAATTGAAAAACTGGATTTTATTCCTCTCTCTCTCACTCAGTTTACTCTCTTTGTTTATTATTTTTCTTTGTATGAAAGTCCAAGAAGGGATTATTATTAAATTCGTTGTATCAAAGCTTCTGTAGTATATATTAATTTTTAATCAGTTTTTGGGGTTCACACAAGAGGTGTTTGTTTTAATAACAGTTTTTATGCGCGATCATCCGTTTTATAACTTTTCGAAAACTGGTTATGGTAATGTATAATCTTTGTTATTCCTTACTCCTCTTCTGTGGGAGGCTTCCTGACACTGCAGTTTATTTAAATATGTCCCAAGAACATTGTCAAACTGTCTTTCAGCATAACTATTGTTAATTAATACTTGCTTTATTCGTTGTGATTCTTGGTAAAAAATATCCCAATTTGAAAGAATCTTTAAAAGATTAATAAATTAACGAATAATATTAGTAAACAATAATATTATTTGAAATAAGTAACTAAATTTTGCGAGATTTCTGTAGAATCTTGTTATACATGATTCATTTTGTAATTTAGTACAAAACAAAAAATATTCTCAAATAAATCAGTTTCAATAAGTATTATATTGTAAGTAGTTTTGTAATCTGTTGTATTGTGGTATTAAGTCAACTTCGGAAAATGAAATGAAGGGGAAAGTCTCCACATAAGAATGTTTTTTTTATGAAACAAACAGTAAAAATCATCGGTTACTTTAAACTTGACAATTTATTGTTCAGTGAAAAGGTAATCTTACCAGGATATCATGTCGCATTTGAATTACAGTACACCATTTTCTGTTCAGGTTAAAGCATTGAGATACGTTTTGGATGGACAATATGAACAGACCATTCCTCTCTTATCTACTATAAAGTCAGAAGCAGTTTCAAGAGAAGGCAATAATTGTTGGATAATCTTGGAACAGGTGGCCCGCTGTATTAGCCGTTCTTGTGGGCGAAATCCTGTTATCCTCAAAGAAACTTTAGAAATAACGAAAAGTGCAATTACTGCTGCCCCTAATCGCATAGAACCATCGTTAGAACTAGCTTTTCAATATTTTCTTTCTGGTGATATGACAAAAGCTGCTTCATTATTCAGGTAACGAAAATTATTTGAATTATTATTCTACCAAATGCTGATTGGGTTTTGCTATGCCATTTGATTTGTTGGTCGTTCTTATTGAGATTGGTTAGACCGGGCTACTAAAACCAGACAAAATATTGTAACAAAGTAACAAAATATTGGAAGTGGACCCAAGTTTGCTCACAAACTTCGACGCTAAGATTGGTCGGACAAACTCATTAATTGTGCAATCAGTTACTGTACAGTAGTTACTTATAAAGAAAAAGTAAAGTAATTAATTTTATTAAAAATTCAACAGCGCGTTTCGAACACTTAATGTTCTTTTTTAGGTTACATTACAATATAATAAAAGGAGGTATATGATTTTTTTTTATTACAGTAACGATTTATCAACAGTTTAAATGAAATTACATACCTGCTGTCGTTTTAAATGAAAGAGAGACAGATGCCAAGGTTAAACTGCGAGTGTGCAGGAGAGGGCGGTAATGGGGTGGGAAAGAAAAGTGAATCTGGAAAGCAGCTATGTTTACACGAATGTTACTAGGCTATGAAGTAAGTTGAACCAGTAAATATTGTTATGTAAGGCATAGATCTTTACCTTTCAAAGTTTACATATATATGAAAACATAAAAGGCATTGCGACAATTCGGTTTTGTTCATATAGACAAAAAGAGGAATTAAGACTAAGATTTGTTGATTTCATATTATTCTAAACTGGATATATTTCTTGAATTTTATAGGAAATAGTAAAAAAGTTTAAGTTTCTTTTATGATCAAAGCTATGATTTGTCATGTTTTGTGTAATAGGAAAATATTATTGTTATCTGGTTTACTTTTTTAAGTGTACTATTTAATGTGTTTATTCTTTTTTCAAATGATCTAACTGTCATACCGATGTAAAACAATTGCAGCTTTTACAGGACATTTTTTATACATCGTGATGTAGGGTTGTGAACTATGTTGAGCGTTAATATGGTTTCTAAGCCTCTTTTTGTTTTAAAACTGACTCTTAAACCATATTTTTTTAAAAATATTTGCATTTCTATGAATGAATTACCTACAAATGGTAAAGAATCCATATGTTGTATGCTCAAGCTGGCTTGATGGATCACGGTTTTTATACATTTTTTGTTTATCAGTGGGTTTTAAGTTGAGCAGTAGCTGTTTTTTTGCGATTAACTTTATGCTGTCTATTCCGGAATGCATTTTCTATTTGATAAAGGCATTGTTAAAAAGCTACAAATCATGAAATGGAAAGTTTAATTTGTGTAACCTAGGTTAAAAAGAAGTTTAATGAATTGAGGAGTCAGTATACGTGAGTTTCTAAAAACATTATAATCGTTGGATGAAATATCTGATTAACTGGTTGAACTTATTTATCTACTTTGCAGATTAACTTTTTCCCTATCCTCTTACCGCCCTCTCACATTTCCCCTGTACACGGACAGTTTAACTTTGGCATCTGTCTCTCTGTCACATACCCGATAAACAGATATGAAATTTATTTAGATAATTACTAAAAAATTTTAAAAAACTAAAGTGGTCCATAGTAATTGTTTTTTATATGTAACCTAAAGAAAAACGCTAAGTATTCAAAATGCATTTTGTTGTTTTTATAATACAACTTATTTGTGTGAAGACTTAATTATTTAATTGTCTCATTGATCTGAACACATGTCAACCTATAAACTTAACCTCGTAATTGAAAGTTCTTAATTTCAAACTACACTGTCGAAATATTTATTTTCCTCATGTGAACATTTGTGTATTGATCTTCTTCTACAGAAATCTCTCTTCCTTCTGGTATGTTAGCAGCCCTGGTGGGCGCGATCCTTCTGAAGAAATTTTGTTCCTTTAGAACCCTAAAAATGTTGTCAAGTTGTAGGTGTTTCTCTCTTGACTTAAATGTTGACGTCATAATGAAAATAATTTGGGAGACACTAAATTGAGAGATTTCAAGTAGCGCTTGTCCTGTTGTTTATAACAGGTTGGTGTGCTAGTTTGAATGAAACTCCACAGCAGGGTCTCGTCGGAGTAAGATGGTTTTCGGGGAAAGATGGAGTGCCACTACTGGTGTCTAATTTTCCTAGAACTGCTTTGGGGGGGGGGGGGGGGGGTGCCACCTTTACCCTGGAAAATGTTGAAGAAGTGAATTCAAAAGTCATGATGAAAATCCTATGGGTTTGATAACTGACAGAGATAATAAGTACTTTAATATACAAAATAATAAGTATGTTAAATATACATTTGAGAAAAAAATCCTAGGATTGTAGATATTTGGAAGTAATATATTTACTTATTGATTTCGTTGTTTTTTGTAGAGAACTACTGTCTAAATATGCTGAGCACCAAACATTTTTACCAATGGTTGGCCTTACTATGATACAAGTAACTCAACTCAATTCAGTACAGGTGATAACAGATATATTTGATATTTTTAATATTTATATATTATTAATATTATGTTTTATATTTACATTTTGAAAAATGATTTGCCTATATAGTAATAATTATTAACAATAGCAAATGTATCAATGTCTTATTTATCAACGAAATAACTTGTTTTCATGTACAGTTAGTAACCATAAAGCATTTTTTTTCAAATCCTCAGAAAGTTAACTATTAATGTAATGTAACTATAAATACATATGTTATATGTAGTCATAGAATAGGGTTCCTTGATTATACTCGACTAATGGGAGACACTATTCGTAACCAATCAAAGTAAAAGCAAATAATATAGTTCCCAAGAGAACTATAAACTGTATTAGATCCCTGATATTAGTGGATTCTAGGTTCTCAAGATTGTTAAAGAAGTAGTCTCCCAATGTTGATTTCCTTCTTTGAGCCAGACTAGGGCATTGAAAGAAAGTGAAGAATAGTTTCCTCCTCTTCCTCGCTTTGACAAGCTCTGCAAATATCTCTAGTTATTACATTGGCTACCATTTCTACACTATTTGATCGAAGTTCCGTTGTGATTTAAATCCCTTGAACCCTGAGATAGCCCATAAAAGGCGATCCCTTGACACCACACTGCGACCAATATTGTGACAGAAGGGGGGGACTCCTCCCCTTATTATCGACCTCAGAGCCTGGAAAATGTGTCCCCATTAAGAGCTCCAATGAGTCGGTACTCTAGTTTGGCCATCCTGTCCACAGGTATACTCAGGCATAACTAGATCCTTTGCATAGCTAAGATTTTACGAAGATGGTTTCCCTCTCAGACCCCATCTATCCTGGAACAAAAGTTTCTCCAAGAGTTCCTCTTTGTAGTTCTAACCTGTTTCTTGAATTCCTGAAGGCTGGCTTTATATTCATTCCAGTTGTTCGAAACTTTAGTTTGGTTAAACAGCTGGCGACACTCCTTCTAAATGTCCTAATTTCTGTCGTCAACTTCTACACAACAGTGTCTACCTCCACTGCGTCCTTAGGCTTGGAAACGGGTTTAACTAAGACTCTGACCAAGGTTTCTCTATTAACACCCCAGTCTGTATCCTTCCTGTTTCAATACATACTCATGTTTAGACTAAACTCTAAATACTGATGATCAAAGAAGGATTGATCATCGGACACCTTCCAATCCTTCACCAGTGTGACGGCAAGTTCATTCACCAGTGTTATGTCCAGAACTTCACGTCTATTGAGAGTAATAAAAGTCCCAGATTACAAATCTTAATATTATTTCAAATAATATAACCAAAAAGCTACTTACCTCTTACGTTGAAGAAAAATATAAATCCTTTCTAAAAGTAAACATCTCATACTCAGAGACTTGAACCTAAACTTTCTGTCAACCATCATGAATTAGATGAATCTACCAACTCTTATCTTTAAAAAAATTCAACAAATAACCTTGCGTTTTCGAGTTGGAGATACAAATAATATGAAAATCTTAGGTATCATTCATGAAATTAACGATAATGACAAGTTATAAGTGCCTTACTAGTGGAATCATAAAAAAACAGATTCCATTTTTACACAGTTTTTCTGTACAACACGACTGAGAATATACTTATCCTAGACATAAGAGAAAATATATTGTAACCGAATTATTCGTTACTGTAATTTGTGATTTTCACAGTCCATCAACTACGTGGAAATCTTATTCAACATTAGAGAAATGTCTGGAAGAGTTTTTGACAACAGCCTGCTAGATATAATGATTACTCCACTGAGCTTCCCTCTTACCCTGGAAGCCGTTCCAATAATACCATACCCTAACGTTTCCTTCTAAACCAAATTTATAATTGTTGGTGATGTAAAAAACAGTGGATACTATAGTTTTTGTTGGAACCTAGATATAGAATGGAAGACAAAATAAATCACTCCTTTGTCCTTTAAAAAAGCAAAATGGTATAAAACAAGCATATGATAAGCCTAACTCTCTCACAAATAGATTTTTCCAATTCCCTCGAGAAAGTAACTGAATATCTAATTATAAGCATTTAAATATGAATATGTATCCTACTTGACCAAATTAAGTAGTATAAAGTTTTTGAGAACATGAAATTAAATAGACTTGAAACAAACAGGAATCTAGTCAGGACGGAAGAGGAATCACTAGGTCAAAAAATGACAGGTCTCTAATCAGAGCACATTTCGAGCAGGTTAATAGTGTGATAAGTTTTAAGCCTATCTTATGAAGAAATCCACCCATACTGTTAAATCCCCAGAATTGTCAAAATATCTATTCAGTACACAAGCTGGGCATGATTATCCGCCACCCATCTTCTGATCGTCGAATTTCTAACATTTTTCGAATAACTAATATATAGTCACTAGAGTATGGGCATCATCTACATACTATAATTTCCTACCATCAACCAGGAAACCATATTGTTACTGGTCAACATGTCACCTACTGGTAGATATTCAAATTGCTGATGTTGATTAATGAATAAATTAGTTTACTACTCTAAAAAAAATTATTAAAAATAAAATTAAATAAGTTACTGAAATTAGAAAATAAGATCAAATAAAAACGGTAGATAGATTTGGATAACAGAAATATTGTTCTGTATTATGCATTTACAAAGATAAGTTGAGTTTTATTTTATGGTGTACTATAGTATTAAACACTTTAACAGGTTCAACAGCAAGTAGATTTCTTGAATGAGGTGAATAGCAACTGTGGTATGGTGCTTTGGATGAAAGGAACTATTGATAGCAGTGTACATATATTAGATAAAGCTATTACTGCTCAGCAAACAGCTGCGGACAAGTTCTCTTTTGGACCGGACTATATTGCAACCCTTGACCTTGATCTCCTTACCATGATAGCTAATTCATACCCTTTCTTGGTGAGTGTGTTTTTCTTCCTTGAATGATAATTATTTCGGATAGTGTTTGTAATGTACTGCGTTTACATGTTTTATATCAGAGGTGATTAATGTGCCCCATTCTTCTGAGTGTGTTTTGATGAGCAATAAGTGATTTTAACAACAAAAATTGGTTTCTATTAACTGATATAAAAGATAGCCTATTAAAGAAGCCAATAAACTTCATGTTTTGGTGGAATTTTAACATTCTTCTTGTTGACTTTATTTCAAGTATACCCTTATTATCAATGATGCCTGCTATTATCAGAATCAGTGAACCTTTTAAATTACAAACCTTCATTCGCCATAGCCGTTTATTTTTACTCAATTTTGCAAACTAAAATACCTGTTTGTTTCTGTAGGATCTCCAAAAATATGATAAAAATCCCGTCTTACTTCATACGTTTCCTTGATGCTTCAACTGGATTCTGAATTCGTTCATTATAAAGACTAAAGTGAATATTACTCTGTGTTATAGGAAGGCAATGATTGACCTTCCCTTAAGTTATTGTTGATTTTCTGTTCGACTTGTTCTGGTCGATATTTCTTATTTTGTCAAAACAATCGACTTAGTTTTTTTCTTTAATTACTATTTATTTGTAATAAGATTTAATTTAATTTTAACTGTTTTCTATCCCTATCTCCATCATCGTAAAGTCGCTTGTCTGTATCTGTTATTTCCTACATGTCAATGGTATGGTCTAAGTATGTCGTATTTTGAGAGCTTGGTCTTTTGTTGGTTATGATCTTATGAACTATTTTATGTTTAAACATTTCTACTGTTTTGTTTGTTTTCAGGTTTGGTTCATTCTATCCTTTGTGTAATAAGTCAATCAAGTTTTATATTTCATGTGCATATGGCATTAAGTGGTTTGCAAATTGGAATTACTTTGAGTACATTCGGAAGAATGAATATATTCTTTATACCGTAGTCATACTTGTCCTACAGTGTCTACAGCGTGGCATTTATTTCTATAAATTTTGCTTTAGTTTAATTTATTAATTTTATTTGGAATGTAGAAGTTAAATTATGTTTTGTTAAGTTGTTCAGTTGTAACGTGATGATTAGTTTTTTCTTTTTTAAACAAGTTTATTAATTTAATTTTCTCCTTCCTGTATAAATGAATGTCATTCATTTCTTATTGTTTTTGAGATAAGTTTGTTTTGGTCATTACTATTAGTTTATACTTTTTTGTCTCGTATGATCTAATATCTTTGAATACATTTTTAGTCGCCATGGCTTTTATTATAATCCATTATTATATTCTGTATTAAACTAAGGAAGTTTGAGTAATTTATCGATTATATAACTAAATGCTGCTGTGTTTTGTGTGGAAGGATGCAAAGAGGTATTGTATATATTTATACCGGTAACTGATGGTTCTTTTCTATTTAGGTAATCAAGTTTTTTTTTCAGTTCATCAGTAAATTTCATTCTGTCACAATGAATGTAAATAGTTTTTAATAGAGTCTCTTTTGTCATCATTAGTTTTATTTTCCCACCATATTAATAAATTTAATTCAGACTTATCTCATACTGTTTACAAAATAACTGTTTAATATCGTAGATGCAATTGAATGTCAGTTCTTTATAAATACATTGTTTTCATATATTATTGGTTTTTATGTCATATTAATTAATATTCATATCATAATAATTAATATTAGTGTAACTAATATTTAGTTTTATGTAAACTTCATCTCACCCTGAAATTTTTTGATTTCAGAAAGAAGGATTAAAAAGAAAAATGGCGGTACTCAGCTTAATAGTTGAAATTTGTCCTGGTTGTGTGGAAACAGGTAAATTGTCATATTAATAAATGAATATTCATATGTTTTTCATTAACACTTCTTAACTAATATAATTATTTTTACTTTAATATGATATAGTGACAGTGAAAAAATTCAATCTCGAGATTTTGATGGATTTACATGTTTTGAGGCCCCCAAAGTTGTTTTATGACGTTTCTTCGATGATGTCTGAACATGTGTGGGTGGGTGCGTATCCAAAAGTTTGTGTAGATGTTACAAACCACAATCTTTGATGGATCAATTTAATATTTTAAACGAAAATGGACTTCATAGTGTAGATAGTGTTGTAGGTTTAGTTTAGAAGCAATTGTGCATGCCAGGAAAGTTACTTTTCTTGCCACAATGTGTTTTTTTAGACATGTTTTTCTCCTAGACCCTAGAGTCTAAAAATTTGGCATTATCATGGAAGCGATAAAAGCAGGAACTGAAAAAATCTTCAGATTTTTAAAAAACTTAATTTTTTTTTTTCAATAAAATGTAAAAACTTGGATATATCTTTGATTTGAAAAATTGTGATGGGATACAAGCCATAACGTTAGACTAATCAAAATGATTTTATACCCAAAGATAGAACATTTTGTGGGAAATTAGGTCAGATAATTTTTTTCAAAATTACATTAACCATAAGGGCGTTATAGTACATGTTCTGATTTAAGACAAAGTTTTTTTGACGCTAAACGGCTCATTAAAAAACAATTAAGTTTTTCCAAAAAATGGACTGAAAGTTAGGAATGTATAAAAAAAATTCGTGAAATTTCAATTATCGCAAAGAGCAATAAAGCCATAAAACTAAATATTCATTCTGGACTTATGGCTCACCTGCTATACTTGTCAGATTTGTTTACATTAACTTGGAAATTTTTTAAGAGAATCGAATGAAATATATTGATTTTTGGGGGTTTAAACGAAAAAATTGAAATGATTTAATGACTTAATATGAGATGTAAGAAGAATAAAATTCTTATATATATAATTTCAACTCCAATTAAACATATAATTTCTGATGCTTTCAATGGTAAGATTAACTTGTCTAACAAAATGAATGAAATATTACATTAATCAGTAAGAAATTACGTTTGGCGTTACGTAGGTTGTTGGTATTAATTTTGAGTAAGGAACGGTAAAAAAGTTAAACATTTATAAAATTTAAACTCTAGTAACAGTATCACGTTCTTAAGTGACTAACTAGAATGTGGAAGAAAACAATTTATTATGTAGTTATTTAAGTCAATGTAAGTTATATTCATTATTAGAACGATACTTAGGAGTAACTGATTGAATGTGTTAGATGTCATTTTTTGTAGACGTATACATACAGTCGGAGTTTATAAAACTTACTTATCCGATCCCAAACCAATATACGTGATATTGGACCGATTAGAACAGGAAGTTCAATTTTCAACCATTTCCACAGAAATGGATGGAGCGTATTAGTTTATCTCATTCTTAACTGGCCAGGCTTCCTACATATGACTTACAGTTTAAGGACTACAACAGGATTCATTAGAATTCGGTCGTCCCCCTCCGAAGAGGGTTTGCCCCGGTTACCCTGGGACCAGGGCCTGATGCTGATAGTTCATCTGACCCATCAGGGCCTCATTATAGGGATTCTTTAGTACCATAGTGAACGACTTATAGAGAGATTTCAAATGTCTCGTTGGCTAAACACCACCGTGCTCAATTGGTCCGTGTCAATAAGTGCTATAGAGCCTTTAAGGTCTCTCTATTCGTAATATAAAGGGCTCGAGAGAGGGGTGGTATCTAATCATCCTCACTCTGAGATCCCATCAAAAACCAAATCCTCTACCAGCCAAGTACCAGTTCTCCAGTCCATTCAGCAGAGTTCATGGCCCGTTCCCACTGGTAGGGGTTTGGGGTCTCTAGCTGCCCGGTATGTTAAGCAGGCATTCTCCCGAGAAGTTACTGCTTCTCACACAGCGACCATAAGGGTCTACCCAACTTAGGTGAGAACCAACAGCCACTACGAATCCGACCTCTGAGGTGGACTGGAGAGAGTAAACCCTCCATAGGCTCCCACCACCCGTAGTACCGACTTATTTTAAGAGTATCAGATCAAACTCTGGACCTATGGTCCTACTGATCCTGCTCAGCTGCAGGTAAGGTCAGTGGCCTTTATAGCCCCTGGTTCTATGAACCTGTGGAAATAAAGCCAATGCAGCCTGTGGTAGGGCTCCATTGTTCCACTAGGGGCAGGCAGCTAATTCTTAACAATAGTTATATAAAATATACGAAAAATCAATTGGTTGTCAAAAAATTCGATTTTAGGTTTACTTATACTAAAGTTGAGGGTAGGCCACTCCAGATTTTTTATTTTAATTCTGTTTTTATTTTTATGATACAAGTAGCAACATATGACCTTGGATAATCATAAAAAAAAACATATTTTTTAACATTTTTATGCTTGGTGATATAATTGTTGCACTTTAGGAATATTAATCCCTGAGATATATTGATATAAGATATATTAATGCTTAGTATATCGTAAGCATTATGACAAATTTGTTACCAACCTGGTTGATTAGGATGTTAATGGACTGAAAGAGAAGATAAGTTATTTATGAATCATACTATCTCCTTTGAGGTTCTGTTTTGTGTTTTTTATAAGCCTTCGGTATAATCTGTATTAATTTTGATGGCATTTTTAGCTGTAAGCGGATTGAAATAACATCACATGAAGTACAGGATTAGGGCAAGTGATATGGCCAGTGAGAGGTTGAATAATTGCTTGAAAGGAACTGAAACAATTCTTACTATAAAAGTTAGAAAATTTATAATATGATTTAGTCAGAAATAGTTAAGTATCAATGAAATGGAATCTTTTGGTCAAAGATATTTATGAAACCCGTTTAGAATTGTTAGTATAGTGATAAACTACGAAGGTTTTACATTTTCTTCACTAAGGTCATTGAAGATTTTTGCATGATGTGGTCATTTATGATAGAGTAGTTAATAAACTTGTAAAAATAATTCTTAAACATATTTTCAAATTCAGTTGGATGCCTTATTTGTTGTCAGAGTGGTAGTTAGTCTTCGCTGATTTTTTTTTTTATGAAAGAATTTATAGTATTTATATCAAACGGTACTGTTTTCATAAAAGGTTCAAAATTGACGTCTAACTAAAGGTTACTGGTACAAAATCACATGGCAACGAATATTGAGTGATCCCAAACCACTCTATTTGTATGTTCATTCCAATAAAACTCTAAAGGAGATTAGGCATTAAGTTATTTTGCGGTTAGGTTATGTTTAGTCATAAAAGAAATGATTTTTTTTAAAGCTAAGAGTTACTATAATTGAAATGTTTTGATTTAAAACTATTTTTAAGGTCTCTTACTAGCGAAAACCCAAATGGCCTCTGGAGAGCTTATTCTGGCTTCAGAAACGCTTTCCAATATAATCAACAATTTCGCACCGTCTAATTCTGAACCACACCTTTTGTATTCTCAATTGCTAATTCAACAGGTCAGTATAAATGAATTACTAACATTTTAAACTCTTTTACTTGTATAAAATAATCATTATTTTTTAATAATCCTATTGTTCGAATTAGATAATTTTAAATTAACCTTAGCTTTTGAATCTGTTATTTCTAATTCTCTTCAAGTGGCCATTGGGTATGACCATTTTGGTGTCATGAAACAATAAATTTTAAAAATAATCATGAAATTAATAATTAAGAATAAAGTTTTACTGTTAACTAAAATGTTCAACGTTAACATATTTTAAAACAGTGTCAAAAAATAGGTCAAAAATAAAAAATAGTTTAAACCAATTGAAGTTGTTGAACAATTGTGTTTATTGATTGTTGATTGGTAATTGTGGGCAAGACTTCTCAAGTACTCAATTCCATCCATGTTGTAGAATTTTACAATTTCATAAATTCTTCTGTCTGCATTTCTGTACTTTTTCAGTTATGGTGTATGTGCATGACTAACTAAATACTTCATAATATTCATCTCTACCTTTCCATATTTTATGCAGAACATCAGAAAATTTCCATTAGCGGAATGTTGCATGCCAAGTTCAACATCCGAACTGTAACAAGGAAAGAGTTAGGAAATTCTATCTCCAAATGGACTTGTGCCAAACTGCCGAGCTAAACCAGTCGAGCCTAAACATACCTTGCTCGTTCATTAATTTCTTTTGTATATTTAATGTATTTAAATTTCGATAAGTTCATTCATTTTCACAAAAAGTTGTTATTCTGTTGTTTCATGTTTTCTGCTAACAGTGTCAATAATTTATTTAAATTACAGAATGACTTCGATAAAAGTGAAAGCAACCTCGAAATCGGACTTAGCTACAACCTTAAAATAAGAGAGTCACCTAAGTACCACTATTTAACTGCTCTTATTCAAAAACATAAGAATGATATCAGCCATTCCATAGGCAGTTTGAAGCAGGCTCTTTCTTTAAATATAGGTATTTTATGTTTAGTTCATTTCATGTTTTAAATGAAAATTTCTTGCAAGCCAAATAATTTGTTTCAGTTTAAGAAGTATGTGATTAAAGAATGTTATAGGAAAAAAATTTCAGAATTATTTTAATGCGATCAATATTTTTTCTAACAGGATGAATGTTTATATATTAATCTAATTACTCTTTAGTAATCATTGGACATGCTAAACAAGACACTTTAAAAAGTAATATGATTTTTTAAATATATGTTTCTTTGCACCACAAAGATAGTTAGTAATGCTGCAGGGAATCTAAAACATTTTACTTTTTATATCTTCTCCGCTAGTTTGGTCTAGAAGATTGAAAAAATGGTTTGAGGGGAAGGTATTTGAGTATTATGGTTAAGTTCTGTATAACAACTTATGGAATACAAACATTAATATTTTATTAAAGAATTCTTTTCTTTAATTCTTGCATTAGATATATTCTCATTTTTTAGAAGATTGTTACAGATTTACATAAATAAGCATAAGATTAATTACGTAAAGGTATATATTATTTATTATTAAAACAAATCTAAATTGCTTTTTTAATTTAAATGAAACAAACCAGAATCATTCATCAGTAAACTGCTGGTATTGAGTACATTTAGTTTTGAGAAAACTAAACATATTGATTTATTTAGATATATGTTATGTTATATATATATTTTAGGTGAACATAAAGTGTCTGATATCGAGGAAGGAGAAATTTATCAAGAGTTGGCGTCACTACTTATAGAAGAAGGAAAATTAGAGGAAGCTGAAAAACTTTTGAGTGAAGCTCATTCTAAGGAATTACCGCAGTTTATTCTAGCTTCAGCTGGTTTAGCTATTCAAGGAGGAAAAATTGAAGAAGCTTTGGAGTTATTGAATAAGATAGATCATAATTCGGATTTGTTTATTCAGGTGAATTATATTTTACTTTTATAAGTGTTTGTTTTAATGTTTAGTAATTATAATATTTAATTGGATCCTGTTGCAGCTAATACTTTATTAAAATAAGTGCCTTAGTTGATTGGTAATATTAATGTTACAATTACACATAATGAAAATCCCGCTTCATTGAAGCAGATTGAGTAAATTTAATGTAAAATCTGTACAATATAAAATGAAATTCTTCTCTGTTTTCAGTCTCAAACGAAAAAAAATACTTACTTTGTTGTAGCATAACTTCTTAAACTCCCAACACAACACTACTTTGTAAACTGATCAACACAAACACCACTACAATCAATAGTCGAAAACACCGGTAAATAACAGAAATCTGCATAACCAACGCTAATATGACTAGATCAATCCACACTTTACTTTATCCACCGACACACTAAATACACTTCTTTGTAGAAATTAATAGCATTCACTCACAATAATGATTGTTATCAATGATGTTTATCTGTAGAGAATTTAGTTGAGCAAAATGGTAATAAAAGTTGTTCTTATAGATCAATGACAATAGCATTCTTTGTCCTTGTTCTTTTTTCTTATGATACATTGTAATTAACAACCCATTCATATGGTATCCATATCATGGAATCTCTTTTCTTAAACGTGGGGAATGCTTGCATCATAATTCAAGTATTTTGGATACCTGCCCTAGGAAATATGTGTATCTTTATTGAAATCTATATCAAGGCCAATACTATCATCTTAGTTGATAACTGAACATTTCAATTCCTGTTCCACTTCCGAAATGTTCCAGTCCAATTATTTCTATCAGAAATAATGGGAAACAAATCAATCCATTCTCAAACATTAGATAATTACTTATTTGATCACCCTCTATGTTAGTGTGTAAAAATGTTCATACAGTATGTAAATAACAAACAACTGTAAGTAATAAGAAGAAAGAACTGTATGTATAATCACATTTCATTCCATTTATTTTCTTAAATTTGTCGAACCAACCTCTTTTTGCTTTGCAAGTATTGCCATCACTCGTGATGCTAGGAGTATTCTTTGTTGGGGTACCATAAATTTCTTAGACTTTCTCACAAATGATTACTTCTCTGATAGTGTTGACTTTTAAATTTTTCATATTTGTATAAATAAGTAACAACTTTTTAATTTATATGTAACAGATAATTGAATCTGTGGTCACTGTTTGCTCTTAAGGGTAAGTTAGGTTAGTTGCAGTGGTCTTCCCAGAAGAAAACCCACATAGACTGTCCCAATGTGATACCACTAAATGGTTATGAAATTATACCCTTTTAAGAGTAACTTTTGCAATATCACAGGCTTTATAGGATTTCTTATGTTTGAGGACTATCGATATCGTTGACTTTAGTACCCAGTAGTGTATAGCAAGATCTGACACTCGAACTCCGCTTTCATGTTTAGTGATCATTTCTTTCTTAATTACAAAGAAATTGTTATTTTAATTTTCTTTAATTCTTTTTCCCTATTCCTATTTTTATTTAAACTATGACTAACAACATTAAACAATAAATACACAATAACATAATAACGTATTCAAAAGTATCTGAAAGGGAATACATCATAGTCCATGTTATTAATGTGGCCTCCTACTCGAGAAACTGAACCTATTTGGATTAATTCTTCCTTATTGACGTCATTTGACAAATTTGTTCGACTCTATAATTTTTTTTTATGGTCTTGGGGCAAAATTTTCTTAATTTGTTGGTACTTAACATTAGTTTACAGTCTGACTGAGATTTTCTCTTCTATGTTAGACAATGTTGAAGAGCTACACTCTTTCTTGTTGTTGGTATTAAATATACTATTGAATCCGTATATTAGGTTCTGATCGGCGCTATACGTTATACAAGAATCATAATTCGAAGTGTGAACATCCTGAAAAGACATAAAGGCCTATATTTGGCCAAATCTGTAGATGGTGCGGTGATATTACTGAGCTATATCTTGTGTTAAAAGAATGTAAAAGTAAGTAATATCTATAACTACAGCATTCCTCATGTGTTTCTATTTAACTTGATACGTTATATACTAATCATGATAAAGAGAATCAAATAAACCTATTAACCAGTTAAATGGTGATTACATTTATTTGTTGATTCTTTTCTTAAAAATCAAATTTTGAAGTGAATTGTTAGTATTTAGGAATGAATTAGTATGAAACTCAAGTCTTCAATGTCTTATAGTAAGCATAGCTAATGTCGTAGTATCTTTTTTGTGTTTCAAGAAGTCAGTATTCATGGGTTACTAGTCTTTGTAATGGAAATCATTTTACAGTTACTCTTTTGTCTTCGTTCAAAAGGTATTTATAATCCTTTAAAATGACAATTTATAAATATGGTGGTGTTAAAAGAATATTATTGAAAACATGCTTTTTAACACTACTTTTGTGAGTGTTAGTGTTATTAACTTTTTTAGTAGTAAATTATATAATGTGTTAAAATTAATCTTTACTGTAACAAAGTGATATGTTTTAATTAGTTGAATTTTATACATTTTATATAATTGTACACTGGTTCTTATGAACCATGTAGTAAAAATTTTATGGTTTGGTTTAAGGCCCAAATGAAAAAAGCGGACATTTATCTAAACGACCTCAATAATAGTAAAGCGTACATTGACTGTTTCAAGAAACTGGTTGAACATGATTCTGGGCCTGAAAATTTGGTATTACTTGGAGATGCTTACCTAAATATCCAGGTGATATGTTGGAAAATTTGATAATATTTTGAATAATTAAATTAGTTCATCTGACATTTTTTAGGATTACTTATTTACCTTATAATGTAGAGTTCATTTGGAATTCGAAATTTTCACGCCATTTTCGATGAATTATGAATATAAGTTACAGTATGTGTTTATAATAAGTTATTGTAAATTTAGTACCAAATATAATCCCTAATGGCGTATATATACTGTATATATATATATATAATATTGTAATGACAGTTAACGGTTGTTGTAATGTAACAGAAACCAGCCTTGAGTAAGTTTTCTTCAATTTGTTTATGATGTTTCTAAAGTAGAAATGACAAATGTCCATTGTTTATTGTTTTTCTGTTAGTTTATGACCCTGAGGATGTCTTAAAATAAAGACGAAACGTTGGCAAAAAGGTGATTCTGTATATTTACCCTGACCAAACTCTGAGAAAAAGAAAAAGTGTTTGTTGGAAAAACATCACTGTTGGAATAACCATTGTTGACCAGGACCTGGGTTGCTCTTTCCAACTCCGAGTGGACATCCGACCAATTCAAGTGTCTATTGCAAACCAACTAACCCGGGTCTGTGTTTGAATGGGATTAGTGAATGCCCGGATAGGTACAAACGTTCAACCATTGCGGCTTATGTAAGAAGGGCTCTAACTCACTGCAGTGAATGGTCGGATGTCCACTGCGGTCGGTGACGTGCAGCGGGATGCCGGACTGAGTGTAATGCCACATAGTGCTGATGCTAATAGTGGCTCGGTTGATCTGGTGACTCGGGCTGGGGGACCGGAGGGTGGGGTGAGGGCGGGCGCTCGGCCTGCGGTCGGTATTCCCAAAGCTGCTCGGCGCGAGTCGGCCTCCGGCATCATGTGATCTGCAACTGTTCTCCCAGTTGGGCTCCGTCTGCTCTTCCCCCACTCCCCTTACCCCCACTACTCGCCTGCTTTCCCTTCCCTACGCCATTTGCGTCCTGGATCTCCTAGGAACAACTTCGCCCATCGATGACATATGTGATGTCGAAAGCTTGCGTAATCAATACGTTTTCTTTTCTTATATTTATTATTATTATTCTTTTCTTTATTTTCTAACTAACTATACCTTCCCTATTAATTCTTACTCTCTTTCAACTCTTTATTTAATATATCTTTTCTAGTTTACTATTAATCTTAATTATTATTATTATTAATTATTATTAACATTATTATTATTATTATTAATTTTCTTAATCTATTTATTCTCTATTAGTCCAGTTATACCGTTGACCTTTCAACTCTTATTCTAACCGCTTGTTTCTTGTTCATTATTGACCTTTAACCTTCTCTTTATATTAACCTGTACTATCCTTTTAATCTATTTATAGCAATGACTAAGCATGAGTCATCGATTTTAATTTAACATGTCACTTGGCCAACTCCTTTTCCAGTTGAACCCTGTTAGCAGGAGGTTAGTTCGTAGGATCGAATCTCTCAGTCTTAAGATCGTGAATGCCGAGACTGCGGTTAATTTTAATGATACTTGTTTAAAAGAGGATCTGCTGCCTATTTATACCAATATATATATATGTATATATATATAATAGTACAACTATCAAAATTACCAACGGTAGTAATAAATTGGAACAATGCTTGTACAATACGTATGAATGCAGAGATATAAGAAATAAATATTGTATAATTATAGAAGTTACTACTTGATAACCTAATTCCGTTTGATTATAGTTTTATTATAATGTACAAGGTATATATAATTTTCTATTACTTTAAAATGTTAATAGTAGTATTTAAAATATATTAATTACTACTAGTATTAATTTACGTAGTAATAGTGAAAAATATATATGTTATTTCAGGAGTCAGAATTAGCAGTTGCGAGCTATGAAAGAGCCATGAAAGATAGTATTGCAAATCCCAGATTGTGTTGCAGATTGGCTAGACTGCTAGTGAAATGTCATCAATATGCCCAGGCTATTAAATGCTACAGAGATTCCGGTAAACTGAATTTTCTCGTAACCCAGTTAACTGAAACCTGTTTAACTGTTTTTAAATTAAAACATAAAGTTATTGGTTATGAAATTTAGTTTGTAATAAAATTTATATGACTTGTTTTTCTCTAAATAAAAGAAGCAAGTTATATACATTTTCATTTATTAATATTTTCATGTTTTTATCACTTCTATTATTGTAGCCAAATACTCAAAATTTTATAAAGAATATAAAATGAAATGTTTATATTTTTGCAGAGATGTAAAAATTCCTATTCATATAAGTACAAGTAGATCCAGTGCTAAAGTTGACATTTGTGTACCATGAATTCTCAATATGGTTTAAATAATTTTTTCTAACTGAGGATTACATTAGATTTCAGTTGCCCATATGATTGATGCAATACTACGTGATTGTTTTGAGGATAAGGATATTGCCTCAAAATAGTTTGCAACCTTGTATCCATTTTAACGCCTCCCCAAACTTTAATTAGCTGATCCGTGAATCTTACCCAGTTCATATTACTCCATGTATCAAATTAAGTTTTAAAACTGCATTATGGTCAGTAGACACTTTGAGCGTGTAAAATCCATCGTTTTTCTTTGGCTTCTTGCAAAAATGATATGCAAATCCTCATTGTTATTCCCTGTTACAAAGTGCTGAGTACATTTTTTCTTCCGAACTCTTTATTAGGGATCTCTTGTAACTCTGACTGAGTCTGAGTAATCTGTGATACTTCGCAGATAACTATGGTGCACCATAGTTATTTAAAGCAACAAAGGAATCATACCAATAACTTAATTCTTTGAGGTTAGAGAATGGAACTGAATTCATTAGTTTTTTTTAGAATGGAGCCTCATTCATTATGTAATTTTGATATGCTTACAGACAGGTAATTTCTCTAGATCTAAAGTTAACCACCTCCTAGTCTTTCTAAGCTTGGCTATATTTCCATAAACGGTCCAGTCAGTGCTTACTGTACAGCACACGAGCAGACCAAAAGTTTTAAATACCCACATTTCATACAAGGTGGTGAGAGTAGGGAGACTGCATATTAATGAATCTTTGTACCCCTGGAGAACGATGAAATGTGGACTTCATGATTTAATTTAGGTAGTTAACATTAATTCTTATATGATAGTTCTCAGATGTTATATCGAACATATCAGGAAGTAGAAAAAGGCAAATGTAAATGTGATACTTGATGTATAGTTGTTTGAATTTTAATCATTAAAATAATGAATTTGTATTTATGTCAAAGAAGGAATAAATAACAGATGATGCGTTGGTATTGTTTTCCAGTTTTGAACAATATATAGAATAATTGAGATTACATTTTTTAATACAATACATTTCTTGAACTAATGCATACTAAATTATATAATTTTGTTAACTATTTAAACGAAAAAATTTAGTGAATTATGTTTGTAGGTGAAGAAGGTTGTTTAGAATTAGCTGAACTTCTGTTGAAACTTGGGCAGACAGAAAAGGCAGAGAGCTCTTTGGCTGGAATACCTCTATCAAAAAAGGCTTTAGTTCTTGCCAAGGTACTCTTATTCCTTTTCTACTTTTTGAACTTATCCTGTTAACGAATAACTTTTGTAAATAACGAATGTCAATAGATGTGATTATTGTTAACAACCTTAATTTAGCAAATATTCCAAAAATGTGTACATGTGTGTGTAAATGTGTATATATTATATGAGTACTGTAGGGACATAAACTAATTAACAAAATATATATATATATATGTGTATTTCTATTTTTAAACTACTTTTGAAATCTTATGAATTTCGAAGAGAATGAAATTGTAAAAGTTAAGATTTGTCAGAAGTGTGCTGTTCGAGAATATTTTTAATAATGGTTATAAAGGGCTAGTTAAAGAGTTTTAGGCTAGAAAACAGTGAGCAGAACGTGAGAAAACTATTTGCTAGTTGAAACAAACCCAGTCCAAGTTAAAACATTCCTGGGTTTGAGTGAAGTATTTAGGCTTCTTGAAGTATTCGGTATGTTAAGTTTAATTATAGGCGACAAAGTATATTTCACTACAGTACAATTTGATATGTGATCATTTTAGATTCGATTATCAGGACATAAATTCATCTGTAAAATGTTAGAAATAAGTATATAGACATAAAATATTGAGCAGGAAGAAACGTTTAACAGAGAACTGCGCTAAAATTGTAGAGGGAGAAGACTGATAAATTAAATTATTTTACCTCCCAGAGGAATTAAAATAATATAATTTTTTAAGTTCAGAATAAAAAATTATAAATTTATATAAAGATAACTACTAAAAATAAGAAACGGTCCACAAGGACTATAAAACTTTAAATTACAAAAATAATTGTAATTTAAAGTTTTATATAAAGATATATAGAGGGTATTAAATAGAGTATTAGGCTATTATGATGTAAAGTTAAAAATTACTGTGCATAACGTCTTTAGTTTTGGTTTTTGAAATAAAATTTAGATTTTTGTTTTTAACTTATGTGCGTTAAAGTCAAAATTGTATGCTTAAATTTTTGTAGATCTGTCTCAAAACATGTGATTTTTTGTTGCATTAAACTGAACACAATAGTATAGAGGAACAAGTATACATATTATACCATCTGTGTTCTGCCTAGTGACAGTGCAAAAAGAACTAATAACATATGCCTTATTAATTTTCCGATCTAACTAGTATTCTACGCACCCTTTTCGCTCCGCTTATTCAACAGGGATTATTATATTTTCACTTTGCTCTTTATCAAATCCAGCAGTGTGATTTTCTTTTTTTTTTTTTTGTTCTTTCAATTTCTTTCTTCAGATTAAATTTCACAGTGGGGAACATTGGTAAGTGGGACAGGAGAACCGGAAGAATACAAGGCGACGTTTTGTATATTACGTGAACTAAGGATATAGAAGGGTGAATGAGCACGGTCCAAGCCGATAAGGGTTATTCCATTCTCTCTATTCCATTCGAGAGTCAATGTTAAGAAAGATAAACATATTGACGTTATGAAAATCAGGCGTGTTAATTCATTTTGTAGTAAATTGTGCAATCAATAGTCGTTATATATAAATTTATGTGGAACGTTTAGAATTGTAATTTTGAAAGAATGCATGCTATTATTTTTTGTATTTATAAATTTGTTCATGGAAATTATTTTGTACAAAACACCTGTTTTTTTTTTAATTTTCACTTCAAAGGTCAAAGAAAAAGTTTAAAAGTTCTGATGAAAACAACTGAGAGCTCGGTCTAACCTATTTCTTGATAGGCTAATTTAACCATAAAAAGAATATTGCAGGTTTGAAACACGTAGTTTTCATAAAACTTAGTTTATTTGGACACGTTTTCTTTTCTTAAAACTCACTCATTACATCTGATGAAAGTTTTATGCAATTTTGAATAAAATAAGGAGGATTCATCTGTCTAACTGATTTATCAGTTAAACTTTAAACTATTTTTTTTTAAAGTTTACACGTATTTATCTACTGAATAATAGAAGTTTGAAATACCATGGAAGGAAATTACCAGTTGTAATGAATGATTTCAATGATAATAATAAAACTGCGATTTTTTTTTTAATTTTATGTTCAAACTGGAAAAGAAATCTTGTTTTTCTTATATTAATTTTTCATTTGTAGATTCAAGAAAAGTCAGTTGATCTAGAAAAAGCTAAGGCAACTCTCAAATCTGCTTTTGAACAGTTTTCTAGAGGTGATCAAGATGTGGTGGCGGAAATATGCCAGCAACTTGCTGTTTACTTAAGTGCAACAAGGAATTTTTACGATGCCATAGATTATTATAAAAAGGCACTCAGTTACAAACCCAACAATGCTGGTATCCAATTATCTCTTGCAAAATTATATTTGCAGGTTGGTGTTACGAGATTTGTTTGTATTTACTCCATAAAAAAATATTTCAATATTGAAACTTTAATTTTCATTCCATTATTTCATGCGGTGAATGAATATTTCATTGGTCAGCTTGAAGTATGTACATTGAGGAAATTAATATTTTGGAAACACCAGAATATAACTATTATTTCACGACATACTTGCCAGTATTTGTAATCCCTTTGCAAATCGTTTATACCGTTTTTCAGGCATTAATCACGATTTATTATTGATATGGAAAAGAAATGCGTTTTTTTTTTGTCCAATATTGCACCTTGGGAAAGACATTTTATTACGCTTTATATCGTTTACTACTTTACTTACTTTAAACGTGTACTACTTTTTCATATTTTTCTGCTTATTGTATAGCCTCATATGGTTGGATTTATAAAAGTACCGTGATAACTCCTCTGATTAGTTTCAATTACAATAGTCTAACAAGTAATTTTAGGGTCAATCGTAGAATATATTAGTTTCAATCTCCCTCTTCATGAACCTCTTTCAAAATGAATTCGTTACCCATTAAGTATGTTAAGGAGCCAAGTTAGTTCATTGTCAAAGTGATCGCCTCTGGATTGGTAGATTCGGGGTTCAATATCCACTATGGCCGTCGATTTATTCACGCGGGAGAAGAACAAATCTGAGCACCTCGTCCATGGAGAAGACGTTAGTCCGTCGGTTCCGAGCTTATGCGATGTCAGGTACTCGTTAAAGATTCCTACTTTAAATACACTTGAGTTAGGCAAAAATTTAAGACCTCCATTGTAGTCGAATGTTCATTGTGTGGCATAGCAAAGGACCAATGTTCGGCCTATGTGTATTCCTTTTAGGACTACCAACCTAACCTAAACTGGAATATAGTGAAAAGTACCTCTACACCTTGAGAGGGTTTTATGCCTGTATTTTCAGATACCTTGTTAGATATTAAGCAAGCCTATGGAAGAAGATTAAATTAAATGAATTATCCTACGAATGCATTCCACATACATTGCTATACAGCTTGTCGTTCTGTTGACTTTCCGTATGTTGAAATGTAACTAGTCTTCTATAGAGTTTCTGAAGTACTCATCGGTCTGAAAAATTCAAAGGCTTGCATGCATTTGTATGACGGGAGGCTTAAGATCATGTCCTTCTGCCAGCATGGAGAAAATTGTGGGCTTAGCACTCCTCCATCAAGAAATTCGAAGGACAACAAAGAAAACTATTCTTAAATTTTTTAAAAACTGAAACTCAAGGAGAAATAGTAGTACGATGGGAGGATAAACACTCTATTGCGAAAGAACATCCGATACTCATGTCACCAACGGATGATATGGGTAAAGTATTTGAATTCCAAAAGAATTTCCAAGAATATCTTGGTACCAAAGAAGGAATTAGAAATGGTAACAAAGAGGACATTGGAGGAAATGTGATCCGATGGTATACAGATGGGTCAAGGACAGCAAAAGGTACAGAAGCTGGAGTATTTGGGCCTAAGACCAAATACTCCGAATCTATGGGCATGTACACCAGTACCTTCCAAGCTGAAGTCCATGCCATCGAAAGATGTGCACAATTCAATATGGACAAAAGATATAAGAACAGACATATAGTAATAATATCTGATAGTCAAGCAGCAATTAAAGCATTGAGCTCAAACCTTATTAGCTCAAAGATGGTCCTGAATTGCAAAAATATACTCAATCTCCTGGGTACGAGGAACAGGATCTCTCTCTACTGGGTGCCAGGATGCAGGAGTAGAGGGAAATGAACGAGCAGACGAACTTGCGAGGGAAGCTGCTCAGAAACCGCATATAGGTCCAGAACCATACTGTGGTATAGGACAACACACTATACAAGAACTCCTTAGGAAAGAGGATAGAGAAAACAGGAAGCAATACTGGGATTCTCTTCAAGGACACAGACAATCAAAGATACTTCTCAGTAAGTTTGAGAATAGGCAAATCTTTGATTGTATGGAAAGGAGCAGGAATAATCTAAGGATTTTAACCGGTTTTCTAACGGGTCACTGCAAACTTAATGGCCATCTCCGGAAAATGGGCATTAGCAATGATGGTTTGTGCAGGTTCTGCAAGGTTGAAGAAGAAACACCGCTGGCTGATTGTCAAGCCACTGTGTTACACAGAGGCAGGTGCTTCGGGACACTCAACAAAACCATAGAAGAGCTTTTACCGTTAGACCCAGGAAAAGTGCTGAGCTTCTTGGAGGCGTTAAAGCTAACTGGGGTACTATAGTACAGAAGGTGGGAAAGTACAATAGTTCTTAGGACGCAGTACTACAAACACCCTCAACAAATAAATAATAACAATAATAATAAGGCTGCCTAATATTTTAAATGTATTTAGAATTTCTTATTTATGTACCTACATTGATCTGGATTTTACCTCCTGAGTATATTGAATATTGTACATTATATTAAGTTGTATAACTGAGTTTAAAGTTTTATATTTTAAAAGTACTTTTTAAACCTGTAGTATCAAAAATATTAAGAATATATGTTGAATTCAATTCATGCTTTGATTTTCAGGTTAATGACTGGCATGGATGTGAAATGTTATGCTCATCTATTCTTACCGTTGATCCATTTAATGAATGTGCCCTCCTAATGCTAGCTGACATGGCTTTTCGACGAATTGATTTTCAAGCAGCTGCAACACATTTTACATCTCTTCTAGAAAGAAGGCCGAACTATTGGCTTGCTCTTGCTAGGCTTATACAAGTCTACAGGAGAATTGCTACATTGTCTAAATGTGAGGACTTCTTAGAAAAGGCTAAAAATATTGATGAAAATAGTCCTGGAATGTCTTATTGCACTGGTTTGTTCATATTACATTACTATACTTTTTATTGAGTTACTATTAATAATACGTAGTGTCTATTATCCTAGTATTTAGTGGGAGACTTAATGACAACTTTATCTCTAAAAATAATATTTCTAGACAGTAAATGATTGATAGTTGTTTCCTCCATAAAATCGGAAGATGAATTCCGCCATGAATCCTTTAACTCATGGTTACTTTTTTCTACCCCTGATTCCCATGTACCTTTTCGTCGGGGTCCTCACCACGACAAACCTCAGGGTTCCGCATGCCCTGTTGCTTGGTCTTGACCTCGTGGTGGCTGTGGTCCCTTACTCAGTCAGAGTAGACTCCTTAGGGATACTCTGTGCAAGAAGCTGTATCTTCTCGGGAGGTCACCTGCAGAGCATCAAGAGGGAGCTAGATCCTCGTCCCTTACCTTTGGGAAACTAAAAAGGAACTGAAATCTCATTTGGGTGAGATCAAGGTCTCGGATGAACGTGTACTTTCTATTAACCTAACTTTGCCGGTCATAACTAAAATATAATCTAGAGTCGCACACCCCACCTCGAGTTGCTATTACACCTGATCTTGAAGGGGAGGAGCCCTGGTCCAGGGATACGGGTATTCCCTTAGGGAAGACGAACCAACCCAAAAGAGTCGGAAGGCAATCCTTAAACTTTCAGTTTCGATGGTTGTAGGTGCCTACCAATATAAACAAGAAATAAGTCCTGGAGGTTGGAAAAGAACTTACCTGAAACTTGATTCAACAAAATCGTATATTTTCTCAATGTTGAGACTCCTCAGTTGTTAATGTCAAAAGACACAACAAGGTGATCATCCTGAAGGGGATAAAATACCTTCGTCATATGAGAGTTATTAACTGTTTAATTAGGCAGTAACAAAATAATACAACTAAATTATGGTTTAAGTTAAATAACAATAAAGTGAAATTGTATTTTACAAGTATGATTGCATTTCATAACTGTACCTTCATTTTTATCAATCGTTGTCATTAAAAGTATATTTTTATTATATCCTACCGTTTATTTTACCCATTTTTTTTATAGAATACTTGCAAACGTACCCGTCTTTGACGGAATCAAAAATTCTATTATACTTGGCATTCCAAAATGCCACTAGAAATTATGGAATAGTAGAAAATACCATTATTAGTACAGTGTTAAGCAAATGCCTCTGTATACACTATATTAGCTGTCTGTCCTTCAGGTTCATGGAAGAACGAACAGTTGGAACCTCTGACTCAACTGTAGCAAGTAAACTACAGTTGACCATGCGAGAAAAACTTGGTCTCGCTATCTTGAATTCCTGTGTTAGATAAAGTTTCCCTTTGCAACTTAGTTAACGTCATTGCAAAATAGACTCTGACGGTACTTTGCAGTCGTTTGAACGGAAACGGATAGTGGCTCGGAATCAATGGTATGCGTGGTATACATACAGACTCCCCAATACCACACCCAGTCATGATGTCTGCCTCTATGGCATACCTGTGCAGAGCACGAACTCAGAGCCGTGTCCCGTCGCACAGTTTTGGGGCACTGAAGTTTCGTAACATGCAATTTGTTACTGCTACTAATTTGCAGCATGATTGGTGCTACTACTTTAAGTTTTTACTCACGAGCAGGCAGTCCAGGAGAAATAAATTCAGTTGGATAATGAACTGCTTCCTCATTACTAATCACTCTCTTTACTGACTTGTAAGTTCTTTCCTCGGTTTGATATAGCGTAAGAACTTGTTTGTTGATTTTTCCTGCCGGTTCATATTAAGGGTTGAGAATCGCTCGTTCGCAAAACTATTTATTCTTAATAGATAGTACATCCTCAACTCTGGGAAACACCTTTTCAATGATGTCAAATACGCAATATATTCATATGCTCAAATGAATTAAAATTAACTATTAGTACCTACTTGCTTCACCTGTGTATTTTCAAAATAAACAAGTCTGTGAATTTAGCAAAATACAGCTTAAAGTCCCATAACTTCGATTCTGCACTGAATTATCAATCTATTTAGAGCCTATATTTTAAGTTAGGCATACACAAATCTAGTGTCAAAGTTTCAGCTGGCTATGTCTCATGATGGCTGAGTTTACTTGTGACAAACGTTTTTACTTTAAACGTCCATAACTTCACTTCTAAGTTGAATTTCCAATCCATTCAGAGCCTATATTTTAAGTTAGACATACACAAATCTACTGTCAAAGTTTCAGTTTGTAGCTGAGTTTACTTACTGACAAACCGACAGAAATTTTTCTAAGGGTGGATTCGGTTTCTCCATTGTATGAAATGTAAAGAAAACTTGAAGTGAGTCAGTTCTAAGCAATGTACAGACAAAATCATTCTTTTATTTATATAGATATTTTAATTTTAAAAGTATGTTCATCTTAGGATTGTTATGATTTACGATCACCCTGACAGTCCCTAAAGTACATACAGTACATAGAAAGTACGGATCTATTTGATTATAGTTAGTAAAATATTTTGCTACCTTCATTTCATCTTAAAGAAGTTTTAATTAATTCTCTAGTTATGTAGTCAGTACTATATGGTATTTCTTCATACTTAGAAATTACTTACATATACCGGGTGGATCAAAAGTAAGTAGACTGTTGTATTTGAAAACATACATTTTGAGTTTACTACATCTACAATACGCTAGTAGGGTAGAGATACAGTATGGCTAAGCGGCTTTCAATGTACTGCATAGCAGTAGTAGTACTAGTAGTAAGGTGGAGAAGACATTTTTGTGAGGGTCTGCATAGTAGTAGTTCGTATGGAGGATATTAACTAGATCATACTAGGCAAGGTGAGGCGGACCAATGTACACGGTTTGTATAATAATAGTCATGTGAAGAGGGCATTATTTAGGTCATTAATCATGCAAGTAGTCCTGGAATGTCTTATTACACTGGTTTACTAATGTTTCTGAATAGTAGGTATAGCAAGGTCTGTATAGTATTAGTAAAATGGGGAGAACATTAACTAGATCATCAATGTGTAAGGTCGTCATAGTAGTAGGAGGACATTAAGTAGGTCAATTTGCAAGGTATGCTTAGCAGTAGTGAGATGATAAGGACATTGACTAGGCTATCAGTGTGTAAGGCATTCAGGCATTGAGCTATAAAGTTCCATTGGTGTGGATATAGGTGACTTTTAGTAAATTTAATATTTGCTTATACATCTGCTTAGTTATAACTCAGTCGTACTGTAAATATTATTTTCTTTATTACGAATCTTACTGACAGAGCTAGTTGTCATGTTTCCTTTACATTTTAGTTTCATCCAGTCGTATAACTGTAGGTAACCTGTTTTAGTTTTCTTCTTTTTTTTATCTTTTTCTTAGGTTTATACCGATGGTACAATGGTGACACAAAGGGAAGCATGGAAAGTTTCAATGAGTGTAGATCTGATAGTGAATGGGGCCCGCAAGCAGTAGTAAACATGGTAGAAATGTGCCTGGAATCACCAGGAGGCCTAGATATGGCTCAGCGTTTAGTAAGTGGTCTAAGGCCTTCAGGCTCTGATGAGGAAGCCAGAATACAACTACTTGTTTGTTTTGTACGCCTGGAAACCCAGGACAAGGTGGAGATTGAACGTGCCATTATTGACTTGACTCATTTGGCTAACAATGATGCTCACAGGTATAATACAACTTTTTAGAATAATTAACTCTATAAATTAATATTTTGACGGCTATGTCAATCACTTGTTGAAAATACTGAAATAAAATATCAATGTTTAATACTACAGAAGATGTTAGTAATATTATAAAAATACCTTCTTACCTTGTACACTTGCTTTCCTCTCACCTCAAATGATTTCGGAACTCGTCCACTGTCGAGAAAAAAATGATGGACGATGTTCGAAAAAAAATTTGGCCGAGGTATGAGAAAAATGTACGAGATAAAATGGCAGAGTAGTTCTATAATATCGTATAATTATTTACTAAAAATTAGTGCACGTAGAGTCTTATGGGAAAAAACTTTTTCAATCCATTAATTAATATTAATGTTCTTTGTAAGATAATCTTTTACTGTACCCGTTAATTTTAACGATCCTGCAAAAATTCTATCACTAAATTTTGTTGAATTACATGTTTTCAGGCTTCTGTAGTCCTTTTTTGAAGTTTTATTTGATGTCTGTGTGGGTACGTGTGTCTGGATGCACTACAGGACACATCGTTGGATCAAATTCGTATTTTACCCAAAAATTGGCCTATAGTTTAAAGTATGAAAAACACTTTTTTCATATAGTCATAACAGGGCAGAAAACATTAATATAAATTAATCTCCCTTTCCTGAGGAGATGGATGAAACGCTTTAGGGGTGAGGGTAGTCCAATACGTTACCCAAATAGTCCAGGAGTTGTCAGTCATTAGACCCACAAACAACTACTTCACAGATTTATTAAAATAAATCACATTACACCTTTTGTGGTGTTTTTATGGAGTTTCTTTTGCATTAATTTTTAAAATAGTAATTTAATTGATCATTTGGAACCAAGACTATTGTTTCATATTTTTTATTTAAAAGGTTTACTCCAATTTTTTTTCATACGACCTGGAATAGTGATTTTTTTTATGAGACAGAATTGGAGCTACACTTGGATTGGCACTTGCATACCAAGCTCAAAAACAAACCGCTAGAGTAAAAAATGTCTTGAAAAGAGTAGCAAAAGCATCTTGGGTGCCTGAGGAAGCTGAATATTTGGAACGTTGTTGGCTGTTATTAGCTGAAACATATATCAACTCTGGAGGTAAAAGTGATCTAGCATCAGAACTTTTGAGGAAGGTTATCGCTCATAATCAGTCTGCATCACGAGCCTATCATCTTTTAGCTGTCATCGCTGAAAAGGAACAGCGATACGGTATGTAAAAGTTATAACGAACCTATTAATGCAAATACTATTCTTACCGAATGTATTCCTCTCAAGTCCATAATAATAGTTTTATTAATTAGTAATAGCTACTTTTATTCTTAAGGTTTTTTTTTTTGTAAATAATTCTTGTCAGTTTTGATTATTTAACTTTAATTCTTGAGAACTATTTCATTCTGTTTTAGAAGTACTTTCGTTTATTCATTAAATAACTGGATAGTAATTAACGACTTAGTATCTAAATTTCAAATTAAATGTGAAACAAGCTTTTATTTTTAATATTTTAGGGGAAGCAGGTGATTACTTCATCAAAGCATGGGAATTGTCTAATGGGATAGATCCATCAATGGGGTATAAGATGGCAGTCAGCCTTCTCAAATGCAAGCGTTACACAGATGCGATTTCTGCTGCTCATGCAGTATTAAAGTTATCCCCACAACATCCCAGGGTCAGGAAGGACGTCTTAGACAAAGCTTTGTTGCATCTTAGAGCATGAATGTGGAACTGCACAAAGAATCCAGAATCGGCCGATTACATTGCATCATTTTTTTTTGTTCTTACGGATGCTAATTTAGGTAAAATGAATATCTGAGTGTAGACGTTAACATTAGTGTGGGAATTGCACTAATTTTATCTAATGATTACATCTAACGTGTTTACCTTCCATGAACAGTGTTTATATGATCTCTTTGACACAGGACTTCACTGTGTTACATAGTATGTAATAGGGTGCCGTAACACATTACTCTACTGCGAAATTTCACTGCAATGTCAAAATGAAAGTGAAAAAAATTAAATAAACCGTTTTAAAATAAATTCGAAAAATCGAACAAGAAAAATATTCCATAAGCATATAAGATATTTTTTTTAATGATGAGGTATTAATAGAATGATACTGTTAATAAATAACAGTAATTAATAATAATCATTTTACGTAATGTGCCTCGAGATAAGTCACATAACACACAAAAAAAAGTTGAGAAACATTGGTTTAGTATTTTCTGATGTCATGTATTGTACAACTGTCGCCTTTTCTACTTCACCAATAAGACCTCTTCCCCCTATACCAATCCCCTCCCTCCTCTCATCCTACAAAAAAGAAAGGAGAAGAACAGATTGAGGAAGTTGTTTCAGTCCACTAGAGACCCAGGAATTCGCAAGATGATGAACAAAGCGCAGTGGGAGATTCGATCTCTTGTCAGGACTCACAACGCCAAACACTGGACTAGCCTTCTTAGTGCTGACGAAGACCCTTCCCATATTACAGCATGGCGCATTATTAGACATCTTAAAAAAAGGCCCAATCAATCTCTAAGGGAAGATAGTCTCTGCCCCTCGTAGATGATAATAGCAAGGCCCTAATATTTTACAAATATCTGTCCCATTTATACCGCCCCCACCCATCCTCTCCTATCCCCTTCGTATCAACTGCCATCGGTGACACACATCCTATTCTTCTCTCCCGGAGAAATTACGCAGATCATTGCATCCCTTAAAATCAAATCAGCCCCCGGTCATGATGGCATTAGTAGTAATAAATTAATATCTAAATTCCCTCCTAAAGTCATAGCAGCCTTGCCTGGTCTGGCATAGAAAGTTTCTTGCCTTCGCCTGCAGTACTTTCCCGTAGCGTGGAAGACAGCAAGAATTGTAATGATACAAAAGCCCCATAAATCAGGTCACTCACCTCGTGACTACAGACCAATTAGCCTATTGCATTTCCTTGATGGACCTTGCCTTGGAAAAATCTACGAGAGGCTGATTTTATCAAAAATAAAACCCAGTTTACCCTTCCAACCTGAGCAATAGTCTCAGGCTTTAGAAGCCAGCACGGCACTACTCTGCACTGCGAAGGCTAGTCCAGTTTATTAAACAGGGCGTTTCACCAGATAGGCTTGTTCCCCACAGTAACACAGTGGCTGTGTTCCTGGATCTGGAGCAAGCTTTCGACTCGGTCTGGCATAGGGGACTATTGTACAAGCTAAGATGTTTTGGTTTACCTGGTTGGTTCGTGAAGACAACTAAGTCTTTCCTTTCTGGATGCCAATTCTTTGTCTCGACCAATAATAGACTTTCCCCAACTGGACACATCTGTAGGGGAGTTCCCCAAGGTAGCGTGCTTGGTCCTATTCTCTACAACCTCTATACCTTTGACTTTTCCAAACCCCCTCTTATCATTAATCCGAACTCACCCGACCGCATTGAGACTTTTCTGGGTTTCTTTGCCAACGACACTGCAGTAGCCTATAAGTGCTGCAATGTGGGTTGTGCAGAAAACTGCAAAATTTCCTTGATGGAGCCTTGCACTGGTTTACAACCTGGAAATTGTCTCTGAACACGATAAAGAGTGCCCATATACGTTTCTGTAAAGGTACTCCTCCCCTTCCACCTACTGTGTTCATTGGTGATTGAGTTATACCCTACAAAACACAAGTAAAATATTTGGGTCTCATATTAGACTCCAGATTGACATTCAGATAACATTTCCGGAACAAATCTAAGCTGGGGATATTCCTAATGTGAAATCTTTATTCCATACTCAAATCAAGAAATCCTCCACAGGCAGTGAAGGACCTTGTCTATAAGGCGGTCATTCGTTCTACTATGACATACGGGTGCTCAGTCTGGTTTAGAGCGGCACCCACAAACAAGAACTGCATCCAAATAGTACAGAATAAATGTGCCCGCTTTATAGCTACGGCTCTCCATGGTACGCCAGAAATGTTGATATTCAACATGATTTGAGTTTGGAATCTATCTGTTCCTACATTGCTCGAAACCCCCTCCTATCATTAATCTGAACTCACCCAACCGCATTGAGACTTTTCTGGGTTTCTTTGCCGACGAAACTGCAGTAGCCTATAGGTGCTGCAATGTGGGTTGTGCTACTAGAAAACTGCAAGATTTCCTTGATGGAGCCTTGCACTGGTTTACAACCTGGAAATTGTCTCTGAACACGACAAAGATTGCCCATATACGTTTCTGTAAAGGTACCCCTCCCCTTCCACCTCCTGTGTTCATTGGCGATCGAGTTATACTCTACAAAACACAAGTAAAATATCTGGGCCTATTCTTATCTATTCCTACATTGCTCGAAATGAATGAATGATTTGCCGGTTATGAAGACAAAAAACTGTCAACCCATCCAAATCTCCTTGTTCGGGAACTAAATCCTACTCCCAACCTTTCCTAATCCCACGAGCCTCAAAGTTTCCTACTTAAACTAAAAATGACGACCACATGACTCCAAAAGTATACAGTACCTCAGAGAATGCAAAGCCTGACTCCCCCATTCTTGACAATGTTTACTGACCTAACAAAAACACCAGGATGAGAATCTAGCAGTAGTGGACTTCTGGTCCGGATCTGCTATTTACGACATGTACTGTTGTGCATGGTAATATTCGTTGGTCGTTGGTCTTTCCCAACAATCAGAGATTTTTTATCTAACATGTCTGTCATCGCTGATAATTCACGTTGATCATAAGAATTAACATCTAAACAACAGAAAAAATCAAAAATGGTTCCGAGATCTTCCAACAAAAGCATTGGTCTTCTTCAGAGTCATACTTGGCTATTGTTTTGATTGAAAGATCTTAGTTCAATTTCTGAATTTCTTACTGCAGTTTTAAAGTTGATTTTTTTATTTCACGCGTGTACTATGAAATCTTATTATTAGAATATGTGAGTTAAAAAACTTGTACCTGAAATTCCCGTCCGTAAACTATTTTCTTTTCTTTCTTTACAGAATGAATTAAAAATAGTTAGTTCATTAGTGAATTAATGAATTAATTAAATGAATGAACTAGTTCATTAATTTAATACTAACTTCACTACTTTTTTATTAGTTAAGGACATTTTACTCAATAAGTACTTTTATTTTTACAAACTGAATGGCTGAAAGAAACTAAGGTATATTCTAAAATACATTTATTTGTTTCTAAAGTGATATATTATTTCCCATTCTCAAACTATTGCTATACAACTGTTATTAAAAGATTTTATTTCACTTTAGAAATATGAGTAAAGCGTGGAAGTACATCGAGACACTAACATACGAAGCTGATTTCATTGTTAAAATTCTTGTTTTAAAAGTTTTAATAAATGCTTAAGGAAAGAAGTGTCCGAGTTAGATTTTTATTAGAAATTTATTTATTTAGTTAGAAATCGATTTAAAGTTTTAAAACTGTAGTTATGGCTTTTCTTTTATATTTTTTTCTCAAAAAAATAGTTTAATATAATTTAAAAATATAGTTAATGAGATTTTCGTTGAAAGCATGCTAAAAAAATGAACAGAATGTTTCAATTAAATCATTGTAGTTTCTGCTTATCAAGGGGTTTTAAAACATATTCAAGAAAACATATCATTATACAAAGGATGTCCGGAATTAGTACAGTTTTTCCCGTAAAGCACTGGCCATTAGAGTAGCCACTAGTTAATTAGTCTTGTCCTCCTTATGTTCCCAAAAATAAGCAGAAACAAAGTTGTTTTGAAATACCGATGATTTTCTTGTTCCATAAAGGGTTAAATGGGAACACCGCCACTTGTGAAGTTAGAACCGTGATTTTCCTTATAAACCAAAACAAATATACAACCATGTGAAATTCATTGTGAAGTCAAGTAGGTTTGGGAAAGGAAACATTTGGGTGTTCGATGAAAGAATCAAAATTTACATTGGGGAGTGATTTAACTTCATATAGTCGGTCTCCATAACAATAGGCCTCATGTTACCATAAAAAAATAACTTATGTAAAAGTTTAATGGGAACGTCATGGCTTCCCACCTTCCAACCCAGTCAAAAAAATAGAAAGATGAAAATATTTTTGGGTACAACAACCACTTGTAAGGTACTGAAGATAGGAAAGAAAGAATCGTTAAATTTCTCAGTGAACTGACGGCGAAGCATTATGAGGCAGGGAGAGTTGAAACAAATACTGTTCTAAGAACATCTGTTAAAATGAATAATTAACTACATAAATAAATAAGTAGACAGTGAAATAAACAAATAGATACATAAAGTTCAGATCTAATAATATATCTATATGGTAAAAAGGTACACTAGTAAAATGTATTGGGAGTATATATATTATCAAGAAATAAAATATAGATAAATAAAGAATTTAAAGGTAAAACTAGATATTACATGGATATATTAAAGAAATCTTTTTTAAAAAGGAAAAAGTGTGAGCTTTCTAACATGTTGGTCATCGACTGACTAGATATGACTGGAGGAAAACTAAGGTAGAATAAAACTGGGAGGGCGGTGCTTCCTTCCTAACTATTCTCCTCTTAGCGTCACCACCTTCACCATTAAGTAAGTATGCAGGTGCATCCACTGCATCACTTCCCAAAAATTTCTCTTTACCAACGCATAATCCTTTCTGAGAGTAACAAACTTTTCAACGGTTTAGCGATTGAGAGATGGCTACCTTGGCTTATAATGCCTTCAAACTTTTTAACCGCTTTGTACTTGAAGGATTACAGTCCCTTGAAACATCTTTCTAGGTGGATAAGTTCCTTTGAATTCCCTGAAACAGGAGTTGGTGGTACAGAAAAAAGTTTTGAGAACTGGTGGCTTCGATATACGCTTTCTTAATGGTGGAAATGGTGATGCCACGAGATATAACTTAAGCAAAAAGCGGTGGAAATTTACCGCTCATGCGTGTTTGACCGATGGCTACCCCCCAGCTTTGTTATGCTTAATTTTCCTTAGTTATCTTTCACCCCTCGATGGCCAATATGGCAAAAAGCTCGCACGCAGATGAACTTTATTATTTTACATTTTCTAAAATATTCTTTCATAAACCTATCTATCTTAACTTTTGTACATCTTATTCTTTATTTACGTAAATTTTTTTCACATTTATTATCTTAGTGTACCTCAGATATTTATTTTTACCTCCTCTTTAATTAGATATATCTGAACTTTATACATATGTATTTACTTCCCTCTTAACTTCTTTATTTACCTATATATTTATTTTATTCATTTTATAACTTGTCCGGGAGGTATCAGTGATATGACAATGAATGCCTAGATACTTTATACTTAAGTATCTAGTGGTATATTTTTATGAAGCATGATTTTATTTATGGCATTCACGAAGTTAGTACGTACTAAATTTAAAAACAAAAATAATATTATAGAATTAAATGGTACCTCTTTTATAAAATTTTTAATTTACTACAAGTATTGTAATCGTGAAAAAATTCGATTTCGAGATTTTAACGGATTTACATGTTTTGATGTGCAAGGGAACTAGAAAGGTCGTTTACGGTAGTGCTACTTACGAGTTCAATGAGTCTCAGACCACGTCAGTCTCAGAACATCCTAATAATAACTTGACGTTATTATTCTGTCTGTTAGTGCTAGATCAGTAGTTTAACATTTGTTATAATTGACTAAATGTTTATAGCTAGGTAAAACAAATGAAATCATTAAATTGAATATCTATAAGTTCATACTACTATACAAAAATATATATTCTAATTTATAACTATAGTTAAGTAAAGATAAAACAAAAGATCAATTGGTTGTCAAGAAGTTTGATATCATGTTTACTTATAGTAAAGTTAAATGTAGGCCACTCCAAATTTTTGTTTAAAAATATGAAATATCTTAGGTTAATTAAAATTAGGGTTAATAATCGATATTTGAAAGATAAAAGTTATTTAATTGCATACGGATCAATACAATTAGATAATTTTAACCGTGGATATTAATTCCATCTATCTTTAAATTAGACAAAGTGGATTCGCTGTTTGTCTGTATGATTATGCTATATTTATGTAGAAAATAACGATATAATTAAAAATCAGTAATACGTTTTGGAGTTCGTTGTAATTTCAGAAGAAATGTTAAAAATCATTTTAGACACTATTCGTTATTTTTGCTGCGATCATTAAGAAGAGGGGAAATTAATTTATTACAAAAAATTGAAATTACAATTATCTAGACATTGATGTAAAAACATACTTTTAAATATACCCTGAAAACAGGGGAGTCTACCGTTGATAGATTCTAAAAATTGATTCTACACAGGCGTATCTATCGATGACGATGCATGAGGACTAGTTCCTGAGCTTCCAGAACTTAAATTACCGTCTTTCTTTTTCTTCTCTTTTTTTTCTTTATCTTTCTTATCCTCTTTATCTTTATGCTTATGGTCATGTTTGTGCTTGTGCTTATGTTTGTGTTTCTTTTTATCTTTTTTTTTCTTCTTACTCTACAAAACAAAAAGTTAGTAAAAATTACGTTTCACGAACTTTTTATTTTAAATTAAAACAATTTGAAATAATTGTAAATCTTAACGTTTAACGAAGAGTAGTAATTGTCTTACCTTTGGAGTACCCTCAGCTTTGTTAGGACCTTCTCCTTTAGGAAACATTCCAGGCTCAAACCCAACAGGTCCAGAAGTACCACTTATACCAGGTAATGATGCAGAATTTTCTGAGAGGTAATCTGATTTTCCTTCACTTTTTTCCAACTAAAACAAGTAAAAGAGAATTTGTCATTTCAACTTACTTTAAGTTTGAAGTTTTCTTACTTTCAGTATGAAAAAAAACCACATTTATTCAAAAAGTAACCAAAAAAAAGTAATTGTAAATGTTTTATTGTAAAACGGCCTAACTTTCTTAAATATAGAGGGTACGTATATATATCGTGAATAGTCACAATAAAAAACATGGTTTGGTCAGTATGAAAAAATAAAAAATATTCACTAAATGAGAGGTTGTTCCTCCGCAAGCTAACATGAATGAATTTATAAAATGCACAGAAAACACAGCTTGTATTTAGTTGTTTGGATTTATTTAATTGTAAAATTTGTGGCACAGTGAGAATGTGTCCTTATTTCGAAATGAGTCCCTGGTAATCAAGGTGAAAACTATGTCATTGTATTTGTGTGTTAGTGACCTGGAGCGATGATAGTCCACGACCCAGTAGTTGGGGATGACTCCACTAAATGAAATTATTACACTGATTTTATCGACAAATTGAAGTTTTATATGAAAATTTTGACTAGTTCAGTAATATGATAAAAATTAATAAGTTAAATAATTGTAGGGTAAAAAGCTAATGAAACAGTCTCCACATATAGAAATTTAATCGTATAAACGACGCATTTAGAACACGTGCTGTTCTTCTTCAGGCATTAACTAAAAAAATATAATGTCATCAGAGAGTTATCTATAGTACAAAATAAAATAAGGAAGAGAGTGCGAACCTAAGTCTGTGGTGCAACTGACTGGGAATAAGATGGAAGTGGAACTTTTTAAGTTCTTTGGAGAAAAAATTATTTTCCTCTGATAAACCCCTATCAAAATCAATTTTGTTCTGGAGAAGATATGTTGATAGAACCCGTAGACAACTTGATTCATTGTTGAATTTATTAAAACGACCAAATCCCCTCATCACATTTACTATGGAGTGTGACTCGAATGAATCCCTGAATTATTTAGATCTGACTTTAAACCGAGTAAAAAATATGGTCACTTTTAATATCCACCGTAAAACTACATACACAGGTTCTATAGTACATGCAACTTCTTTTCACCCAATGCCTCATAAATTAAGCACATTTCACTCGATGATACACCGACTTTTTACTGTGCCCTTATCTAGTCAAAACAAATGCAAAGAGATCCAAACTATAAAAACAACGGTTATTCCACAGATTTAATTAGAAGGAAAGAGAGAAATCAAATACTCAGCCATGCATTACCCCTAAACAGCTCCTCTACAAAAAGCACACAAGCCTGGGTTGCGACCCTATAAATTGGTAATCCATCCTTAAGAATAGCTAAAATATTACAAAAACACGGCTTACATAAACATCAACTCAGGTGACAAAGTCCCTGTTATATTCAAAAAGTATTCAAGAACCCATGTCTCTTAGTGGTGTATATAAATTATCGTGCGCTAATTGTCCTTCGCATTTCATAGGCATAACACTCAGATTCTTTAATAAAAGAACATATACAAGAAGTTAAACAGAAAACCAAATCCCACAATAACCAATTCATACCCCATTTTGCTAAACATTTAGTCACCAATTTGATCCAGACCAAAACATACAAATGTTACATAGAAACAATAAATTCCGAGAAATAATTATTTTGGAAGGGTATGAAATTAACAAATTAGTGCACGATAATTCTTCTGCTTCCCTCAATGGGAATTCCTAAGTGCACAACTTTTTTTAATTTATTCATATAAAAAAAAACTATTTTCTCTGTATTCTTATATTTGTTGTTTGTATTTCGTTCTCTGTTATATTTTCAATATGTTTTCTACACTCAGTATTAGAGCAAATGTAAACGCCCTGCCTACTTTTAGGGGGAAAAAAATAAAGAAATGTGAAATTACAAATTGCATATTGGAAAAAATGCTCTCCAATATGAAACAGATGTATACTCCTCACCCTCACCGACTTCCATCCTATTCCCAGTCAGTTGTGCCACTGACACTCACCCTTAGGTTCGTACACTCTTATTTTATTTTGTACTATAGATAACTCGCTGATGACATTGTATGTTTTTGGTTAATGCCTGAAGAACAGTATGTGTTCGAAACGCGTTGTTTATACGATTAAATGTCTATATGTGGAGACTATTTTATGAGCTTTTTACCCTACAATGAGTAAATACCACATAATAACGGATTGCACTACCTTAGAGTTAAATAATTAATGAAAATATTGAGGTTCTACTAAGAAATAGCTTTTATAATTGGGTATTGTAACATAATATGACATGATTTTGTGAAAGCAAACATTAAAGCTAGTATTTAATCAACTTTATTCTTTTTTATTGGTTAACCCTGCTTAATGGAATTAGACAAGTTTCTTAGAATTAGCTTTTAGACAACTGCAATGTATACATATTTTTGTAAAAGTCGTCACTAAAAGGTCAGTATTCAATCTTTTTGTCATTATTAAAAAGTCCGTCGTATCTCGTTTATTGGTGATATAGTCGACCGAACAGTTTCGCACGCTGTCAATCTTTAAGAGGGACTCAACACTGATAAACGAGGTATGATAGACTTCTGTAGTACTAACAATTTTACATTTTTTCATTCTTTAACTTTGTTCATCACAATTATAAATACTGAATTTTTTGTTAAATTGGACGTTGTGGTTAAGTAATATAAGAAACAATTAACTTACATGATTTTGTAAAAACATGAACACAAAAGGTCTGTATGTAATCGTTTTTATTCTGTTATGTAATTGTAATGATAAAGCAGTATAACACAAATTTATTTCTTATTCATAAATATATTACAGCTACCTTAGAGGGAGTAAAGAAACCACCCAAGTAATTGGCAACTTGCTTGCATAAGTTTTACTTGTGGCGCAAATTTACTAAATTCCATTTAACTCGCAATATGAGAGTTCAAAAAGAAGATGAGGAATACTCTAAATTTCTAATAAATATTGGCGAAGACAGAGTTGTAAAGAATGAAAATAATGACCTTACACTGCCCGAGGACATGATTATTATCTGTGCACATAATATTGACCAGTGTACTGAATACATTTACTTTTCATTCTCCCACCCACAGTATCGTTTACAGAAAATTCTATATATGTTCCATTTAACGAGACACACAGTAAAATTAATCATAGGTTCATAACTCCGATTTATAAAACCATAGGAAATTTTTTTATTCAATAAAATGTAAACATTTTGACTTATAGTTCAATCTGAAAGCTTGTGAGACCGATACAAGCTATATTGTTTAACGGATCAAAATCAAACGATACCTACAAAAAAAACTTTATGTGGAAAATAACTTGATATAATCATTTTTCAAATAACATTCACCAAAGGGGTGTTATAGTACAGTTTCTATTTTCAGAAAATGTTTTTTTGACGCTAAACAGCACATTAAAAAACCATAAAAATTTGCAGTTTATAAAAAAATTCAGATAATTTCAATTACGACAAGAGCAATAACACTATAAACACTGATTGTTTATCTTACACTAGCGGATCACCTACAATACTTCTCGGGTTTATTGATGTTTATTTACATTAACTTAAAAATGTTTTGAGTGAATCCACTTAAACAAAATTGATGTTTGGAAGTATAATGGAAAAATTTAAATAATCCATTGACTTATATGAGACTAGCAAATGTACCGTCGAACGGAATCAAAAATTCGATTATACTTGGTATTCCAAAATACTATTAGGAACTATAGAATAGTAGAAAATACCATTATTAGTACAGTATTAATCAAATTCCTCTGTATATACCGCATTAGCTGTCTGTCCTTCAGGTTCATAGAAAAACAAAAAGTTGGAACCCCTGACTCATGAGCAAGCAAACTACGGTTGACCGTGTGAGAAAAACCGTGCGTCTCGCTCACTTCATTTCCTACATTAGATAAAGTTTCCCTTTGCGACTTAGTTAAAGCCATTGCAAAACAGACTCTGACGGTACTTTGCAATCGTTTGAACGGAAACGGATAGTGACTCAGAATCAATGGTATGCGTGGTATACATACAGACTCCCCAATACCACACCCAGTCATGATGTCCGCCTCTATGGCATATCTGTGCAGAGCACGAACTCAGAGTCGTGTCCCGTGGCACATTTTTGGGCACTCAATTTTTGTAACATGAAATTTGTTAATGATACTAAGTAGCAGCATGATTGGTGCCCCTACTTGAAGTTCTTACTCATGAGCAAGCAGACACGGAGTCAAGAAATTCAGTTGTATAATGAACTGATTCCTTTTATCACTAATCACTCTCTTTACTGACTTGTAAGTTCTTTCCTCAGATTGATATCGTGTAAGAACTTGTTTGTTGATTTTTCCCGCCTGTTCATATTAAAGGTTGAGAATTGCTCGTTCCCAAAGCTATTTATTCTGAATACATAGTACATTTTCAACTCTGGGAAACACCTTTTCAATGATCTCAAATACGCAATACATTCATACACGCAAATGAAATTAAAGTCAACTAACAATACCTACTTGCTACACCTGTATATTTTCAAAATAAACATGTCTGTAAAGTTGGCGAAATACAGCTTAAAGGTCCGTAACTTCGCTTCTGCACTGAATTATCAATCAATTCAGAGTCTTTATCATAAGTTAAGCATACACAAATCAAGTGTCAAAGTTTCAGCTGGCTACATCTCATGGTGGCTGAGTTTACTTGTGACAAACGTTTTTGCCTTAAACGTCCATAACATCACTTCTAAGTTGAATTTCCAATCAATTCAGAACCTGTATTTTAAGTTAGACATACACAAATCTACTGTAAAAGTTTCAGCTTGATATGTCTCACGGTGGCTGAGTTTACTTCTGACAAAATTTTGCGGACAAACAGACAGAAATTTTTTTAAGGGCGGATTCGGTTTCTCTAATGTATGAAACGTAAAGAAAAATTGAAATAAGTCAGTTCTAAGCAATGTGCACACAAGACCTTTCTTTTATTTATATAGATTAGCAAACGAGTCCGTCTTTGACGGAATCAAAAATTCGATGATACATGGTATTCCAAACAATCATTAGAAATTATAGAATAGTGAAAAATATCATTATTAATACAGTGAAAAATATCATTATTAATACAGTGAAAAATATCATTAATACAGTGATAAGCAAATGACTCTGTAAACACCACATAAACTCTCTGTCCTTCAGGTTCATGGAAGAACAAAGAGTTGAAGCGTCTAACTCTTGGGCAAGCAAACTAAAGTTGACCATGCGAGAAAAACATGGTCTCACTCACTTCATTGCCTCCATTAGATAGAGGTTTCCTTTGCGACTTAGTTATCATCGTTGCGAAACAGATGCTGGCGGGACATTGCAATCGTTTTTAATGGAAACGGATAGTGGCTCGGAATCAATGGTAGCCTGGTATACACACAGACTCCTCAGTACCACACACAGTCATGATGTACGGCTCAAGGGCGCATCTGTGCAGGGCACGAACTCAAAATCGTGTCTCGTTGTACATTTTTGGGCACTCAAGTTTCGCAACATGAAATTTGTTACTGATACCAAATCGCAGCATGATGGGTGGTACTACTTTAAGTTTATACTCATGATCCAGCAGTCATGGAGTCAAGAAATTCAGTTGGATGATGAACTGCTTCCTCATCACTAATCACCCTGTTTACGGACTTGTAAGCAGGACAGTGCAGTTGGAACTATTAGTGTCCACTCCGACTTCTCTCCTTTGCAACAGCTAACTCCGACTACGACTCCAACTCCATGCTTTTTATTATTAACAAACATGTGGCTAAAAATAATAATTAGTACTTTGTAATAATAGTGATAATAATAATTAGATATTAATAAAAAACAATTAATATAATTAATTTTATTTTATAATTAATTTATAAAAAAAATTTCAATAATGAAAATGCAATAACACTATAATAATTGAATATTCAGCCTGGACTAATGGATCACCTGCTACAAATCCTTATCGGATTTGTTTACATTTATTTGCATTGTTTACATTGACTTAGAATAAACTGAAATAAAATTGATGTTTCAAAGTTTAATTAAATAATTTGTAATGATTTAATGACCTGATATGAGATGTAAGAAGAATAAAATTTTACATTTAAAAAATTTACGCCAATAACATAATTTTTATGCTTTCTATGGTATGATGGATTTGTCTAACAAAATACTCTAATCGATCTATATGTTGCACCCTTGAACAAAACTTAATGTCGCATGTATATTTTCTTGTGTTTACAAATGGTATTATCTTTGGATAATATTGTAGTGTAAGGAATGGACTCTGTTGTTTTATATTACAAAACAGATATTAATTTTAAACTAATTTCTCGGTGATAGATTTTGATGAATATTTCTGACATTCATCAAACAAAATAGGAATATTTTGAAATCTCCAAACGATAACCTTGACTTATTTCTTCAATGTAGAAGGTGGTCAGATCCACTGGCTATGGGAACAAAAGCCTTGTTCTCCTGTAAAATATTTTTCCGTAACATGTTTTTTTTTCTTTGTTTTTACGAAAGTGTTATTACTGCTGTAGTAATACCAAGGATACTATATGTTTCAGTTGTGTGATACACCAAAATAAGCTTTTATATTGATAACTGGTTCAATCACTATCTGTACTAACGTCAGGAATTCAAGACGAACGATAATATCTGCGCACTATAGAGGATATTGTAACTTGCAGTTCCAGACAAGAGGCTTTCTACTGCTTGATTACTGTGCTACTATAACTTGGACTTCGAGTAATTCGTTTAGGCGCCGTGTAGATTTTGACAGAACCAGAAGTGCTTTGACGTACCAGAAGTTGTTTTATGAAGTTTTGGCTTTGATGTCTGTGTAGGGGGTGGGTGAGTATGTATCCAATGTTTATGGTCACGCCTTGGTCCAGAATCTTTTATGTATCAAATTGATATTTTTACAAAAATGATCCTCATAGTGTAGATGAACCCTATTGTTTGGAAGCAATTATGCATCATGGGAAAGTCACTTTTATTTCCAAATAAAGTACTTTTTTTTCCTAAACTACCAATTCCAGAGTCTTGAAATTTGTGCATTATATTTAAAGCTGCAAAAGCAACATACAAAAAATAAACTCACATTTTTAAAACCATGGAAATATTTTTTTTCAATAAAATGTAAAAATTTTGGCTTATAGTTCAATCTGAAAGCTTGTGAGACTGATACAAGCTATATCGTTTAACAAATCAAAATGAAACCATAACTACAAAAAGAACTGAATTTGGAAAATAACTTGATATAATCATTTTTCAAATTATATTCACCAAAGAGGTGTTATTTTCTATTTTCAGAAAATGCTTTTTTGACGCTAAACAGCACATTAAAAAACCATGAAAATTTACTAAAAAAAGAACGAAAAATTTGCAGTTTATAAAAAATAATTCCGAACTATTAGTGTCCACTACGACTCCTCTATTTTGTAACAGCCGACTCCAACTCCAGCTCATCTTTTTATCATTAACAAACAGATGACAGGTGGCTAAAAATTAATAATTAGTACTTTGTAACAATAATAATTAGATATTTATAAAAAACAATTCGTGAACTTTCAATAACGCAAAGTTCAATAAAACTATAATAACTGAATATTCAGCCTGGACTAATTGTTCACCTACTACAAATCCTTATCGGATTTGTTTACGTTAATTTGCATTGTTACATTGACTTAGAATAAACTGAAATAAAATTGATGTTTCAAAGTTTAATTAAATAATTTGTAATGATTTAATGACCTGATATGAGATGTAAGAAGAATAAAATTTTACATTTAAAAAATTTACGCCAATAACATAATTTTTATGCTTTCTATGGTATGATGGATTTGTCTAACAAAATACTCTAATCAATCTATATGTTGCACCCTTGAACAAAACTTAATGTCGGATATATATTTTCTTGTGTTTACAAATGGTATTATCTTTGGATAATATTGTAGTGTAAGGAATGGACTCTGTTGTTTTATATTACAAAACGGATATAAATTTTAAGCTAATTTCTCGGTGATAGATTTTGATGAATATTTCTGACATTCATCAAACAAAATAGGAATATTTTGAAGTCTCCAAACGATAACTTTGGCATAATCTTCAATGTAGAAGGTGGTCAGATAAACAGCATTAAATGTAACAGATCCACTGGCCATGTAATGTTTCAGGTGGTCATGAATGAGATCCACTGGCTATGGGAACAAAAGCCTTGTTCTCCTGTAAAAAATTTTTCCGTAATATGTTTTTTTTCTTTGTTTTTACAAAAGTGTTATTACTGCTGTGATTAATTAAAAGTGTTATTACCCAGGATAGTATATGTTTCAGTTGTGTGATATACCAAAATAAGATTTTATATTGAAAACTGGTTCAATCACTATCTGTAATTCCTCCAGGAATTCAACGACGAACGATTATGTCTGCGCACTATAGCGAACGTTGTAACTTGCAGTTACAGACAAGAGGCCTTCTACTGCTTGATTACTGTGCTACTATAACTTGGATTTCGAGTAATTCGTCGTCGTGTAGTTCGTTTGTATATTAATGATGTGATCTTAGCAGTCATGTGGTCCTGTTGGTTATAGTTTTTCGTAGTGCAGACTGTTTTTAGTTGCGAATTGAAAAAATAGTCAGTGGATGTAGTATTTGTTTAGTGAGATTGAGAAAAGTTGGTGGAAAGATTGAGAGCTTTGGATAGTACAAGGAAGTTTGGACGAGTAGGTAGTTTGTTTTCATTTGTAGTAAGTCGGGTGATGTAACTATCTATTAATTCCATTTAATGGAAATATAACTTCGCTTATACGTTGAATTTTCAATCCAATCAGAGCCTATATTTTAAGTTAGACATACACAAATCTACTGTCAAGTTTCAGCTTGCTATGTCTCATGGTGGCTGAGTTACCTGTGACAAAGTTTTGCGGACAAACTGACAGACAGAAATTTTTCGGTTTCTCTAATGTATGAAACGTAAAGAAAACTTGAAATAAGTCAGTTTTAAGCAATGTACAGACAAATCTTTCTTTATATATATATATATATATTGATAAAAGTATCGACCGTGGAATAGAAACAAAACTAAAGTTTATATATATATTTATATATAAAAATTTCACATAAACACGTGAAATAACAATCAATGATCAAACCTTTTGACTCTGACAAAGACCGCTTGTTACGGTTTGAAAGATCTTAGTCTTGTTTTCCCATTTCATATTGTGGTTTGATCATTGATATATATATAAAACAGGAATAATATTTTTATATGTAAAAAAACACCGCCAATAAACATAAATGTTCGTTGCTTTCCACGGTATGATGGTTTGTCTCACAAAATTCTCTAATCAATCTATATAATGCACTATTGAACAAAACTTAATATCAGATGAACATTTCTTGGTGTTTAAGAATCATAATATTTTTGGGTGATATTGGAGTGTGGGGAATGGACTCTTTCCTAAAGAAAGAGGAGTTATGTTTGTTGACAAATATCCAGTTTTTTCACTATTCTGGCCTAATAGTTCATATCTATTATTTTCAAAATTTAAAAGCTCCCAGCTATAAAAGTTTTAAATTTTACTGAATAACTGGCTTTGACTTTTGATTTGAGTATGTCAAACTGGCTAATTACCGTATTTTCCGCACTATAAGGCGCACCTAAAAGCCTTCAATTTTTTCAAAAGCTGACCATGCGCCTTATAATCCGGTGCGCCTTATATATGGATCAATATTGAGCCGCAACAGTCTTGCAACTACGGTAAGCAGCCGCCGACTCCATTTTCCCCCGTTGAAGAAGTAGTGCGCGGTGCATGCTGGGATATATAAGTCACGTGGTTCCAAGGAATGAAAGGGTTTTTAAAGAAAAGGAATATTACAAGTCTTGTTCGCACGGCGGTCAAACAAGAAGTGGTGTTTATTCATTATTCACAGGCTCTCGTATTACTTGGGGAGGCAATGTTGATAAGGACTTCTCCGTAATCTGAGCCCAGAGTGTCTCTCGGCTGGACATTACGTATATAACGGCGCTTCATTTCCATTTGTGTATTTCAGTAAAGACCCTGAAATGGCTCCTATTAAGAGACACGCTTACAACGCCTTACAATTCCCTTTAGCGCAGCACCGTCTAATGGATGCATAACGTAACCCCAGCCTCTACTGTAGCGCCTTATAATGCGGTGCGCCTTGTATATGGAAAAAGTTTTAAAATACGTCATTCATTGAAGGTGCGCCTTATAATGCGGTGCGCCTTATAGTGCGGAAAATACGGTACTTATATATTTTTTCTATATAAGTATAGTATATATATACTGATTCAGTATACCAGAGTGAACTGCTATATACGGTTTTTGACAAAGGGAAAGGCAAATGATTTTTATGAAATATTAGACTACCCGTGATCTTTTGTGTCATTCAAAAATTATAACAATAGATAGTGAAATTAATTCACTGAACATGATTGACAGGGATAATTTTAATTGTTGTTTCTTGTTATTAAGGCACGGAAACAGATTCTTATATGGACCAAGCTTTTGAATAGTACTCTTAACATGATTCAAGATATATACACAGTAAGTATATTTTGCAAAATAAACATCATTTAAAAGTAAAAAAAAAATCATTATTTTATCATATAAATAAATAAAACACCATTTCAAGTTACATACACAATGAAATATATTTAAAACAAACAAAACTTGTAAATTCAAATAACCCAACCCAAAACCCAACATAAAATAACATTAATGAAAGGAATGTGTCTTTATAATATTACCTTAGAACATTCGTATTTTATCTGACAGTTGTGTTCAAGTTTGTTTCTAAAATTATTCATTTTTAACCTCTAATGTAGTAAGTAGTTTATTATATATTTGTTACATTTCTTTATAATGCATTTGCACTACTGTCATCACCGAGCACGCAAGCCTCTTGGCTACTCTGGCTCCATGCCTTCATTTTATTACCAGTGTTTATATATTTCACAAATTTTAAATAAAAAATTTGTTGTTGTTGTTGTTAATTTATATATAATACATTTTTACTACTGCCATCGCCGAGTACGCAAGCCTCTGTTCTAATCTGGCTCCATGCCTTTATTTTATTACCAGTATTTATATTTCGCAAATTTTAAATTAAAAATTTTTTTTTATTACATTTGTTTTTAATATATTTGTGTTACTGTCATCGGCGACCACGCAAGCCAGTGGGCTCTATGCCTTTAGTTTATTACCAGTGTTTATATTGCACAAATATTAAATTAAAAAAAAATTTATTTGTTACATTTATATATAATACATTTGCACTACTGTCATCGGCGAGTACACAAGTCATTTGCTACCCTGACTCCAATTTTGGGAATATATGGTAATGATAATTTTATTTTATTTAACATTATTCAGGTAACAAATAACATATATTTAATTTCAGGTCTCTCTTTCCACGGGTAATGCGTGAACAAACAAACTCACGAACTTTATATATAGAGACTAGGAAACCATAAAATTTCCAGTATAATAATTCTATGAATGGCCAAAAATGTAAAACATAATTCAAAATTGTTTACTTTCATTGAAGAATAATACATGCGTGTATCCTACATCTTTAATTAAAAAATTATATTAAAACGATATTTTTTCTTCGATGTTTCTAACGGTTCTCAGAGAAAATAGGAATATTTTTTTGTTTTAAATGGGAAAATTTTCTTAAATATTCAATTTGGAAGGTCAGGTAAACTATGTAAGAGATCCATTGGCTATTGGAACAATCGTATGTTCTCCTGTAAGAGATTATTTCGTAACGCGAAATCTACACTTTCGCTTTTCAAAAATGTTTCTACTGCTGAAGTTATACTAATGATATTAAATCCATCAGTGATGTGATAGACAAAAATAAGCGTATATATTGATAAGTGGAGCAGTCACTCTCTGTACTACCTCCAGGAATGAAAGACTAATATCTCGAATTTAGACATTTATATTATACCTAAATGGAACATTATTTATTATATACCCAAAAAGTGTGATATTATGTTTACTTATAGTAAAGTTGAGTGTAGACCACTCCAGATTTTTTGATAGAGTTTTAGAAATAATTTACATCACTATTTTTATCATGTTTATCAGTAATGAGATACAATGCTTACAATCCATTTCAATAAGTTTTGAATATCATTTTTAATAATAAAGTATGTTTCAATTATCTTACTGCTCTATTCTGATAAAATAAGTATCTTTTTTTCTATATCCCAAAGTCCTTCGAATTAAAATTTCATTAAAATCATCTTTCTTATATCAGGAGAATGTATATAAACTTCACTTATCACTTTCCCCACCTCAAAAGGATATTACTCTGGCGACACAGGTTTAAGATTTTAAACAAACATGGATTTATACATCAACGGATAGGCTATATTGAAAACTCTAATACGAAAATAATGAGCACTAACGTTCCTCACTGGAGGTTCGAAGAGAATGCTGCAAATCTTGGTTCATCTTTTCAGTTACATCGTTTACGTTTTGATTTGTCGTGTTTCCTTGACAACAGTGTTTTCTCCAAAGGTTCTTGAGTCTTGGAATGTCCTCATATTCTTCTCTCCTCTGATGTATTGAAAATTAGTAATGCTATGTGTCTAGTCCTAGCCACTTCTTTGAAGAAACAATATTCGCTTCAATCATGAACTCAACACTATTCCACAGTTAACTAAAGTGATGTTAACAGTTTTAACTGTTACCATAATTTTCTAAGGCAAACCTTGAATTCTGAGTATAAGACCGTATATTGATTTCAATAATGTGCCAATTTCCTTTTAGCTAGAAGATTAAAGCTGGCGATGTAGGTACACTAAGTATTTTCTTTTTTAAAACGTAAAGTGGATTAGGTATTTGATACTTTATTTAACATTCAGAGATATTTTGTGGGAATGCATGGTTTAGTGGTAAGCATACTTTCCAATAGTATAAAAGGTTCGAACCAAGCACGTGAAAGTGATCCTAGATTCTTCACGTAGGAAATTTAACATTTTGTGAACTTCGTTCCTCGAATGAAGCCTGTACGATGTTAGGTACTCTTTAAAGATAAAATTAACTGGGACTCCAATAGTAGTATAACTCAGTAAATTAACCATTTATGGGCAATATTCTTTTAGAAACACTAAAACTTTCAGTAGCAACGAAAAAAAATGAGTTCCAAGTACAGATTTGGAACCATGTATTTATTTTTTTGAGATAATGAAAGAGATCATCAGGAAGAAGTAAAAATGACTCATGATGACTATGATTTATTACACTATCTTTGGCTGCAAAGAAATTTTGAAAATTTATGTCAGTACTTATATATCCTTAATCAAAGTAGCGCTATGATTAAGTCATGAGAAATTTTACTGTGCCAGGCGGCTGGCAAAAAAATAAAAAGTGAGGAACACTCGATAGCAGACAAAATTGTGTCGGTTTGAAACTGCTGTCCATTGTAAAATATGTTCTCTCGGATAACAGCAAAAAAATATTTTTCTGATTTCCGAGTTCTACGATAATCTGATTATAGCATGAGAAGTGAAGATAAAGCCAAACTCAAAAGAAAGTTTCTAGAAAGGTAATAGTGACCTCTAAAAGAGATTCATTGGTTGAGAACTATATATTTCTCATTACACTGGGCTATATGATCAATGAAAAACAAGCATTGGTGATAAGAAGACTAAGAGACCCAGACAGTGGCGAAGGTATAAAATAAAATCTAAGGTATTGGTTGCTCACTACAGGATTCATACGAAACATGGGCTTTAAAAAAGAGATAACTTAAAATAAAAAACTAATGTATAAACTTATTTCGTAATTAATGATTATTAAGTACCCACAATCACTCTCTTTGAATGGAACTAAATTTACATCTTAACTTACTCACTGTTAAATTATCTTAATTATTAACCCCCTAACTAATTTAGGAACAAAAATATTTTATCAACTTTGCTTTAAAAAAAGATTAAAAGGTGGAATTTCTTCCAATTTTAATTAGATTTAAAAAGATGCAATCTGGAATTTCTTCATTTCCATGTCTAATAAGTTTTTGAAACAATAATGTATTGTGGCATAGAACATTTTGAAAATAATAGAACCCTCAGTCAAAGATGGAATCTCTTTACACAGTGTATGCTAAGTTATTTGAGATTTACATTCAACATTGACTAATGAAAAATACATACGATAATTATAGATACAACTTATACATGTGAGCAAACACTTCTAATTAATAACATAAACAAGGATTTTTAACTTTTTTTTGTACAATTTAAAACAAATAGGCATACTTTCGCATGTCTATAGTTCCATTTGTATAACAATCAAAAAAGTAATCAGATCTACTAAGAAAATATTTTATCCCAACCCGTTTTATGTACGTTTCCTGCACATGCCAAGAAAAATACATAATTAAATGCGTAAAATTTCATATATAGAATCATGAAGTAAAAGTATGATTTGGCTTAACATTAAGTTTAATGATCAGAAATGATTATGAAATATATAGATTAACATAAAAAATGTGATTATACATACCTACCTTCCTCAAAAGATTCATTAAAACAATTCAAATGTGAGAAATAAACAATCATGCCAACTAACAACTGATTGTTAGATTTTTTGAAAATTAAATTTCTTTAGAAAAACTGAACACCTTTGTCTTTTTAAAAGGAATTGTCATTCAACACTTCAATAATGGTGAAAAAACAAAAATAAATCTTTATTATAAAACTTAAGGGTTAATATAAAAAACTCTAAATGAACTCCACTCCAGCATTCAATTCTACAGGACCCAATTTTCTAACCTTAATTTTTTTTTCTTCTTTGCTCAATTCTTTGATGATCATATTTCCAAAGTCATCCTTTTGTGGTAATATTCCATCCTTTTCTGGTGGGGATGATATGGTTTTTCTTTTATTAGTTTGTGACATAAGAGTTTCACTTGCTTTTAACTAAAAAACAACAACAAAAAACTTACTTTCAAAGAATTATGATTTTTTCCAGTATCTACATGAAGATTAGGAGCAAACTGTCAACTATCCTAATATAATGCCTCTTAATTATTACGAGAATGTTTTGAAACTAGTCTAGTCATTTCATGTAATATTCAATATGGTATAGTATTTCCCTAGTACTCATATGCTATATTTTATGACAATAATAATAGGATTTACTTAATTTTCAAGTTAACTACGAATTAGTTTCAACAATTTTTGGAGTTTCCAAAGATGAAGGAACTTTCAAAAAGATTGAATCACATGTTAAACTGTAAGTACGATGACTATCTGGAGTACCATTTTACGAATACCAGTAAGTATGTTTTTTTTCTAAAATAAGCCAAAGAAATGAATTCAAGAATATGCAACTATGTGTATAATGGTTTACCTGTATTGATATAGCCATAGGTTATAAACAGTACCTTTCCTGATTTCCTTTTATTTATTTTATTTTACAACTTAAAAAGTAATTAGTATAAAAATTATTCCAAGGGAATAAATAATACTCACCACAAAACAGAGTGATTCAAAAAGAACACAAAGAAGTACATTTAGACACGTATATCAAAATAAGTTACTATCAATTACGGCTGGTACATTGTAAATTACAACGAACATGTAAGTGTAAAGAAAATCCAGCTTCTGCAAACGTGTGACGGTAAGAATAAATAATAAGTCTACTAGGAGGCTTTTTACCACATGCTGCACGAAAGTTAAGTTGAACTACAATTCGGTTTTATATAAAAGCAAAACTTAGAGTTTTGTAATTCTTTCTGAGGAACCATTCTTTCTGAATCACTCTAAAACAATTTTTCAAGATTTAACGTTCTTACAATAATATATAGCTTTATTTTTAAGTATAATCAATAATTCCCTCTTTCATGGTTTTGTTTGTAGTTGTATAGATCATAACTAGAAATGATCATGAAACTATAACTGTTCATTTTAACGACGAAAAAACGACCAACAGTAAGATTGAAATTACAAATTTTGAGGCCCCGTTATAGTTAAATTATTATCAGTACAACCGAACAATTCCCAGATTAGAGGAAATGTTTCAATAAACTGGATGTTCCAACAAATAAAGAAGATATTACTTTCAATTTTTGTACAACAAAGAAAACATTTAAAACATATAAACGATTAAAGTACTTTCAAAAGATCCTAGTAATATTTCATATCCACTGAAAGAAGAAGAGCAAAACTTCTTGTAATATTCTGTTGCTATTAATTATTCACTAATAAGTTATTAATTAAAAGAAAATGTTATTGTTTTGAAGGTAATGAGGATGTTCAATAACGAGGACTTTAATGAGATCAAAATATTATATACAAAACTAAATTAATAGCAGATGTCAATGTACCTGAAAACACAGTAAGAACTTAAATCGTTCATATAATTCATAATTAGTTCAAAATACATTTTTACCAACGATGTAGTTTAAAATATACAATAAAGAAATTTGAAATTAAGTTAGTTGCAAACTGACTGGTTTGTGGTTTGATCATTCAAAGATCTGAACTTAACATAGAAACAAGCAAACCTCATCTAGTGTCTCTTATTACATGAACACAATTGTCATATTGTAATTTCAGATATATATTTCGTTGTGTGTTAAGTAGAATTTGTTACCTTATGAACTTATGCTGTTGCCTTATGAATTTATATTCCTTGAAAATTCTCCAGGATTACTTAAAGTGTAATGCTTGCAGACGAAAACTACACATTTACTTAGTATATAATACATATATATATAAAAAATTCACACAAGGGGTTCTTGAGGATTTTGGTCATAAAACATACAACTCCTGATTATAAGCCGACGTTTCGCCAAAAGTTGTTTGGCATTTTCAAGGCTAAAAAACAATTTATTAACGACATAAGTAAAGCAAGATAAATGCATCACCGGACACCACCCAACGAAAACAAACAACACAAAGGTAAGGTTAGGTTAGGTAAAGTAATTAGGTTTAAACAACAAATGTCGGTTTTTAAATAATAATAATAACATCATAAAAGTATTTTATGATCCTTTGTGGTTCTCTTGTTACAAAATTTTTGTTTGTTTTCTGTTGGGTGGTGTCCGGTGATGCATTTATCTTGCTTTACTTATGTCGTTAATAAATTGTTTTTTAGCCTTGAAAATGCCAAACAACTTTTGACGAAACGTCGGCTTATAATCAGGAGTTGTATGTTTTATGACCAAAATCCTCAAGAACCCCTTGTGTGAATTTGAAATATCAGTGGTCGAGAAGCTATATCAATATATATATATATACATATATATATATATATACATAGTGTTTTTTTTATTTTTATATTACTATTTAATTTAAAATGCAAGATTCGGAGGAATTAACCTTTTTGATTATTTAAGACCCAAATAATTAATTAGCAATCTTTGTTTTTCTTCCATATTCACCATTTGTACAACAGTTAATTTTAGGGATCTTGTAGGTGTATCACAAATATTCAGTGTTCAACAAGTGAATAGAAACGGTTAAGTCACTAGTATAATTACTTATCGAAGGAAAATCAAATGAGAAAAAATTTGTACAAACCTCAGCTGAAGGACTTTTAGGGGGCTTTAAGATGTTTTCTAATTCTGGAATAGGAAGGCAAAGAGGTCGTTTTTTACCATAAAGTGTGAAGTAAAAATCAATAAAATTACATCTTATTCTAGTATCATAAGAAAGAGAACACCTGAAAAAAACAACTTTTTTTCACATCTTAATTAATTAAAGAAAACATATTAATACATTTACCCGTCATAAGTAAACTACATTTAAGTAAAAATCAAGCTTAATAAAATGTTTATGTGTATCTGTTATGATGCAGCCAGATATAAGCATGGACCGGTAAATGGTGTTCCTTCTAAGTCAAGGTCAATTACATTTTTACAAAATCAAGCTTAATCAAATTGCTTACATTTTTAATATTTCCATTTTCAAAATAAATATTTTGTATCGCTACACAATTTTCAGTAAAAATTTGGTATACAGGGACATGACAATGTAAAACGTAAAAAAAAATTACGTTCGACTCTTTGTCTTTTATTGACATCACCTGGGACATTAACCCATTGCCGTCCATGATCCCCAAATGGGGATCAACTATTTAATGTAACATTATTCCTAAACTGGTAGTCCAAGGTCAAATCATTGTCAACAAAAATGTGTGAAAAGCTTCATATTTTCATATTGTGATGTCAAAAAGAAGGTTTCTAAACAAAAGAACACACACATTTTTAATTTTCAGAGAAATTCATAATGTATAGGTCTCGTTGAAAATGTCATATTTTTGATGACACATTTTTTTTCAACTTTAAAGCATTTATACCCAAAAATACTCGGGCATCTTATAGGAAAAACTGTTTTCTTTCTTATATAGCACAGTAAATGGCTAATATTCTTATGTTAAAGCCGCAAATACACAATTTATAGTGATCCCATTTGGGTATCATGGTCACAATGAGTATCAAAACGCTGATTTTTTCTGAAACATTCAATAAAGATTAATTATCATATAAATTGTTTTACCTATAGAAAAAGAGCATTTGAAGTACATTTTATTATTTGTTATTGCCTTGGGATAGGAGTAGTGAACGAAAAAGATATTTGCTGGGTTTCATCTCGCTATTGAACACGTATGAAACGTTCATATTTCCTGAACACAAGCTCGAGTTTCAGAAAACCATCCTATAGAAAATTATAATGTAAATAATTTTACCTATAGAGAGTATTATTTCAGGCTTAATATTACAGTTTATCTTATAATTGGAACAAAAATAATCAAATGAAACCAAAGATAATGAGTTCCATATGAAACTTGTCGCACTGCCAGTCAGAGAGTGTAACATGAAGCATCTAGTTAGTCTCTTCAGCGGGTGACACTGACGCAAAGGAATTTTTGAAAGGGAAGCCCATTGGATTCGTTTTCAAAAATTGGGTAATGTGTTGCTCCACTACGGGCTACTGTTTCAATTTTGACCTGTACGAAGAAAAGAAAGACGATTCTCAACCTATCAATGGACTGGGCGCATAGGTAATTTTGAATAAAGTGGCAATTTAATAAGGTTAGTATTCCTTCTGATGTATTCTATTTTGATAATTTCTTCACAAGTTTTGAACTGATGAATGCCGAAATCGCTATCAGAATCAGCAACTGGCACGGTTAGAATAAATCGAATGAATAAATATCCTCTTGAAACTCACAAATCTTTGAAGAAACAAGAGAGAGGATATTATGATTACAGGTATTTCAGGAATAACAATATATTTGCCGTTGTATGGAAGGACAGCAATGATGTCAATATGCTCTCTAATCACCACGGCGCACAACCTACTAACAAAGTAAAGAGATGGAGCAAACAGAAAAAAGAACGTGTTTCTATAGAACAACCAACATGTATTGCTGAATATAACAAGCATATGGGTGGCGTGGACAGAATAGACTTGCTCATCAATAAATACAAGATCAAAATACGTGCAAAGAAGTGGTATTTTCCAATATTTACTAATATAGTAGACATGACAGTTGTAAATGAACATATTATGTTTTGCATGCCCAACGAGAAAGTATCTCTATTAGAATGTCGAATGAGTATCGTAAGAGCTTACATGCAAGTTTCATCCCAGTTTCAGATCCCAAGAACTCTGGGCGTCCCTCACTTAGCAGTCTAAATACGTGTGCCAGACGATATAAGAAAGAGTAACTCTGGGCACATATTACAACGCACTGAGAATGGAAAACAAAGAAAATGTACTGTATGCAAAACAAATGTTCGCAAACAGTGTTCAAATGTAATGTCGGTCTTCATGTGGACTGTTTTCCAGAATAGCATCAGTAAAATTCTGGCACCTAGTCAGATAAACGATATTATTGGAATATATTTTGTTTGAAAAGAATCTTCTCTATGTTTACACCGCTAGCCTAAAATATGTGATTTAGTGAAATAACTGATTCTTCTTCTTAAAATGAAACACATTTTTATGAATTATTAAAGATGTTTCTCGTTTTTGATATGATAATCAGTAAAGTGTTGATCACGAAAAAACAAGTATTCTTTGTGACCCCTTTCACCCATGATCCCCATTTGGGGATCAATTTTAAAATGGCTGCCATTTCTTAATAATGGCTCAAATTAAATATATATATGATACATTTGATGTCTAATATATATAATCTGATAAGTTTTGGTCTGAAAAAAAATTTGGGCGTTAATGGGTTAATATTTTAATATGAGATATTATAAGAAATGACTGATAACAAAAAAGTCAGTTGGCATTACTTTTTTTATGGTCAAATGAGAGCCTAGTTTTTGAAAACTTCAGTTATCTGTATTAAAGTAAAAACAAGGGAATCCGATTTGATTTAGACATTTAAACTTTTCAGTAACAATAAAAACTAAAATCAATCATTAAAGTTCTTAGGAATGAATTTTCAAAAATACTATTCAGGGTTTTAAAACTTTGTTCCTCAAAATTTGAGAAATATTCACAAATTAGTGTAATTAAATATTTATTACACACAAAAATAATCTTTTGATACATTTTACTGATAAAAACACAACAGTTTTCACCACTAAAGAGAGCTTCTCACAACAAACAAAATCCTTTTTCTTTAGTAGAACTTCATAATTAAACACCAAACAAAATTAATAACCAGATCAAATGTATGCATAAATTCAAATATTGAATGTTTAAATTTTTGGTTAGTAGAAGAAGAATAAACTTCGTTGACAATAATTATTTGCAATATGGCTGCATTACATAATTGTAAACTAACGTTACAAGCTTCCAAAGTTTAGACGCAAGAACAGGTTTATCGAGACGATGCCTATTTCCAGATCGTGAAAATGGTGGCTGTTCACAAAGCATTCTTAGAAGACTACTCCGAACTCCTGGATCAGGATCACACTCCCCTATGTGTAACAGGAATTCCAAGTCTGGCATTTTCCCATCAATAGCAGTGTAATCGACAAGAGCCTCCAGAGCTGTTAATCGGACATCTAGTAAAAAATACAATGTTTATTTTTTTTAAGATACATCATTCAAAACATCTATAATACTAACAAAAGATTATTTCAATAAAAAGAGAAACATTTTAGAATCATTTCACTTCCAATAATGAGAGAAATTCAATACTTATCAAAAATATCAGGCAAATATTTCATTAGGCAGTATATTCAAACAATAAAAACAAAAAAAAATTGAAATGTAAGACTTTCGATTGTTGATATCCATATACCATCGAAAAATGTAAGTGATATTAGTTTTGCATTAATATACAAACTATACGAATAAAATACAATTTTAGGCAGCTATGAGTAGGAGCATTCAATATTTCATCGATTACCACTTAAATTTAGCTATAATAATTTCTTTAAAAAAAAAAACTTAAGATTTACTCACCAACAAATTGTCCATAAGACGCATAAGTCCTAAACAAATTTGGCATGCTTGGTAAATGTCCAAATTTTTGAAGTTTTCTAATAACTTTTAAACAAGCACATGTAACAGTGAGTTTAAAGCATGGTAAAAGTTTTTCAAGGTTTAAATTTCTTGTAATTTCTTCAAGGATTAATTTTGTATCTACAGACAGGGATTCAGCTGTTATTTCAGTCCTAAAAACCATGCATAGACAGATGAGTATTATTAATAGAATATATTACTTGAGCCTTTATCAATTGAACATAATAATTTATTGCAGTAATATTACTCATACTTTTGAAGAACTAAAATATCATTTTATATAACTTAACTATCTGCCGATGTCAATATTAATTATGAAACTCAGATTATTCAACGAAATAAATAAATTAATGTAATACGAGTAAGTTATTTCAAAAATAATTACCCTTGTTGGACAACAGAAATAACAGGAGTAACAGTAGCTCCAAGGGCATCTACCAATGCAGCACGATAATAGTTATCAGAAAATTTATTTTTACTATTATCATTATATTTGAATAAATCCAATAAAAATTTTACAACCTCTGGTGGGCATATTCCATGAGCATTTCTTAAACCTGCCATAGCCAATGGGATATTCTGTAATCAAGAATATCAATTAAGAAATCACAAATTGTCATCAGTGACTTGAAATAACACAAAATACAGATACTTCAATACCCGAACTTCGAGAAACATTATTTTTTTCAAGCGGATGAGATACGCTTCTAGGCATGCCTACAGTAAACGTATTTTATTACCGATTAACTGAGTACACTATCACCACACTGACAATATGAGTATCTGTAGTCATCTGCAAATTTATGTCGAAAATGTCTCTATTAAATTCTACTAAATATAAAGAAATCGAACTATTTTCACTAGTTCAGTCAATTTCAATTTTTTGAAAACTTCCGTCAAGCTAAAGCTAATAAAAAACTAATATCATACCACTCCTTGATTTTGCTAATAATAAATTACAACTGAATTAAGAGTTCAAATTTCTTCTACAGTATTCTAGGAAACCAATTTCATGATTTCTTCACTAAATTGCTTTTATGTGAAAGGAGTAGAGCTAAATATACTTGACTAAGAAAGTATTAAAATCCTTAAATTATCTACAATCTGTTAATGCTATAATATTTATTATGTACAATAATAAATATACCAATTTTATGTTTGGAATATATATTCACTTTATAAAAATATATAAACAAATCTGGAGTGGCCTACACTCAACTTTACTACAAGTAAACATAATATCATACTTTTTGGGTATATAATAAATAATGTTCCATTTAGGTATAATATAAATGTCTAAATTCGAGATATTAGTCTTTCATTCCTGGAGGTAGTACAGAGAGTGACTGCTCCACTTATCAATATATACGCTTATTTTTGTCTATCACATCACTGATGGATATAATATCATTAGTATAACTTCAGTAGTAGAAACATTTTTGAAAAGCGAAAGTGTAGATTTCGCGTTACGAAATAATCTCTTACAGGAGAACATACCATTGTTCCAATAGCCAATGGATCTCTTACATAGTTTACCTGACCTTCTAAATTGAATATTTAAGAAAATTTTCCCATTTAAAACAAAAAAATACTCCTATTTTCTCTGAGAAACATCAGAAACATCGAAGAAAAAATATCGTTTTAATATAATTTTTTTAATTGAAGATGTAGGATACACACATGTATTATTCTTCAACGAAATTTAACAATTTTGAATTATATTTTACTTTTTTGGCCTTTTATGGAATTATTATACTGGAAATTTTATGGCTTCCTTGTATTTAATAAAAATCATTTGCCTTTCCCTTTGTCAAAAATCATATATACCAATTTTCTCTGAGCGAGTGCTATCTTATTCCTTCGTGCTGTATATACTCTGTTATAAAGTTCCTGTAAATGTATATTGAAAAAAAAATATATTACTAATTTGCCAGTTTTACATACTCAAATCAAGGTTAAAGCCGGCTATTCAGTATAAAACTTAAAGCAGGGAGCTTCTAATTTTTGAAAATAATACATGAGAACTATTAGAATAGAATAGTGAAAAAACTGGATATTTGTCAACAAACATAACTCCTCTTTCACGAGGAAAGAGTCCATTCCTCACATTTGAATATTATCCAAAGATACTAAAATTCATGAACAAAAAAATGTTTATCTCATATTAAGTTTTGTTGAAGGGTACAATATATAGTCTGATTAGAGCATTTTGTGAGACAAATCCATCATAACATGGAAATCAACAGACATTTATGTTTATTGGTAGTGATTTTTTACATGTAAGCAAGACTGAACTCAATTCATTTCTTTCATTAGATTAAAATTCTTGGAATCATTTTGACTTTAAGAATTTTTAATTTTTATATAAAATGTGACTTACACAATACGATCAAAAAATGGTTAAAAAACACATTGAATGCAAGGATATAGTCATTCAACTCTATATTGCTAGAAAACAACTTACAGTAGGAGTTTTCATAAAAATAGATGCCCAAAGCCATTAATGGAGCTGCCTTCTTTACAAAAGTAAATTCATTAGTACCAAGAATCAAATTCACAATGGGTTGCCCTTCTTAGATGTTCTGATCCATAGATTCATTCACTAAACAGTCAGGTTTTAGTGTGTACAGGAAACTCACCAATGTTCTTGCTTATGCCTATTATTATTCTGCCTATTTCAGAAATGTTAATATCTCTTATTATTCACATGTTTTTGAGGGTGTCAAGAATTTGCTCCCATTGCCTTAAGGATGAATTGAACATTATTTCTATTGTTCACTCAGTAAAATACCTCACCTCATACATTGACAAAGCTTTAAGGGTACTAAAAAAGCGTTCTCCAATGTAGTTACAAAAACCCGTTTACTGTCAAATGTTATAGTTTTACTAAATCATGATATCAATTTGATAGTAACTACAATGATTACGTATGAAAGATCGATATTATTCAGAATATCATTTCGTCTTCATTAAGTTTAACATATCAAATACCACGAACATTAGCAATGGTTTATTCAAATTACCTTGTGTAAAGGGTTTCTAGTAAACTAGCAGATAAATGTTATTACTTATTTTTTCCTGAACTTCTTTGTTTACCTTGACTTGGTCAGCACTTTATTCCCTTCAATTGCCTTTTACTTCCTTTAAAATACCACTCTAACCTTCTTCCCATCTCAATTACATAGAAGCACATGTTCGCTTATCTGACTTAAATTATTCACAAAATATCTCAAAAACAATATTAAAAATACCAACAAAATAAAATACTTCTGTAACAGTATATTTTTTTTAATACGAATAAAAAGTAAAATACCATGCTTTTATGGCTAGTTCCCAACAATACTAGTTAAAAGAACCCAAAAAGAGACAAGAGAAACCTTTTGTAATAAATAATGTTGAAGATTTTGAAAGTTATTCTGCTTTATGATATGAGGACAGGACAAGGAACCAAATAATTTCCTAAATATGGCTAACATTGCAGGCGGTCCACTCCAGCTCGGCACCATGCAGTTTGCAACCTGAAATTAAAATGAGTTCTACAATTCTTACATTTGTAAGATCTAGTATATGAGACACGATCCAAAATTCCCAGACTAGTTTGTGAAAATTTAAACATTTATACTGATTAACATTGTCCCTTTGATCAGTTCTTCATGCCTTACAGCGTTTTTGCCATTACTGATAGACTTAATAGAAATATTCTCTGTAAAAACATTAACCACCATCAGTAATTGTTTAAATTCCTTCAATGGTATCAATAAGTCAACTATTTTACTCTACTACATATTGAAAAATTAAAAAGTCATAAGGAGCTGAATGAGGAGAAAAAGTAGGGTAGGAGACGATGGTCATCCAATTTTTCGTCAAAAATTAGCTACAGTAACGTGGAAAGAAATTTGATAACGAAGCGATGTATTTACTATTCGTCAGTGAGAATTCATTGGTATGTCCCATTTCAAATCTAACTTTTTTACATCCATATAGAAAGGTCTGACATGGATATCCATGTATGAGGACTAAATGTTGGTGATATTTTACAGAGTTGTGCAGTCGAAAAGATCTTCTATGTGTTCACTAATCATCAGTTGAAGTCAGACCAGCTTTAAAACCATTTTAATTTTTTAATACTAATTTAAATTTGGTAAAAACTGAATTGTTCACCAAAAATTTGTTGAATCAATACATTTTCTAACCCAATTTTAGTATAATTCGTATAAAATTGAATGCAAGCAGCTACTCATTTTTTGCACCAATCATAAAAATCACAATATAGTGTAGAAAATGGCATCAACACTGAAGCGAAAACTGTTTTATGCTTAAAATGTCGAATTCTGTTGTATAAATCTTGCACTGTCATTGGTCAGAGTGATTTGAGACCATTTGCTAATTTGGTTATAACCAGCCAAAACGAGAAGTTTTGGATATTATAGCTCGTATTGGGTAGCACTTCTAAAAATACGAGATATAACTAGAATGCTATATATATAATGCATATAATTAAATAATTGGGATCATATAATTCTGAGTTAGCTAATACATTGACGTAAACATTCACAGCACTAATATTATTAGTGATAATGCTATTATATTTCTGCTCACAGAACTGAAAATGAAATTCTCAAAAAAGAGCATATGGGGATATGCAACAACTATTTGATGGGATATAACCAAGAACAAACAATCTAACTTAGTTAAATTTAAGTGATTGTTGAAAATATTCATCAACGTCTAAACCCCATTAAGAAATTTCTGTACATATATATAAATGAAACTTGTTATATGTACTTGTGAACTTCTGTAGAAGTTCTTCTGATATAGACGATTGGTCAATGACGACTGAGTATTCTGTCAATAGTTTCTTTTGTATGTTCTCCAGTTTGCTAAAAATTAATTTAACCACACGAACTTAGTCATCAGAAACCACCACCAGAATGTAGCATAACGAAGGCTACGCTTTCCCGACGTCTTACAAGCTGGAGAACCTAGAAAAGAAACTCTAGACAGCAAATACTCAGTCATGTTTAACATATCGTATATATATATATATATATATATATATATATATATATATATTTATATTATGTATATATTCAAACCACAATAAGAAATGGGGAAAAAAAGACCGCTTGTTGCGGTTGAAAGATCTTAGTCTTTTTTTTTCATTTTTTATTGTGGTTTGACATTGATTGTTGTTTCACGTGTTTATTGAGAAATCTTGTTATATATATTATATCTACTGATTAATTATTATTCAATATCGAAATATAGCCAAGCAAATAAATATTTAAGTAAAAATGAGTACAGATTTTTGGAAATAAATAACACATAAATGAGAATAAGGGAAGAAGTACTCCAAATATAAATAAAAGAGCAAACCTTTGTAAGACAATAAGCAGCTGCACATCTTACATTTACATAAATATGTTCATTTTCAATAGTTTCAGTTAGTGCAGTGCGGGTATTCGGAGTAGAAAATCCTTCAAGAGCCGCAATAGCTTCAAACTGGGCAGTCACATCCCTTTCATGCTTCAGTTGATATTGCCACTGATAATCAGGTTGAGCAATATGACAAGATCTTATTAACGTCATCTCAGGATCAAGGCGAATCCACAAAACTGGTGAATCAGTACTGACGACAGGAGTCAAAGATTAACACATAAGCAATTTTATGTTCTAAAATATTTTTTGTAAGTTTCAAATGTGAATAATTCATAATACACTATAGGGAGTTGGATGTCATATCATATCGTATTAACAGTTTTAGTTAAACAAAATAAAACAACAAATAAAACGTTGAAAATTTATTTATGCAATTTTGGGGGTCGAGCGGGTCATGATGCATCGCATTTAGCTTTTTGGACTCTACGCTACTCTCATCTCCTTTTGGTTGCCTCTGGACAGGGCAGAAGGCAGGTTTGTACTGCCTCACTCTGACGGACGAGAATAAAGTGGTTCTTCCTTCTTCTATCTCCAATCACTTTCTTTCTTCCATTTCCTTTTCCCCACCACTATCCTATTCTACCTTTTTTGTTTCCCTCCCTTTGTTATGAGATTGTTTGGTTAGTTTCGACTTGTGGAGGGATGAAATTGAACCCACCAATGTCTATGTATTAAGTGACCTGTGCTCTGGATGGAAAGCACCTGGGTCACTTTAGGTTTCGGAATAAAGCCCCTGGAAAACTTCGCACGCTGCTTCAGGAACAGAGAAGCATGTGTGTATAGATATCTATTACATCGTTGCTGAACACTCCTTTGGAAGTAGGTTTTCTACACCTATCCCTAAAAGGGAAGGATAGAAGGAGCGCCTATTCTCACCTGGAGGATCTATTCAGATTTTCACTGATGGCTCAAAGCGGAAGGGTAAGCCCGGTGGAGGTATGTTTTTGGAATTACTAGATTGTATCATAGCCTTTAGATTGCCTGATCAGTGTAGTGTGTTTCAGGCATAACTCATTGCATTATGGAAGCAGTAAAGAGCTTATTACCCTTTACCGCCCCATACGATAAAGGCATCCAGATTTTTTCGGATAGTCAAACATCTATCAAATCTCTTAGGGGAGTTTACACTACGTCTGAGGTAGTTTTGGATTGTAGAAAACTCTTAGATAGGCTCCTAGAGAGGTCAAAAGTTAGCCTCATTTGGGTTCCAGATCACTGGATCATAATAGCAACTGCAAGGCTGATAACTTGCCCAATCTGTCACCCTACTTTTGACTCAGGACATCCTGGGGTCCCACTCTCCAGTGCAAACTCCGGGTTTGTCAAAGTATCAATGACCGTATGAACCAAAGATGGTCTACGGAGTGGCACTGGATATTGCCTAATAGAGAAGCATGCCACCAGGATAAGTTTGAAGGCAAGGGACATCTGCAAGAAATGTCAAAGCGAGGAAGAGGGGGAATCTGTACCTCACTTTTTTTGTCAATGTCCTGGCCTGGCTCAAAGAAGGAAAGTGACATTAGGAGAGTACTTCTTTCACAATCTTGGGAACCTAACATCCACTGGTATCAGGGATCCAGTCAAGTTTACTGTTCTCTCGGGATGGTCCGTCCAATTGGGCTAGTGAAGGCGTAGTCAATGGAGAATAAGCGTGTTCTTTTTTGCAGTACCACAAGAGGCCAGTCTATGGCCTATGTGGGTTCTCTTCTGGGACGGCCACTGCAACCTAACCCAACCTTCTGCAATTTTAACTATTTATTTTATAAATTAAACAAATGATTGCTCCAAGTAGTTTAAAAATTGGTACACAATATAGTACGCAATATTAGGAAGTAATCAAATATATATATATATATATATATATATATATATATATATATAAGCTAAAACAATAAACTACAGAATAATCACTCTTAATTAATTATATAAAAAAAATTGTTAATAATTACTCCATGGTACTGAGGTCCATATCTACTTCTTCGCCAGTGCACAATGGAATCTTTTTCTTTTTATTTCTTCTGCTTTTAGAGTGACATGTAATGTCAGCCTTTGCTACGGTACCCTCAACTTGAAGAGTATGCCGAAATGTCCCATCCAGCTCCTGGAGTGAAACTAGGAGAGGACCCACATACTTTCTAATTCCTCTTTGAGCAATGGCTTCTTGCTTGATTTCTAGTTCTACAGTATTCCTAAAATAATAAATATATTTGGAAAATGATAAAAAAAAATCATAAATTAAACTCTTACATATCAAGTATTTTTAATGAAAAATTGCATTAACAAAATATTAATTATATTTTGGTTCATAAACTTAATATTTATTGTTTTATAGATGATTTGTATACAAATAATTAAACACAAATTAAATACAAATAATTTAATAACCAAATTTCATAAAAATGCTTAATATTTAAACATATTTAACTGCAAGTAATGATTAAGTATTTAAGTTCTAATATCAATAAACCTTAGAACATTGGAAGAAAACAAAAATAGTTCGCTAATGAAAACACAAAATACCATAGCATTATCATTACCACACCACCATATGCCACAACGTGCACAAGTTTCTCAACGTGAAAACTGTGTCACTGAATGCCACAGTGTAAACAATATCCTTGAAAAATACAATCATGATTTATTAGGAAAAACAATAAGCACACACATCACAAACTATACGGCAAACTTCAGTAATAATAAATCCAATTTTACTTTACAATAAGTGAAGCATAATAATGAAAAAAAATTCTGTCTCAACATGTTGACGGATTTATACTTTTTGAGGTTCCTTAAGTCCATTTATGTTGTTTTTCGATGATTTCTGTTTGTAGTCACACTATAGGAAACACCGTTTGAGGGATAAAATTCATATTTTACCCAAAAACAGGGCCTATAGTTTAGATATGCTCCATCGTTTGTTGGCAATATTGCATCATAGGAAAGTCGTTTCATGGGCACAATGTGATTTTAGAGACCCCCCCCCCCCCCAAATTACTAACTCTAAACTAGAAAGGTCAATTCTGTGTTAAAAAATAAAAAATATTCACTTAAGTTTGATTTTGAAAGCTTGTGGACACGATACTTATCACACCGTTTCATGGGTCATAATGGAAGTACTTAAAAAAATAGCTCCTTATGAGACTGTGAGCTATATATTTTTATATTCAAATTAGATGGACACAAAGGGGCATTATGGTGGATTTTATAAATTCAAAGTATATATTTTGTTTACGCCAAACATATAACAATCACGTTTTATGAAAAAAATTCAACTAAAATTACTATGCTATAAAACAACTTTCAAAAATTCTGATTTTCAAAAATTCTAAAGGCATATAGGAACTAAAATCCAACTTTGAATAGTGATAACCTTGAGTACAGGATGGATTTCATTACATTGACTTAAACATTTTTTATCAGAATTGAGTCCCACAGAATTGTCGTTTACTAAAAGAAATTTAAAGATTTTTTAAAGAGTTCACATGATATGTAAGAAGAATAAAATTCTTAAAACTACAAAAGCAAATCAACCATGTATTTTATGATATTTTCCAGCGTGCAATACATGATTCGTTGTCTAATAAAAGTGTTTTAATCAATCTGCATATCACACTCTTGAAAAAATCTTAATGTCAGACATTAGTTGTTGGTGTTTTTAAGAACCTCATTGGTTTTGAGTAATATTGAATGTGTCAGAACCACCAATCTGCCTCCGGCTCTAAAATGTTATGATAAGGCTGATGGTACCTTATTTATTGGCAGTGTGGAATCTAAAGGTAAATGAAATAGAAATCCAAATTACCCTTAATGAATTGCAAAGACAAAATTGTCTATGGATAACAGGAGAAATAACCACCTGACATAGATCCAGCATAAAAAAGTTTGTAAACCTCTCCCCCTTAGATATTTTTAACATGAAATAGGGCTTCTGCAGTTTATTGAAACTGGTAGGAAATGAAAATGTCTCTACGGGAGATGGTATACTCCTAAATTTAATAAGACTAAACATTAATAATTTGGTCTAAATTTTGCCAGGTACAATGACCTTCAAATAATATTATGTAACGGGGCTTCTATGTGACCATATATAATTTTCTGGAACTGAAACAACCTGATCTCCAGAAAGGTGTTCTTGACTGATACACCTACGGGTCAAAAATGAATGGTAACAATACTACAATGAATGAATCGGACGCATAATACAAAATATTAGGCCAAATCTAAGAGTAGAGTAACGGCAGCCAATGCCATTGCGGTTTGTACTGGACGGACATGGGTTAATAAGGAAGCATGCTACCAGGATGAATTTAGAAGCAAGGGACATGTCAAAGCAAGGAAGAGGAGGAATATACAGTTTCTACAGCAATCAATATTCTATCATGCCACCTTCCTTATTAATTATAGTGACTTGTAAGGAGACATTTTATGCTAAAGTATTTCACTATCAAAAATATTACTACCAAATCAACATCAAAAACTATATATGTTAAAATTACGAAGCACAATTCACATATTGATAAATGTATATATTACTAGAAGAAATATAAAATGTGATCAAAAATATCCAGATTGTTTCCGTGCGGACCAGATACTGGTAGCCCTGACGGGGACAGAATATTCTAGAACATACCTAGTCGGCTGACTGGGCCTATTTGGTTTTTGGCAAGTGACAAGACATTTACATGTTATTATAACAACCTATCGTACAGTAGTTACCCCGATATGATTCTTGTTCTTGGCCTAGGACAAGTCAACTGCAGGATACCTGCAACCATTCTATTGATAGACTCAAACCAGCATACCTTTTATCGGACGAACAATAGTACACTTCGGCGCATAGAAATACCTCGACAAGCACTTCCACAGCCTGGTTATTCTTCTGACACTTCTGCTGGCTTATGAACTTCAAACACCACGAACTCGTATCGGACGCACTGTCTGTTTTCGAACAAAATATATCTTCGCTGTCACAAGGGAAGCAGTAATGTGTGGACCAAATACTGGTAACACTGAAGAGGATAGAACATTCTAGAAGGTAACTTGCTACCTTCTATTCTAGTTGTAACTTGAGACGTGGTTTTTAGCAAGTGACAAGACATGTAAATTTATTATTATAACAACTTATCCTATGGTTCAATAAGTATGGGCCTACAATATGGAGGATTTATTTATACACTAACCTAGGAACTTTCTCTGATGACCATAAGTCACACCTCCCATCTAATACAACAAAAATTCTTAGTTCTGAAATATCTCAAGCCACTTTCATCACGTCCAAAACTTGATAAAAGATTTTCATACAATTTTGTCGAAAACTCTTAAGTTTCTTAGAAGTTGCAAAGAGAGACGAATTATGGGAAGACAAATTAGATTTGGTTAGCTCACTAGAGTATAAGCCAAATCAAAACTATTTGCTCACAGATTAGCAAGAAGTAGAAGGATTCTATAACTTTTCTACTGCCCAAGGGGACCACTTTGTAGGTGGCTGTTTCAATGTTGTAAGTCTTGTATTTTGTTTGTTTAATAAATCCTGACTAAATAATCCTGGACCATACTTTGTATGCTGTAATTACATTTTAAAAACAGAAATATCAAACAACTAAAGATTAGTAATTTCCATTCTCCTTTCTACATTATTTTATTCTATTCTAACTTCAGTTAATGCACTACCTGGGAGAACTCTTCAATAGTTGTGATTAATATGGTTCACAAACACAGGGACCAACCAACATATCGACAAGTATTTATTATGTTGCTTCGTTATTTATAAATTATTATTATTATTTAGATTTTTGTAACCACATACTATACAAAAATTACTGTTCTGGGTATTAAAATGTTGGTTGTTCTACTTTTTTTGCTGTATGTCCAAATAGTGGAAATTATAGTAGTAATTGTCTAAAACCGACTTAATTTGTTAATTTACAATGTAAAAATATGTTCCATTTAATACCTATCAATTTGGAACTGGTTTTAATTTAATCCCAAAAACATCTAGCCTTTACAACTAAAATGTAAATTTGAATTCAGGCAGTTACAATCAGTATCTAGATATTTGTTTAGTTTCCTTAATACGAAATATTTTTAAATATTGAAATAGGTTGAAATATTTTGTTTAACTAACACACCCACTGACATGGAACAGTCTTCCTTCCAGTGTGCTCAAGGTTCTTGAGCATACTCCTCTTGGAATGAGTATTATCTTTAATCCGTTATAATTAAACTTCTCTGGTTTAGGTTAAGAATTGTGCATATAATCTTATATTCCAAGGGAATCACATTTTTGTTTACTCACACAGTAAAATTGCTTTATTTATTCCTAATATAACTTTATTATCTACAACAATTTAAATTTATTAAAAGCTGTGAAACACTTTTATTCATTTTATTTACAAATAGAAACTCTTTTCACCTTTCCACCTCTATGAATATTAGTATAAATAAACGAGTTCAAAATTCAAGAAGAGTAACACACAAGAGTACGAAAACACACTTACAGACTCAAATTTTCGGGTAATCCGTCTTCAGGAGAAAAGAGAAAGGGAGACCAAGCACGTTGTAGACGCAACGGCAAGTAACCAAGCCGTAACTTTTGTTACGTCTACAACGTGCTTCGTCTCCCTTTCTCTTTTCTCCTGAAGACGGATTACCCGAAAATTTGAGTCTGTAAGTGTGTTTCCTTACTCTGTGTGTTACTCTTCTTGAATTTTGAACTCGTATTGTGTCCAGTTTGGATCGTATTTCAGTTAATTAAGTGAAGTTAGTATAAATAAATTAATAAAGTATTTTTATGGTACTTCACATGCCTGAAAACACTAATAAAGATATTATAAGATAGACTATCATGCAAAGTACAACCAAACCAAATGCCATAAGAATTTAACTTTCTTACAGGAAAACTTTTAAGGAAAAGGAATAATTGAAAAAGCACTACAAAATAATGCAGAATTTAAAAATTCTAAAAGAACGTTATTAGTTACTCCACAAAGAAAAAAATATTTCATACAAGCATTGAATTTATGTTGCCTTCCGTTACAAACATTGAACGGATGTCAATTATTTACCTTTTACGATTAAACACAAATGTGAGATGAAATTTAGCATGACCACCTGTTCTCACCCATTGGTCTATAAAAACAGCCATATCTTTGCCTGTCACTGTAAAAATGGCTTTAGTGAATACTGTAGTACTTATCAAAAAATGTGTCCATTGTCCAGAACCTGCCTTCATAGTACAAGCATTAGATGCAAGTGACAGTTGCTTATTCAGCACCTTCAATAGATAAAATACAGATTAAACAAGTGCATAATTTTTTATGACGAACTACAAAATATCTAAGGCATATAATAATAACTCATTTCATTTGATATTCAATTAGTATAATAATGGTCATTATTATTCATAGTTGTACCATAGTTATATAATATAGTTCTTAGAAGTTACATCACTAACAACAAAAATATAAAAGTAAAGGAAGATCATAAATCATTAAATATAATCTAATATCAAAGAAATCAACACGATAATAAAGGAGAAATGAAAAAGTTCAGACGCCTTTTGAAATAGTCTGTTGCCAAAGAATGCAACAAAGTAAGGAAAAGAAGAAAATCAAACCAATAGGGTTTGGTTTGCCATCAATAGAGAAGATTGCAGTTCATTGAAAGAAATTCACTGAAAGAAAAATAAAAGTTATTAGGGTGTATATCTAATTTATTTCAATTGTTATACTTAATTCCTTTTTCTTTAGTCCTTGCTTATGTTAAGTTAATTCTTTATATTAAGAATGTATTATACGTTCATACCAAATAAACATTTGTTTATTTTTTCGAAATATCTATAAGCTATATAGCCTATACCTATAGCCTCAAATATTTCCATAAGTATAATTATATAAATATAATATTATATTTATTTTATTATATTATTATTATATTTATTATTATATTATATAAATATAATAAAGTATATTTCTATGAATTATCCATATAAGTTCTAAAAATTTCCATAATTTTTTTAAAAGTTTCCAAAAAAGTTATCAGTTTTCTAAAATGAAATTTAATAATTATTTAAAAAAAAAGAATAAAAAATATCAATGGAGTAACAGGAAAACTGTATCATGGCTATATTTTTAAAATTATTAAATATTTTTAATATTGTCACTGATCCAAGTAAATTGTACAGGATCTTATCAAACGACATGACTGGAGGTTAAATCCAAATCTTTAAACAATCTATACATACTTGGTGTAGAAAATACGCTTAAATGTAAAACATTTACCCTATTGTCATAAGAATATTTTTAGACTTCAACTTCATGGATTAAGTAAGTTTTAGGTAATAAATATGAAGAAACATTTCTTCTAATGAAGAAATAAAAGAAGATATTGTGGGGGGTTGGTGTTGTTTGTTGATAACCTTCGGTGAGAAGAAGAGGAGGTTCGGGTAGGTTATCAACAAGACCAGTGAGTGCTACGCGTTTGTGCTTCAGAACATTCATATATTAACTATGGCGTCCCTTATTTTAATTCTCTTTTATATTAATTATATGTATATAACGTGTTAATGGCAATAATAAGAATCGTTAATTATTGAGTACACTCTCGTTGATATCTATCCAAAATTCCATAATATAATTATTATTCTTAGGGGGAAAAAACATGATTTTTCATGGACGTGTAGTATTACAGTAATAAACAATTGTCTGCATTTAATAATATTGATAATTGCAGTAAAAAGACCATTAATTATATCTAGCCTTACTGATTTGAATAGGGTTATCAAAAATTATAAATTCTTAAAATCAGGTAAATGTAATTTACAACTCTTTCAAGCTTAAATAATGTTCCTATTTACACTACAATACTTCAGTATAAATATTCTTCTTCTATAAGAATATAGTGGACCGTACGTAAAGTGTCGAGGAATGGAAGAGGGGTATGACCATTCTGTAGCAGAACTTCTATTAAGTAAATTCTTGTGACATGATTGAAATAAAACAAACTGTTTCTAATGCCTGTAATTTAGTTTTAGTTTGGGAGCCTAAATCTAATGTATGTAGGTCATAAATCATTCCAAGGTAGTGAGTCAAGAGGACTGTGGAATGGTAGTATTTATTGTTCAGGAAATATTGAGCCAATTTTCACAATTCTATAAATCCTATGATCTCTGATAAATAGTGAATTTTTACTGGATTAAAAAATTGATAATTAATTACTAATGGAATTCCAATGGACCCCAATTGGATCCAAAAACATTCATGTGATGTGAACACCCAAAAAGCATTGTCAAAAAAAAAAAAAGGCCCAAGGCCGAAATAGTTAGCGAGGGAGACATTCTACTCTTACAATACCAATGTTCCATTTTAAAACTCAATTTCTCAAAGCTAATAGCTACCGTTTCAGTTATTTTTCTGCTTATCAAAATTAAGGTTTCCTTGATTTCAATATTTCATTGGATACAGCTTTCAATCAATCAGAGGAATTTTTTTTAATTTCAATATTACATTTTATTATTGCAGTGTCTATGTTCACTCATACACTACCTCTTTATACCACTCTTCCATTTTCAGGAAAAAAATTCTCTTCACAAGAAATCATGCTTCCATTTGCACTCGCATTTAGAGTTTTATCTGTCACTAACACACTCAACCAACTCCAATTCAATTCCAAATATACATACTGAATACTAAAACTTTCTAAACTAACATCATAAATCAATTGCTTTTGTTACTGAAAGGAGGTTTGAGATTTATCACAATGAAATTGTTATTCACAGGTTAATAATAATAAATACAGACCAGGACGGAAATAAGGGAATTCCATTTGTACATTGAGAAATCAAACCCACCATTTTTTATTATTATTTATTTACAGGGTTATAAATGTTATTAATGATTTAGCATAATTAATGAACATAAATTTAGAACACTAGGAGTTTTAATTCTAGAAAACAGTACAATTCTCAGTACATCTCTTTTTTTCAAAGTTCATTATTTCCATCAACTAACCTGCCACTAGTAGCTTATACGTTTTCCAGAAGTTGACATCAATCCTTTTTTGTCTTTCATACATGTTAAATAAAACTGATACTCAGAGGTTCGATTTCTGCCAGGAGTTCCATCGCAGAAATAGGAGTAGACCTTGTGCCATCAGTAATGACTCCAATCACTTGATTTTGCACCAGATCCAATTTCTTTCGAGTAGTGTCAGAAGCATTAAGTCACTTCAGATACATAATCTATGACCGGCCGTACGTACAATTTATACACGAGAGAGAGGTTGCACCCCACTTAGTACCAGTAAGCCGCTTTGTGGCTTGTGACACTTGTTTTCCTGTGTTTCACCCAAGTTAACTTTCTGTCTAGCTTAACTCCCAGGCGTGTTACTTCCTCTATTCTGGATAACGACATTCCTTATAGAAGAGACCTGTGTTCTTGTTCGGAAAACGTGCGTAGTACAATCAATTGTTTAAATAGAAAAAAAGTTTTTATTGTTTATTCACCTGCAAAAGAAGCTCGTAACCAATCCTATGTTCCAACATTTTTATAACAATATAGGCCTTTTTACGCATAACTTCAAGATAAAGTGGTGACATTGTGTGAACACTTCTTATTGGGAAGTAGAAACCAGGATCTTGAGGTTTAGGAGGAGGTGGTTGTCCAGCAGCACTAGGAAGAGGTGCAGGGGGTTGACTGGGGTCCATCACGATTCCACCATATTCCTCTTCATATTTTACAACTTCTTGCATATCCTACAATGTATTTATTTTAAATACATGGATATTGTTAGTATAACAGCAGAGATTATTTAACATATTATTATTACATAAATACGTCTCACTTCGTGAATCATTGTTGTAGTAGTCCCAATAGCTTCGAACGTAGTGCACCTGTAGGTAGGATCTACTAGAAGATACACCACATGCGAAACCGGTCGGTAACTACAGCAACGATTCACGAGGTAAGACGGATTTATATAATAATATATTTGTTTTAATTCAGAAAAAAGATTTATCAAGGGTAATATTAAGAACTATAAATTAAAATCATTATACGAACGTGATGTAAGTAATCAAACACTCAGATACTAAAAATACACTATTAATAATTAAAATATCAAAAACATTTCCAATAAGTGAATTGTTTTTTTTTAACTTTTAATGATATTATAAAATCCTAATGAAGGACTCCCATAAAAAATTATTTATATACAAACTTTTTCTTAGACTCTTCCAAGTGCAAGAAATATCAAATGATGATGTACAATTGTATTATCAGTTAAATGCGTCGAGTCATTTGTAGGGAACTCATTTTAAAATTTAATCTAATAGTATCAATATTAAAATATTTTACAAGAAATCTACTTAAAAAAAATATTTTCCAATTCAATTTCATTTTCTTTTTCAGCAAAATTGTAATCAATTATTCTCAATTACTAATACTTCTCTTACTGTATTAATGATTTAACAAAAGTAATACTTTATGAAAATGCACTGAATTACATAAGTAATAAAGGGACAGAACATCAATAACAAGGAACACAAAAAGGAAAGGAAATCTGATGAATATAATAATAATCAACCTTTCACATAAAACTAACACAGAAAACAATCAGTAAGCTTTCTAAAACACGAATTAAATAAAATGAGAACAATTAGGGAAGTGGGACTTTTAAAGTTGACATTTTAGAACAGTCGATGAATGCATTTTCTCACAACTTTAAATTAATAAAATAATCATTACACTCTGTATATTCCTTGAACCATTATAAATAAAAATGAAAACCATTTTTTTAAAATAATGATTAAGAGGTTTTAGTCTTACTGACATGTCTCACAGACGCTGTTTCTTTCGTATAAGATGACCTTTTAGCTACCAAAAGTGATAGTAAAACTTGTCAATTGGGGGGGGGGGGGGGGGGGTCCAGCTTAAATAATAGTAAAAAAAAGTTGACAAAAAATCCCGTGATGTACGGTACTCATAGACAAGAGCCCAGCTTCTACTGAATCCGGTTGCTGTTTTGATAAATTACGTAGTTTTTGGTAACTGGCTAATCTACTTAACGGTACGTTTGAATAGTTCAGCCATATTAAACAAACGTTCGTTTATATAAACTGTCGACACATTCGAAAAATCGAATCAATATTCTTATATAGAATATATTCTTATTATATACAATATGCTTATTGAGACCATTAATAGAAGTTTATATCGTGCCTTTGAATTGATAAGTATTTAGTGAGAAAAACATTTGTACCAACATTGTGTTTAATTCATAGCCAGTACTTTAGATGACACGGTAATTTCTATACTGTAGATTGGTTAGTCGAAATCGAGGGTAGGATTTATAAATACTAGGAATTTCGTATTTTGAAAGTCGTTTTATGCTACTGATTTGTGATAAAAAAATATTACATTTTCCCTGGACTTTGGGCAGTCATCTCATATATAGGTCACCTTTTCTACCAAACCATACAGTATATCTAGAATAAAAAAAAATCCGAACAATTAATTTACAGGCAAATTTGCAAACAATTAAATCGGTTTTTAAAAGTTAACAAGCAGAAATACCCGGCGTTGCCCGGGTCTAGAAGTTTTAAGTATAAAATATAAAATGATCGAAATGAAAATTGGGTTCAATATTATTTTATGCATTTTTGTCTTACGATTCTTTATTCATGATCTACAGTCCCTTGGACGTTTTTTAACATTTTCAGGAGAATAGTGGTACCTAGGCTATGAAAGAAGCATCCTAGAGCAAAAAATCATTAAATAACATTGAGCTCGATTTTTATTTCCAACATTTCATATTTTATGCATTAAAGCCGTAGACGCCATATTTCTTGAGAAAAAATGCAAAAACTAAAAATTGGCAAATTTTTGAGGTTTTTGGGCCCTAGGGGACCGGGGTTAAGCTGCCCCCCCAGAGTTTAATAGCCTAAAACCACCCCAAGACCTATAGAAAGTGCCTTGCAAAAGAATTTTTGAAAAAGGTCCATTGTAGGCCGAATGCATAAGGTACAAACATACATACATACATACATACAGAGCCACGAAGAGAACTTATATATAGATTCAAGTATAATTGTTTGAAAATTATGATATGAAACTTATGAAAATTTGTTTGATAATGTTGAACTTGTGACAAAAAATTAATTTTTGCAATTTATAATTGAAAAACTTTATTGTGAACTCATTACAAAGAATTAGGAATCTAGGTCTAATTTAAAATGTTTGAAAATTATACTATGATGTTTGTGACAAAAATCGTTTGAATATTAAAATGTGAAATTTGTGATGAAAAATGTTTAAAAATTATAATGTGAATGTTTAAAAATTATAATGTGAAATTTGTAACAAAAAATTAGAGATCATTCAAGAATTTCTGGTACCTGATTGTTTCCAATTGAACTAAGCGTGTGGAAATATTATCATAAAGATTAACCTACCTGCGGCCGCTATTATCAATTAAAGTCAAAGTGTAAACAAACAGGTTATACAGGAAACCTTATCTATTATAATATTTTTGGGATATTACCTGAACCACAACTCTGATTTTCGATTTTTATTTCCAACATTTCATATTTTATGCATTAAGGCCGTACACGGCCTTAATTTCTTGACAAAACATGCAAAAACTCAAAATCGGCAAATTTTTGAGGTTTTTGGGCCCTAGGGGACCTGGGATAGGCTGCCCCCCAGAGTTTAATAGCCTAAAACCTCCCCAAGACCTATAGAAAGTGCCTTGCAAAAATATTTTTGAAAAAGGTCCATTGTAGGCCGAATGCATAAGGTACAAACATACATACATACATACAGAGCCACGAAGAGAATTTATATATAGATTTACAGGCAAATTTGCAAACAATTAAATCGGTTTTTAAAAGTTAGTAATCATTATAGAGACGTTTAAGGATTATAATTCCCAAGCTATTAAATGAGTGAAATATTTAAAATATCAGCTTCATCGAAATGTAGCTTGTTTATGCACGTATCAAAATTACATACTTAAAAATAAACATAATTCATTCAGATTTCATAAAAAAAATGTACTTGAAATTCATCGATAAAATAAAATACAAAGTAAGAAGATATATTGTACTAAAGAAGAAGTGGTATTACTAATAAAATAGTCAAGTGTCTATAGTTACTTTTTGGATAGCTTCTCTATAGGCATTATTTCCAAAACACTTTTTACAATATAAGCTGCACAAATATATCGAAATTCCTTTAGGAAGCCAGGCATCTGACCAATTTTGCATTGATATGAAGCATCCAAAAAACTGTTCAGCAATTGCTTGTGCCATAGCTTTTCTTGAAATGTATGTTTGATCAATAATTGTACTAGGAAAGAGTAGATTTGTGCTGAAAAATTTAACAAACTATTGTAATTAGTTTATAAACAAAATTTAATACTGAAAACGAACTTTAAAAGTCTAAAAAACAACATAATATAACCTACAGACTAATTATAGAAAAAACTTTAAAAATATTATGCACAATATAAATGATCTAATTTTAGATGAATTAAAATCCATACAACTAATTTATTTAAGCGTAGCTACGCATTAACCACCAATTAATTATTGTGATTAATTAACAAATCATAAAAATTAATTAATTACAATTAGTTTTAATGGAGCTATTCTTTAATATAATTCCTATTTTATAAACATCCATTACTTTTTCTTTCACCATAATAATTAGGTAATCAATTTTCAAAAGCCGTCTCAAAACTTACATACAAACTGAAACATAAAAAAGATTTAAGGGATTCAAATCTAAATTCGCTATCATTTCACTAACATCTTTGAATTAATGCTTCTGCCTTAATGGGAAAAATATAGTAAAACTTCTCCTCAAACTGTGAGAGGGTTACATCAAAACTTTCTGTTTTATAGAATACATTAAACTGAAAGTTCTAGAGATCAGCGGAGTTCAAAGTTCAAAATAAAAAAAAACTCAAAATAATAGTAAGTCTTATCTGGGACAATTTTTTATGCAACGGCGGATGACATATGGTTTTTTAAAAGAAATACTGGCATTGTTTAATTTAAATTACTTACAATATAGAGATTTCTTCACTCCTTTACAGAAAATGTAAACTATAAAATTTAAATATAAAAATTGACATACTGCAAAAAATATGCTCTTGTTATCTACATTAATCAACAAACTACATTAAGAATTCAATTCACAACATTACATGAAGTAAACATAACTAAATGAAATACCTTAATTGTTAAGACAGATTAATTATAGCAAAGAATTATTTGACCAATAATCTATAAAAATGAGGCAAAAATAAGTTCAAATTTCATCAGGTGCTGAACCAGTATGATTAGATATTCTGAGGTAAAATGGATAAACCAACAAAAGTCTCCACACAAATGAAGTGTGTTGTTTATTCAACGCGTTTCGAACACTTTGTGTTCATCATCAGGAGGACACTATAATACAAATTATATCTAATCAGTTACAAAATTAGAGCGAAATAATAAAATTCAATTAAGAGAATTCAAGACATACCCAAAGGATGTGGTACTGATGGGTTGGTCCAGTGAAAACAACTAGTAGGAAACAGATCCGCTGCCAAAGAGTGGGGATAGGCATTTAGGAGATAAGGTGACAAAGGCGTCGGGTATGCTTGAAAACCGTTAGCTGAAATACAGAACGCCAGAACCACTAATTTAGAGGAAAGAAACCTTTTTTTATTTCTTTATTTTTTCATTTTTTAATTTATTCTTTGCGATTCTAGGAACACATTCTATATTTTGTTGGTTTATCCATTTTACCTCAGAATGAGTAAATACCACACAATTACGGATTGCACAACTAATGATGATCAGATATAGTTCTAAGTAATTTTATTACATGAATTGGTAAAAAGATTAAGAAAGAACATAACTTATGGATCCTTCTTTCAGTTGAAAATAAATATTTATATAAAATATTCAGTGAAAACAGTCAAAAAAGAAAAATACGATTAATAGACAAAAGTAACACAAAGAGAAAATGAAAAATACTTTAATGTTTCAACATTTCCGTCATGTCAATGGTCATAAGAATACGAAAAAATAATAAATTTTTTTTTTATTATAAAACCAACAAATTATAGCTATAAATGAGTAAAAAAAAAGTATAAAAAAAATGTAATCCTTCAAGTTCAGACCGGATTGCTGCAGTGAAGTTACGAGTCATATGTGAGCTTCTCCAGTTCTTAATGTAAGATATTAACCATGACAGAGAACCTGTTTTGAAGTCTAGTGTTCGAAATACTCGTTAAACTGAGATTGTGAGAATTAGCATGATGGGCGACAGGTAGATTAGTCAGTTGACTGATCGAGGATATGTGGTTATTTACACGTAGGCTTAACATACTAGCTGTTAAACCAACAGAATGCATCCTACTGGGTTCAGTCAAGTCGGAGGTTCAGTTCAGTTCGGAGAGTCGGAGAGTTCAGTTCATTAGTCTGGAGGTTCAGACTAATGTGGTATTTATTTGGTAACGGTTAAGATTGGAAGAGAAGGTGAAAGTTTTAAATTTTTTTAGGGGAAAGGAAGACATCAAGATGCCCACAACTTTACAGGCATGCATATGCACATGGTAGGTTAAAGAACTACTTTAATTAGCCTACATACGAACAACAGATCCTTGGTCAGATGACGAATTATTCTACCTGTCACCCACTATGCTGATTCTCACAATCTCAGGTTTAATAGGCAATTCGAATACCAGACTTCAAAATAGGTTCCCCGTCATATTAAATATCTCACATTAAGATCGGCTGAAGAAGTTCACATCCCAAACCTCTAGATCTAAAATTAAACTTATTATTTTTTGTTTCTATTATGATTTATTCTCTCAACAAATTTTCTCTAATTACTGTGGTTTTTTTCGCTCTTTTCAACTTAATTGTTTCTTCATCCCCTTCGCCACTATACTGTAGCTCTATTCCTCAAACGGTACGGTACATGTGTAATCTCCGTTTTCACTTCCAGACGACGACCACTGAGATGATTGAATTATTGAAACGTAAATTTCTTTTTAGTTCTCTTTGTTGATCGCATATATATAACAAATTACCACAATAAACACGTGAAATAAAAATGAACATCTAAACTGCAGCAAAAAAAATCCGAAAAATGACTCAGATCTTTCAACCCAAACAAGAAGTCTTCGTCAGTCTCACCAATATCTAACTATCAGTATCTGGGTAGAAGTTAGATACACAACCTCATTGCAGTGTAGATGATAGGTTTCAGACAGACAATTATATGTATGCATTTTAATATAACAATATAAACTGGACGTTACAATTTTAATATAATAAATAAACGAACAAACCAACAAATTATAACTATTTTTAAAACAAATTATAAATATGTTTTAGACGTTGAGATATATATATCTGCAAAAGTTGGACGTAGTTCTTCATTCAAACATATATTGTATCGGTTTTTTCTATAATTTCTTCAATTTTCCAATCTTTTCTCGTCTCCTTGTTAAAATATGTAACTTATCACCTATATTAACCGTTTACATGTTTCGAATGAACTACATTCATATTCAGGACATAATGGGTGTATTTGTGGATTAATGAATTTATGAAGACAAGGTGGAGGGAGTTGTAGTTGAAGGTTGAGTTAGTCATTACCCATGATCAGGGAGCATTTTGGGATTAAGGTAAGGCGGTTGAACTCTCCTTCTACCTGGTTAATCCAGATCGGACTATTAGAACACAACTTCAATATTCTATAATCATCAAGTTGAATATTTATAACTGACTGTTTTTCTGGAATAATAATAGCTTCCATGAATTGCAAATTGAAATGCTCTTTTACTCCTCCAATAATTTTCGTAGAGTTGGCCATCATCTTCCTTGTTAGTTTTCCCTTATGAACTGCTTCTGTGTGACATTTTTGGGCACCGGCGGAAAAGTGCATTGTTGTTTTTCTGGACATTGGTATTATATTCGTCCGTACACTGGTTCTTGTAGATGAATTTACTAAAATAATAAACAATTAAATAATAAATAAATAATAATCATTTTTTTTAATGAGTCGATAGTGGGCCGCAGGTTAGACATTCCAGTATGTGCCTGCTGTTATGCTTTCGTTGTCAAAGGTGAATCTATCCTGCAGGTAGCTTTTAGAATATTGTCAACATATTTTTTTGAGTAACTGTTGTTGATTAGTGCTTGCTTGGTCACAGAAATATTGTTATAAAGGTCCCAGGATGAAGCGATTTTATAAGTGCTGTGAACGAGAAAGCTGATAGTGGAGTCTTTATACCGCTGAGGACTTTCACTCTTTACATTTAGGCAAAATGCTACTACCTTAAAAATTCTGATAAATTTAATATATCAAATTCATTCATGTTTGTAATGTAACTGAGATATTTTTCCATATATTGAGACAGATCATAAGCTGAACTACCTATAAACGAAACGATAGTACGGAGAAGAAAACCTGCTATGTGTAAATTCAATATACCATATTTCTTGGTGATTTCAAATAAATGGTGTCTTCTTGAGCTCATCAACAACCTTATTTAACTTATTTCGTAGTGTTCATGAAGGATTTCTTCTTGTGATGAAGTAACACAACTCTTGTAACAAGAGTAATAAGAGGCAACTGCCTTAGCCTTCCTTCCGCACCATAAACGAGAGTCAAACGTTCGATTTTGAAGATACAGTCATAATAGATAAAGAAAAAGAAGAACAAAGAAAGAAGACACTTGAAATATTATATAAAAATAGATCTAACTTCACTTAATCATAGAAGTTATAATGATATTACTAATTTAAGTAATAATTATTCTGGAGTATTATGCTGAGTTTTAGTGAAATTTGATTTCCTTAGTTCCTGTTGTGTCCTTTGTGTGAAAAGTGACGCGGTTTGCTAGTAATAACATCTAATTAGTCTAAACCAGGGATATCCAACCTGCGGCCCACTATCGACTCATTAAAAAAAAATTATTATTACTTATTATTAGTTAGTTATTTATTATTTTAACAAATTTATCAAGTAGTGAGCACAAGAGTTTTCATTTAATGTAATCAAAACACTCTATATTTAATAAATAAAACAATTAACACAAACAATTTAAAAAACAATATAATTCAGATGAAATTCATGGAATAAAGGTGTGCACCGCAATTCCGATCTCAAGTAACGAGTGAAATTAACAATCTCGAGTGTCCCCTTTCCTCCATCCTCTCGTCTGCAACCTGAGCCCACCCAACCAATTTCAATTGACTTTGATTAATAACTCGACTTTTAAGACATATTTCATTAGAAGTTGAAAGAACACTAGACTTGTATTGTAAAACAATATCCAGAGAGCAGTGGATTTGATATATAAACCCATTGACAACAGCTCCTTAGATTAGTTGCGATCGAAGATAGTCAATGTCTTAGTTCTATGATTACGATCCCCAAAACATAATACACACTAAGGATAAATAACACTCTGAAGGCCATCTTGTTAAAACTAAATTAACATTATTGAATTATTAGATTAATGATTTTAAAATTTTCTTTGTTGTTAAAATAAATGCATTTTCAGTAAACTAAGGCTCAGTATACCACCTATTAATGGTTAATTTCTTTTTCAGATAACTATAATCTTTAAATATTGAAAATTTTATATACATAAGGCTATCGAATCTATTACCAAAAAAAGGAAGATAGCAGAAGAAAAGAGGAAATTTAATATCCAATGGACGGAAAAATATTTTTTGTGTCCGAGTTATTTGGTAATATAATATGTCTTATATGTAATAAGATTGTCGTATGCAAGGAATACAATATCAATCGTCATTATGCTTTGAAACGTGAGTCAGACTATCAGACGTTTAATGAAGAAAGAAAAACGAAAGCTGAAGAATTGACAAAGGCAATTAGGTCACAACAAGCTAGTCTTCAAAAACATGTTCTTAAAACTGCAACATGTACTAAAGTTAGTTACCTTGCAAGTGAGAAAGGAAAACCACTTGTTGATGGAGAATTAATAAAAGAATGCATTGCTATTGCTTTTAATGAGTACTGTCCAGACAAGGTGAATTTAGTAAAGGAAACATGTCGATCACATCAGACAATTGGTAGAATTAATCACTTGGGTGATAATATTGAAGGCACATTGAAGGACAAGTTACCTGCATGCGTTCTTTACAGTTAAGCGTAGGATGAAAGTACTGGCCAAAGTGATACTGCACAATTAGTTATTTTTATTAGAGGAATTGATGAAAATTTCAATTTTTTAAGAAATATTGGACTTACATCACATAAAGGGCACAACAACAGGCAAAGACATATATGAGTTTGTTAATTTGTCATAAGGTAAATTCAATATTAACAGGAAAAACATCTATTCAATTACAAATGATGGTGCTCCTGCACTGACTGGCAAACACAATGGTTTTATTACTTTATTCAAATAATCTGTTGATCTTGAGATACTCAGTTACCATTGTTTCAACAACATCAACAACAATTATGTGCTCAAAAAGCTAAACATAAAACATTTGATGACTGATCTTCTCAAGGCTGATAATTTCATAAGATCACGGGGTTTAAATCATCGCGAATTTAAAGCATTCTTGGACGCAGTTGGCGATGAATATGAAGAAATAGTACATTTATCAAAAGTTAGATGGCTCAGTAAAGCAGCTTTTCTTAAAAAGATTTCACTGAAATAAAAGTGTTCTTGGAAGAAAAGAAGCAATATGTGGATCTTTTTAGAAAATGAATAGTTGAATGATTTATCTTTCTTTGTAGATATCACCAAAGTATTAGCTGAACTTAATTTGCATTTATAAGGAAAGGAGCAGTTATGTTCCTCAATATTATAACTAGTTTCACAAAGAAATTGGAACTTTTTATAGTACAGCTAAAAGCTGGTAAAATTGTACACTTTCGTAGTCTGTCTGAAAGAGAGAAAAAGTGTTTTGTAAGCAATGGAAAATATACTAAAATATGTGAAGATTTACTTGGAGAGTTTACAATTAGATTTTCTGACTTTAGAAAGAATAAAATTGTTTAATGATCCATTTTCATTTGAATATGGTAAAGCACGAGTGGAATGTCTACTTGAACTGATTGAGCTGCAAAGTCGGAAAGGTTTAAAAACTTTTCACAGTTTCTACTGTGAAGAACATACTTCCTTTATTTTACAAAAAATTGCGTTCTCTCAAAAATGAATTCAATCAAATTCTAAATTTATCCAGAAAATTATTATGCACTAGCAAACGTGCCCGTCTTTCACGGGTATTTTACAAAAAATCAGATATGATACGTGGTATTTCAAAATATTATTCGAAAAATCATAGAATAGGAAAAAATATATTTATTAGCACAGTGTTTAGTAAGTGTCTCTCTAACCACATTAGCTGTCTGTCCTTCAGGTGCATGGAAGAGCAGAGACTCTGTGTCAGTACCTCTGACTCTTGAGCCAGCAACATTGACAACGTGGGAAACATTTGGTCTCACTCACTTCAATTCCTGCCGTAGACAGAGTTTGGCCTTACGACTTATTTACCGTCATTGCGAAACAGACGCTGACGGGAAATTGCAACCTTTGAATTGAAAGGGACAGTTGCTAGGTATCAATGGTATGCGTAGTATAAACACAGACTCCCCAGTATCAAACCCAGTCATGATATCAGCCTCTATGACCTATCAGTCAAAGCACGAATCCGGAGTCGTGTCCCGTTGCACATTTTTGGGACACTCAAGTTTCGTAACAGCATGATTGGTGCTCCTACTATAAGTTTTGAGTAGGCGGTCCAAGAACAGTCACGGAGTCAAGAAATTCAATATGAAAATCGATGTAGTTAAAAAATATTATCGAATCCTCTTTGATTAAATTCAATAGATCAAATATAAACATTAGTAAGGGGCTTCTCGAACTTTACTCGGTCTTGACGAGGGCAATCAATAGTCTCATCTATGGTAAGAGGGTTGAGAGCTAGCGGATAGTTTTTACTTTTTCTTACTGCACTCCTTTGTTTATACAAACATCCTTCCCTAGACTATTATCCTTTCCTACACATTACACCCTTTTAAAATACTTTTCCTCCCACTCCTCTGAACTCCTCACCATGATACAAAAAGAGACATCTATTCTCTTTATATTTGTACATCAAAAAGTCGAAAATTTCTTAGTTTTCATGTATATGTAAAAGATAAACCATGAAATCAAAGGAAAGAAAACAAAAAAAGAAGAAAATAAGAAAGAACGGTTATAAAAATAACTGCTATTCTTATTATAACTTTCACTGAACCGTAGGATAATACGTAGAAGAATCCAATTTAATGATTTTCCATAAACATAAATTGATATGAAACGAGCGTGAAGTATGGCACTTTTAGTAATCAGAACACTCATACGCATAACTTCTCATTCAAGTTCTGAAATACACAATGCTAATTATTCATGGTAAGACTCATATCTGCACAAACAAGAAGCCCCTGCCAGTAGCTCTTTTCTTAGGGATTCACAACCTAGTGAACAAATTAATTTTTAAAACTATTGGTACATTATAGCTAATAGGCACAAAAACAAGAGAATTGGATATTTGTAGTATATAGTCTGTTTTCAAATTCTTGAGACTACAACTAAAGAAAAAACTGTTGCAATCTAAAGCCTTCATCAACAAATAACTCAAGCTGGTAAAACCTAGAATAAATTCGTAAATAATAAAATTCCAGTAAGTTTCACATAACAGGATTTTGGTTTTGATTTTCTATATACAAATGTTACAAGTGAAAGCAATAACAGTAAATCAAACAAATATATACAACAATTTTTTTGGAAAATAAATACCTAAATATCGACATAGTCGCATAAGCATGAACAGATGAATCTACTTCATCCACAAATACTTGTTTGTAACAGCTGTATGGATATCTGTTAGAAAGTGTTTCTTCATAAAATTCGAATGCTTCATGCATATATCGAACAGTGCTTTTAAGATTTTCCATAAGTCCAGGAAGACAGAAGTGTGTCACTTCATGCATATCCGGATCCACAAATATTTCAAACGGTCTAAAATACAACAAAATTTAACACACAAAAAATATAATGATAACACACAATGATAGTTTTTAATTTTTAGTGAATAGAATGAATAAATTTGTGCTGATATTCATTGAAAGTGTTTTATCAACCACAAAAAGTAATTGTTGGTCATTTTTCATTTCTTCCTGCAGTTCTGATTAATGGGAAATACCATAAACAGGATAGAAAATGGATTCCAACTAAGAAAGGAATCTTTGAAAATGTCTATTAAGGAGGTTGGTTCTCAACCTTCTCTATGCCCCACATCTCTTGAAAACCTAGAATATGACCATGTGACCACTGTGAAAGAAACATACATATAAAACCAAAATATATAACAAAACACTTACTGAAATCAATATTCAGAACAGGCAAGTTCACCTTCAGGGAGATCAGGAGAAAATAAATAGGAACGGTGTGGTCCTGAGGTGGCAGTTCGTCCTTCGGTAGGTAGTCTTAGAAGGACTAACTACCTCCTCAAGACCACACCTAGCCTATTTCTTATCTTCTTCTGATCTTCTCCCTGACGTCGAACTACCAGTTCGTAATATTATCTCATTAAGTGTTTGTTTTGTTCTCTGTTCTATGTATATTAGTTTTGTGAAGTCCAGTTGGACCGGTTTTAAAATGTCTGAAGTATATATAAATACAGATTCCATTATATTATGAAATTTCATAACACATTATATTATATTGTAAACACGTGAATTAAAAATAAACATATAAATCACAGTAATAAATTTAGAAATGGCTCAAAGACATTTCAACGAAAACAACAGGTCTTTGTCTTCGAACAGTTCGAGTATGACGAAAATCTTTTTTTTTTTTAAGATCTTAATACAATTTCTGAATTTCTTACAGAGGTTTAGATGTTGATATATATAAGTAATTTTCCATGAGGATAAAGAAGGCAATTTACACTCAATTTGAGCAACAGTTTATTTAAGTTCATCTTTATTATAAGAAATAAATTTAAAACAAACTTAATATACGAACAAATAGTACAAAAAAGTTTTTCATCTAATGCAAGTGATCTCGAGATTTTATCTTGATTGAAAAAAGAGAACATAATCCACAGAAATATATGATCCTAAATAGAATAAAGACAGCAAGTGGTTTTTCGTACATTTTGGAAACATATTTATTGCTACCAAGTACTCCTCAAATTTCTTGCTTTTTGGCTCAAATCTGGTCTCAATAAAAACTATGTAGGCTTGGATCAATTTGAAAGAAAATTAGCATTTGGAATAAGATATATGTACATAAAATAATAAGTTATATGCACATCATATAATAAGTTAAAATTTTGACTGCCTCTTGGTCAACAAATTTTTTATTACCAAAAATAAATATAAAACGGAAAAGCAATTCAGGGAAATACTTTAAAAAAATGATAAACTTTTAATTTCCATGAAAATTAAAATACTTTTTACATGCTACGCAATATTTACAATCTCTAAAAAAGATAATTATCTACAATCTCTTATATCAGCAGCTTTTGTAAATAATGAATAAATTTACACTATAAACATTACCAGTCATAGACATATGACAGAATTGTCAATGAAAAAAAATATATATATACAAAAGTAATACCATCTTTTAATAGTATTAGTAGTAAATTTAAAACGAAAGAGACGCACTTAAGATTGTCAAATCGGACTTAATCCAGGAAGACTTCTGTAATTTAAACACGTTTGATACTAAACAGGGATCGGACCACTAACGTAGGAGAAGATCGGTTAGAACTGCAAAAGTTTTTTGCATAATAATTGAATATATCCCAATTAATTATAGATACTAACAGTAAATTTTTAATGTCTTTATGTAATCTGTGTAAATTAATTCTAATAATTATTTGTTAAATAAAGATAACTAGTATGAAGTGGAAACGTGTATCACATGAGTAATTGTAATAGATTCAATTCAAAATGTAGATCTCATATATAAGAGAGTACCATTATTTTAATTCATTAAAATGCCGTGTATTTCCTTCACTAGCTCATAGTTTTATCCTTCCAAAGATCCTATTCTTTTTGAAATTAGACACGCACTTTTACTTTTATATCAAACTATATACTTTTTATAATTGTGGTATAACTCTTTTATTTCTTTCAAAATATCAAATTCCTTTTCAAATTAAAACTTAATTTTAAATAAAAAAAAATATCCAAGGAAATGTTCATTTGAAATAGTTCATTTAAAAAAAAAAAAAGAAAAACTATAACCACAAATAAAGTTAAAAACAATTCCTTAACACTAAATAAACAAATCTAACTAAAAAAATAATTGCATGAAATCATACAAAATATTTCTGACAAATTAGTTCACGAAAAAAATGTACCCAGAAATAAATTTACAGCCTCCTACCCAATGGCTAATGCAATATTTGGAGCACAAGTTGGAGTGTTGAGACTATAATAAAATGTTTTTCTTCGCATATCTGGAGTGTATACAACTTCAATCAGATCACCACAAGAAACTGCTGTCATATTTTCGTCTACTGTGAATTCTAAACGCCAAGTGCATGGTTCAGCAAAGCTGTCCACACAGGGAAACCAAAGGCGAGTAGAATTTTCGTAGTTATAAGTGAACATGTGAGCTGCTCTCTGAAATCAATAAGCATTCTTTGCTTAACTTCTACTTCAAATTTATAAGTTAATAAATTTAAAATTCCAAAGTAATAGGACAATCATATTTTTCAGATAAAAAATTATATTAATGAAATTACTATCAGTGAATTCAGCTAAATCTAAGTATACTTATTGATGGTGCTAACTTATAGGGTAATCAATCTACCTTAACTTTTACGAATGTGAGATTTATCATCATCACAACTTCACAATCATAAACAATGGAATATTCAATCATTTATAATGTGTGTATGGTTAGGAACAATGATACAATTCAGCACCTAATACTTATTCGTTAATTAATGATATACATTTTTATCTCAATTATGAAACAAAAGAATAAGTCAACTAATGTTTTAGTACAGTGGAATTTGTTGTAATATAGAAGGTGAAGGGACCACCAAAAAAGTTCGAATTATGCAACTTTTAAGCTGTATAGATAAAAACAATAGAAAACGTGAATTTGGTAGAAGACAGTATTTGGTTATAAATTTTATTGATATATGTACATTTACACATTAAGATGGCCGGTACCTACTACGCCGTCAGTTTTTAGGTCTACTATACGACTCAGTGAGTTGGGTCAATCCCCCAAAGGGAAGGTGCCCGTTTCCCCCGGCCAGGGCTCACACAAGCACAGAAAAAAAAAAGCCAAAACCCTTTGACTCTGGAGTATAACGGACTCTGATAAGTATTGACTCCAGTTAAAAGGACTTTGGAGAGGGGTATCTGATTAGCTTCCCCTCCGGTCGCCCCAGAGACCATTAATAGCCAGGCAAAGAGCAGTTTTCCAGTCCAATTTAGCTGAGATCATGGCCCGTTCCTACTAGTAGGGGAGGGTCTAGCAACCCATTGGATGCTTTGCAGGCATCCACCCGAGAAGAGACTGCTTCTCTAGAGCGACCCGAAGGTCTACCCAACTTGGGTGAGAACCACAGCCACTGCGAGTCCAAACCTCAAAGGTGGGATGGAGAGTAAACTCTTCATGGGACCCACCGCCCGCAGTACTAACTTATTTTAAGAGTCTAGCTATAACTCCAGACCGAAGTCCTACTGAGCCTGCTCAGCTTAGGCCTGGGTCAGTAGACCAACCAGCCTCTGGTCGTTTGCCAGGCACTCTTGGTGCCTGTTTGCCAACTCCCGCGACGTGGGCCCTACCAGGAGACACATGGGCATCAGGAGGACACCACCCTCGTCAATGACGTAGGGCTCCTGATGCCCTCAAGGAGCTGCATTTACACATTCTTGTTTGCAAATACTATAATACTTTCTACAATAATTTGAAGAAAGTTTAACATTGTTTCTTACACGCTTAACCGATGTTACTGATTCCTTTTTCCATGATCATAACAAACTTCCATTAATTGCAGTATTGCGTGTAATAACCTGTAGGTTAGGTTAGCTTGCAGTAGCCGTCTTACGAGAGAACACACAGACCAAAGTCTGGCCCTCTGTGATACCACACAATGAGCATTTTATATTGGGAGTCCTAAATATTGCCTAACTCAAGTGTATTTAAGTAGAGATCTTGGAAGAGTACCTGTCATCGTACAGGCTCTGTACTAACAACTCAACTTCCTCTCCGATGGACGACGTGCTCAGATTTTTTTTTCACCTTCTGCGTTCATAAATCAAGGGCCAACGTGGGTACCGAACCCCAGATCTTCCAGTATAGAGGAGAGCACGTAAGCCATTTGGCTTCCGTGGCCTCTTCTCGCCTATTAACGCAGAAGGTGAAAAAAAAATCTGAGCACGTCATCCATCGGAGAGGAAGTTGAGTCGTCAGTACAGAGCCTGCATGATGAAAGGTACTCTTCCAAGATCTTTACTTAAATACACTTGAGTTAGGCAATATTTAGGACTCCCAATGTAAAATGCTCATTGTGTGGTATCACAGAAGGCCAGACTTTGGCCTGTGTTCTCTCGTAGGACAGCTACTGCAACCTAACCTAACCTACAGGATATTACACGCAATACTGAAATTTATGGAAGTTTGTTATGATCATGGAAAATGGAATAAGTAACATAGATTGCCATACAAAAAATTTCCCTAATTCCTATAGGTCATTCAATGCCTCTGAACTTCTAGGAATCGGTATTTATGTAACTTCTTCTAATCAATCGTTCGTCTTCTTCATCAGATGATCTGTTTGACATTTTGTTTGTGATTTCAGCCAAAATTTATCCGCCGCTCATATCCCACAAAAACAACATTTTCCATCGAAATGTATAAATTCTTTAAAAGGAACACCATTTTTCATTTTTCTCAAGGACATAACATTATGAACCAGTATCCGTCTATAGAAATGTTTACTATCCCCTGATTCATTGTGTTCACAACTGACGTGATGTTAGGGGTAAAAAAACAACTTCTACATTTTGATAAGGAAAATAGTGTTCACGTACAGTTTTCGTTAAACGGTTGACCAAACTGTTCGGTTTTGTTGAAATTTTTTTTTTACACATTCAACAATCATTTTTAAAAAAAATATCCCTTTGTATTCTACTGACTTTCCTATTATGACGAATGTTAACTTTTCTGTACATTCCATATAAGTCACAATTAACAGAACGATTGATTTTTTGCTGGTTTTCCCTCACTTCAACGTTCGCCCTTAAAAACTAACGATTATTAATTGGAGTACATTTCAAAAACAAACCTGTTTCATTGGCATTAAATATATTCATAACAAACCAATTTCCCACAAATGAACTTCTATGTTAATTCCTTTGTTTTATTCAATAACACTTCTAAATGAAATGGATTCCTCCACTTCAAACCAATTAACCAAGCACAACGGCCTAAAATCACCTTTGCCAAAGTTGAAAGAAAATTCTCCAGTTTTGACCCTTACAATGGGACAACAACATAAAACTACAAAATACATAGAACAATAAATGTTTTGAACGATTCCTTCAATTTCTTTCGTTCATCTTCAAAGGCGAATTTGGCTTTACAAAACTGAATTTTATCTCTTAAAATTATCAAAAATAAAACTCACTTCAATATAAGAACCTTCCCCTTCAGGTACAGCAAAGTGGACACCTCCTTGAGGATTTTCCAAGGAAAACTCAATGCCAATTCTCAAGTTTTTTCCTTCACTAACCAACCCAGCCACCTCCGAAGGTATACCAATGATTAATTCACCACCAGAGCTATCAGGGTCAACTTGTAGAGCAGCGTCCAAATGCTTTGGCAGAAAATTTTCCAATGACATGCTAAAATTTAAATGAATTATTTTTTTACAACAATTTACATGTAATAGAGTTCAATGATTTCGAGAAAAATTAAAGAAATAAAATTACTTACGAAAAAATTTTGTCTAACTTGTACACACAATAATGCCCACTCAACCAAACCATTCCTTAGTTTAAAGTTACTGTTATCCTATCCAGAAGAAAGCACACAGAAAATAAATTCAGACAGTTGGTAAAATGCCACCATACTACTTCAATATGAAGTGATAATTTCATGATAACTATGTATATCATTCTCTTTGCTCTCTGAATTAATATTTCTTCCCGGATAATATTGGCATTAGTGATGGGAGAAAGAAATTGGAGCATCTTTTGAATAAAATATTTCTTATTTGAATCCCACTTCGTCTTGATATTATTGAAGTAAAGGATTAGAAGGAAATAGGGGGTATTATGAATCATATATTTTTATATTTTGATCCAAATTATGACCTAAATTAAAGAATATATAGAACTATTAATTGGAATCAATAAAATATATAATAAAAATATAACCATTATAAATATAATAACGACTGGGATTCCACTTCCTTTCCACAACTCGACTTCTCTTACAATGGACCTGCTATCTCCCTACCGATAGTTACAAAAAGGAACATTCACAACATCAGGCTTAAAGATATCTTTCCATGATATATGACCACGTTTATTAAAGCTATAAGCAATGATGTTATTCCATCTTCTCAAAAAATTAACTTAACGTAAATACCTGGGTTTTAAAATCGTCAACCAGGTTACCTTTAAATTTATACCCCATCTTCAAATCTAGAAATATCCCACAGTCAACGAAGGACTTCATTCAGGTACTAATCAACACTAAGCCCAACTTAAGAATGTTAAACAGTGTTTCAGATAGTAAAAACTAATAGGAATACCATGCGGGTAGTCCAAAATAAATGTGACCATCTTATGGCATGATATGACAGAAATGTAACTTTTCAAAGGAATTCTTTGTAGGAATGGATAGAACAATTCACAATTGAATAGTCACCAATGACGATTCTAAATTTCATCCTAACCCGTACAAAGCCTCCTCCCACAACACCCCTATGAAAAATAAATCAGTTTAAACTAACCTCTCTTCTCACGATTCACAGACTAGTAATATCATCGATCCTGTTTGTTCCTCTACTTAAGGATGAACTCTACTTCTTTTCTTAGCAATTACACCTACCCTATTCTTCATAACAACTCTTGTACATACTGTAACTGCGTTTAATGGTTGAACTGCACCCAATATGATGCTTTTTACGTGGTTTTAGTATTCGCAAAGACTGAATTGCCGAGGTGTTCTCGGACTCTAGCATGTGAACTCTGGATACTGGCGATATTCAGTTGCATCTGTTCCTCTCGTGGTGGTGTGGCCTGTCACGAGAGTAATGCGTAGCAAAATTTACATATTAAATCTGAAGAAGCAGAAATGTTTCTACATTTCTCAAAGGCAAATAAGGAAATGGAAATGCCACAAATTAATGAAGCAGATACCTTATGCGCAAAAATATATACGCCTCTTCAGAAGCCCTCAAGGCTATACTGTCTTCTTCCCATATGTGTTCTGTGGCAACTTCCTGTTTGTAATAAGTCTTTTTAAATGAAACTTACATGTTGGAATATATATATATTTAATATTATAACCTTTAAGACGTTGGGTAGTAGTTACCCGACTGACCACTAAGGGGAGAGAAGCAGCAAACGTTTGTTTATAATAACCTTATTCTTTAAAACACTTCAGAAATCTTAAAGTCAGTTTATTTTCAGGCGAAGTTATTTTGTATTCATGTTTTTATACATCATTTATCATATAACTTATAATTAAATAAATTCTTTAATTTTTCAGTAACTGGATTTAAACTTTCAAGCTTCTTTCACCCCACAACCCAAAGATGAGAATATTTCATGAACTGCATTTTTGCCAAGATGGAGTAAGTTTCATATTGTAAACGAAAATGGAGAGAAATGGGTTAAACGTATCAAGAAATTAGAAGACAAGATAAGTTTTGTTTTTTTTTTTAATATATTGAAGCACGAAGCAAGCCACCATGAGGAACATTTTGCTTACATAAAAAGTAGTATGTCTGTGTAGTGTGAATAGACTGATTTACTTTGCAGTAAATAAATATTGTAATCTGGTATCACATTAATAAAATTCAACGCCTCTCTCTCTATAGAACGCAATTATAAACTTCAATAATAATTGTAACTCAACATCTCTCTATTCACAAAACACAAGTATCATCTGTAACAATTCACATGGTCTCTCAACTAACAGTAAGTAATACAATCTATCTTCAAAAAATAGTAAAAAACAGTGTTCCCAATCAAAGTCAGACTACAATATGATGTGGTTCATATTATAAGAGCCGGCGGTACTCGTGTTAAGTTTTCCCTCGAGAAATATGTATCACAAAAGCCATACAAATTTCCTGTTCCGGATAGAATAGATATTTGAAACCATATGAATGAATTATTGTAGGCAGGTTTGGTGTCGGAATTAAGGTCATATTTTGCTACTATATTTCAGGGGATTATAACCAACATAATAAGACAAACAATTTAAGTGCAGTTACTATGAACTTTATCGACGATATTTTAATATTTTCCCATTTTAAGAAGACTTGCATCATTTAAGAGAAGTTTTTAAAGTAGCGAAAAAAGAAAATCTTAAATTAAAACTAAATGTAAATTTGCACAAATTAAATTGAAATCTCTAGGCTATATTACGGAACTAAATAAAGTTACACCTTTTACAGATGATTTATAATCAAAGTTTCCAATTCCCACCAAAAAGAAAAATTTAAGTCAATTTTTAGGTAAAATAAACTTCTAGCATAAATTTATTGAGGACTGCTCAACAAAACTAAGTCTGTTTTTAGACATACTCAAAAATGGCAAGCAGTTTCAATGGACTGAAGATTATCAACTAATCAACTGAAGAATCATTTGGTTTTGATAAAATAAAATCGTATGTGTTCACCTCCTATTCCAACAATATTTAAGCAAACCAATATTCAGTGTCGCAAATGGAGAAGGATTAGGAGGAATTTTGATGATAGAACTCTTGGAAATCTTATATTTATCTAAGAATAATTTTAAAACTGTTTATGAAAAAGGAAAGAAAAACAACGAAGATGATGGATGCCCTGTCACGAAACACTATACTTTTGAAATTGAAAATATAGTGAGAGTAACGATGTTTAGATTCAGAGGAAATTAGATGTTTACCACATCTTAATGGGAGTGAATTGAAATCACAAAGCAGAGTTCAATAGATAAGAACATTATAAGTAAGTTGAATAATGGAAAAGATGGGACTTTTATCTAATTTAGGCTCACCAAAAGAACCGTTTCAATTATTGAGTTTAGATACAATTGGTTTGGCAATATCAGGACCAAAATGCTTTCACCTTTTTATTGAACACTTTTCCAGACATTGCTAGTAGAGAGTTCTCCTCTTAATTCAATATTACCCAAAGATAATAAAATTCATAAACAGAAGAAAATCAACATCTAATATTAATTTTTGTTCAAGGGTGCAACATACAGATTGATTAGAGCATTTTGTTAGATAAATCCATCACACCATAAAAGCATCAGAATTTATATGTTTGATTAGCGTTGATTTTTAACATTAAATAATTTTATTCTCCTTACATCTCATATTGGCGTCATTAAATCATTTAAAATTTTTTCATTAAACCTTTAAACATCAATTTTGTTTCAGTCAATTTACTTTAAAAAATTATAAGTCAATATAAACAATGTAAATAAATGTCAACAAATACGACAAGCACAGAAGGTGATCTATTAGTCTAGGAAAAAAATTCAGTTTTTATAGCTTATTACTCCTAGCGCTAATTGAAATTCACTAATTTTTTTTATAGATTGCTAATTTTTGGTCAATTTTTATTAAAAAAATTTCATTCTTCTTCAATTAGCGGTTTAGCGTCAAAAAAACATTTTCTGAAAACATAAAATTGATTTTAACGTCCTTTGGGTTCATGCAATTTGAAAACAAAGTTTTTGGAATCATCCCTCACATTATGCTCTATTTTTAGGTATAATTTCATTTTGAACCGTCACACGGTATGACTTCTATCGTACTCAGAAGTTTTCAGATTGAATGATACGTCAAAATGTTAACATTTTATTGAAAAAAAATTTTCAGTTGTTTTAAAAATCTGAGGATTTTTTCAGTAATTGCTTTTGCAGCCTCAAAGATAATACCACAATTTCAAGAAGCTAGAGTTAGTAGTTTAGGAGAAAGAAAATATTGTCTAAAAACATATTTTGGTCATAAAAGTGACTTTCCCATTATGTATAATTGCTCCCAAACTACACAGCCCATCTCTACTGTGAGACTCATTTTTGTGTAAAATATCAATTTGATCCATCAAAGATTGTAGACTGTAGCGCCTACACAAAATTTTGGATACACATCCACCATTAAAAAAAAACTTCATAAAACGACTTGGGGGACCACGAACATGTAATTCTTTCAACATCTCGAGATTAACGTTTTTCACGATCACTATACATACTCATAGTAAAATAAAAAAATATTCTAAATTACTTTAATGTTTTCATTATAATTACTAGTTTAATATAAATGATTATAAGAATGACATGTGTAAGTTTTGACAATATGTTTAGTATTAGTGAAGTTCAATGTAAAAGCAGATTTTTTTTTATTTATACCAGGACACTTCTTTTTTCAACATTTTTGAACTGACCACTCGTGACTGAAAAAAAAGTAAACTAATGGCCACTTAACTTTAATTAAATAGATGCGATTGTCAAATATTTATTGGTAAAAGTAAGGAAGTTTCTTTATTATGTAATAAAGCTTAAGAATTCTAAAGGATATTTTCATTTTGAAAATTTCTGCAAGTTATTTAGTTCAAAAAAAGGGGTATCCTTGTGCTAAAGAAAAAAAATCATATTTTACATTGAACTTCACGATAAGTGAACATATTCTCATATTACCTGTTTATATAAGTCATTCTAAAAATCATTTATTGAACTAGTAATTGTCATTAAGGCATTAAATTAAATACTAAAGTACTATTACATTAAAAATGAAAAAGAACTAACTTAAATTAAACTTAACTTTAGAAATTTTCAAAGGTAAGGCATTATTTGGAATACTTAAGGAGTTACTATATAAAGAAAATGAATTACGTTAGAGTATACATATTTGATAATTGTATCCATATAGTAAAAATTCCATAGCCAGTTTGTTGCAACTTCTTTTGCATTCACTCTCTAAGACAAATATGGGAATGTTTTATGTACTAAATATACAACAGAAAACAAAAGGTATTTAAAAAAAATGTACATGATATTTATAGTTAAATTGCTACTAAAGAATGGTGGTTGAAATTGCGAGCTAAAATTTAAAGTTGGCCATCTAAATCTTTACTGCTGGTTATATAAAGTACATATGACCGTTAAATATCTTTACTTGGTCTATCACAGTAAACTGTTGAAACATGTTACTGAAAGCCACTGTTAATAAAGTATTTATTAAACTATTATTATCTATTTATGTTTGTCTTGATTTATATTTTAATTCAGTGTCATAACAATAAGGTAAACTTTCATAACATAAAACCCTCATGCCTAAAACAAGAAATACTGCAAGAGTTAGGCATATGGTCAAATATTTATTTTTTACATAAACTTCACTAAAAGCCGTCTAATCAACTAGGAAATAAACTATGGAATATAAAAACAATGAAAATGAACTTTATTGATAATCTAAATTTCGCTTAATTCAAACTTGGTACTTGTAGTAGTTACATAAGGTATACTTACGGATATATAGTATTAAACTTATAAAATATGTATTTTTTCATTAATGTTTCTATCCTGCATTAACTTTATAGTGCCAATAAAATACGGTTTTCCGAAAATACTTACAATTGTTAAGTTTTAAATTAAATGGAATGGTTAATTTGAAGGCAGTTCAAAAAGTAAAATTAAGTAATTTTACTTAATAAACTTTACATACATCAATTATTTTTCTATATTAAAGCTTCATCTGGTTGGTTGTGAAAATGAGAAGGGTTTTTAGTGTGAATTCAGTGGGTTCTCATTTTTCCCTATGTCTTCTTGAGAGATAGGAAAAAGATATCACATAGATAATCCTTATCACCTTCTTACATATTTCTTTAAAGGTTTGTCCTTTTAAATTCTGGAGGTCATGACCTAGATTATAGTATGAAGTTATTACAAAAGATGGATGACAGCCAGGTACTGTGTTATGAAACTGGCTGTTACATACATGTACACAAGAATAATTTCATTATAGTAATACAATCAAAACATTACAATAGAATAAGGAACTTAACTGACATACAAGCATATAATTCTCTCATAAAGTTTATTAATTCCAAGTTCGTTCATAATAAATTCTCTATAAGATAAATAAGGAGGAAAAAACGAGAATGGTTAAGAGAAATGAATTTTAACGATTTTAAAACCTCAGTCAAATTGAGCCAAACTTCAAAATTTAATTCATTACAATTACATTTACAAATGTTAGTATAAATAATTCTTTTCAAAAAAGGTTTTTGTCATGGTCTTATAAAGTATAAACTCAATTTTTAAACTCCTAAAAATGCTTCATTGAAAGTGTTCAGTCCATAGTTTCTCGTACTTTTTTGTCTGGTCAAATATAATACATTATTCTACCGGAACAAAATAACATACTCATCTTCTCCGTGTGTTATATCCAAAAATGGGTCACAATATTGGAACGGTGCCTCAAAAGTATCATTGAGACATACTCTGTAAATCCGGCACTGTTTTGCATTCAACTTTACTGTTCTTAAGTTATCTTTGAGGGGGACAATTGTAAGTTCTGCTATACCCTAAAAATAAAGATTGAGAAAAAAATCTAAAGACAAAAGTTAAAAGTGAAATGGTAGGCATTAATAATCAGAACTTACTATCATGCTTTTGCGCTGGAAATTAATTCCAGTAAAACTCAATATCTGATGAGCTGTAAAACATTACATTAAAATTAATATACAACTACTTCTATAATAAACACAAAGAAAAATTTATATTTAATGACAGCCCGCAATAATAGAATAAAATAATAACTGTCATCACTTGATAAAGCTGCACCTTAAAACTGTGATAATACTAAATAATACTTATAATTTAAATGGTCTCGCAGTGTCCCCAGTTTTTTCTTTCTTCATCTTGAATAAAGTGTTACTAACATGAATAAAATCCCATAGGGACCACACACAATAACATCACTTTAACCTGTAAAAACCGCAGGCACCGTAACCTCCGCCATTAAGTGGAGGCAACTGTTTTCAAACAACCTTTCATAGAGCGGTATGGAGTAAAAAGGGTTGTTTCCCTAAAAAGGAAAAAAAACTTCACTACATACCTCAGTATTGTGTACTATTTCTAAATACATTTATATCAGAAAGTCAAAATATTTGGTAGGCTATTTTATCAAATTATAACTTGTATTGTGATAAAAGAAGTTAATGTATTCAATATTTCATTCTTATTTCTGAATCAAGGTATTTTAAATGTTATTAAGAAACATTAATATCAAGGCAGTTCAATTTAAACATAAATGAATAATCCATAGACATTTTTACATAAATATTACAAAATTTATATTCATTCTTTTAATAAAAAAGTGATAACCAATTATTGAAAATCATAATGTATAGAAGTAACTTGGACATATATTACACACGAATTATGCACAAAATTGATTGTTATAACATAATTGTGCTGTAATAATCTTATGCAATCAGCAATCCCGTACATACACATAGATTACATAACTTCTAAAAAACTAATTAGACTAATTATCATCTTGGTTAAATTCATTTTTGTGTAATTTATTTTATATATTTAAAAGTTGATACATGTAATAACGTAATACATGTACATGTAATAAAGTTAAAAAAGTTGTCTCTCCAATATTAATGGCGAGTCAATGAACAAAATAATTTTTTTTTATTAATTACTGAAACAAAATTTTGCTTAGAAAAGTGATAACTATTAGATTTTTAAAAAAAATTATCCTTATGTTTAAATTTCTATTGTTAATTAAATTATTTTCGGATAAATTAAAGGAAGTTTGGGTTTTTGGAATTTTTTTCCGTTGGTCCGAACACGCATGCGCAAAGTTACTAAGGAGATATTCTGTGTGGCATAAACAATTGTTTCAACAGTTAGTTTTCTTAATAACTTTTAACTAGACATGAACTCAGTTAAAGTAATTGTAGGAGGTCCAGCCAACGTAAGAACCAAGAGTTTTAATAATTTCATTCTGTTATTCTTATGCATAAATTTTATTCTCTATCCAGTAAAAATTAGTTGAACTTAATTACAGTACAAATAACTTCATCTACTGAAATAAGTATTTTAAAATGGAAATTAATACTTCACATGACATTTATTTTACAAAGTATTTGTTGCTAATTTCGGAATCAAGAAAATCCATTTTAATTACACGTGTTCATACGCATAACATGCACGTGTTCATAACGTTACGATTTAGTTACATCGAAGAATTATGAAATAGTTTTTCTTAATGTACTTTTATATGTAGGTAGACTGTTACCACGTACATTATATATGAAAAAAAACGACATTTTTTGCAGTAAAATTCTCCCATATATTTGTTTTTTAAAGAACTAGTTGGATAACAATGCGAATATATTTATCATTGTAAATCATTTTGAAAAATGTGGTATTAAATTTTAAAAGATATTCCTAAAGCTTGTACAAATGAAATTACTTTTGTCCTAATTAAATTGTTTTTGAGAAGATTGTTTTTAGAATATTTTACTGACTAAGAGTGTGACCAATAACAAGACAGTTCTCAATTATTATAACAATTCCATTTGAGTTGTTTACGTTAGGATTAATTATGCCATTATGATAAGACAATCTTGATACTTATGTTAGAATTAATACACTAAGATCCATTAATTATTAATCTTTTTTAATCGTTTTGTACTCGTCTTGGCTTTGAAAGATTGATTTTATTACTTGCAATGGTAAATCAATCTAGTGTGAATGACTTTCAAGTAAAATGCCTCAGTGCTTCTGTTTTAGAAATGTAATTGAAATCTGCAAGCTCTTTGAAGTTTATATATTCTATTCCATGGTTCTCAACTGTAAGCGATATGTGATATTTTGTTGAAACGAAAATTCTTATCAGCAGTACGAAGTAATGATACGTTAAGGCACTAAACTATTCCGAATAACTTTCAAAAGAGTTGCTTTAAAAAACTGACATACATAATGGAGGTAAAAAGTATACTTGTTTACTTCACTATGTGTCTGCTTTCTGCATTACAATATTTATATTGATATTAAAGAAAGTTTTAACTATATATATATATATATATATACTTGCCGTTGCGTCTACAACGTGCTTGGTCTCACTTTCTCTTTTCTCCTGAAGACGGATTGCCCGAAAATTTCAGTTTGTAAGTGTGTTTCTTTATTCTGTGTGTTATTCTTCTTGAATTTTGAACTCGTATATATATATATATATATATATATATATATATATATATAATGTAATTTTTTTTTGAGGGTTGAGGTCTAATGATTTGAAACTAGTCCTTTTGCCGACTTTTCGACATATATTTATGTCATCTTCAGGGCTACAACATGATTTTTTTACAATTAGCACTACTATTTTATATAAATGAAATATTTTAATAAAAATATTAATTTTAATTTAAATTTTAAAAATTTTAATAAAATACATTTTTATATAAATATTGGGTCACGAAAACAAATCATGATGTATATATATATTCGTGCTCTGTTCTTCGACGTGGGGAGATCTCTCTTACTTCGTCCTCTCTTTTAGTCTACTCCTGATGACGAACAACAGTTTGAAATATTGAATTCTGTGAGTGTTCTTTTTATTCTTTTTTCTGTGTCGTGTTTTGTGTAATTTAAAGTTATATATATATATATATATATATATATACACTTTAACACATAGAAAAGAACACAGAAAAACACTACAGAACTCACTTCGATATTTCGACATCCGTCGTCATCGGGAAGAAGTGCGAAGTACTCGCGTTGAGAAGCAAACTGCTACAGTAGCAGTTTGCTTCTCAACGCGAGTACTTCGCACTTCTTCCCGATGACGACGGATGTCGAAATATCGAAGTGAGTTCTGTAGTGTCTTTCTGTGTTCTTTTCTATGTGTTAAAGTGTTTATTGTCCACACGGACCTTTCATTTTATATATATATATATATTTATATATATATATATATATATAATATATATATATAAACTAGAATTTATATATATTATATTTATTATATTATATAATATATTTATTATATTATATTTATATATATATATATATATATATATTATATATATATATATGATCAAACCACAATAAGAAAATGGGAAAACAAGACTAAGATCTTTTAACCGTAACAAGCGGTATTCGTCAGAGTCAAAAACCCAACTCTGTTCGCTTAATAGTAGATAAATCAAAACCAGACATAGTGAAGTCATCTTACAGACAGGTGTGACTTCAACATGATTTCTCTTAAACTCAACCATTCAACTTCTGCCATTAGAGTCAGTTTAAAACTGTTATATGAATTGTGTTGCCCAGTTTGAGAAATTTAATATTTTTTACATGAATAGTTTCAAGTGATATCTCCCTTTCAGAGCACACAACAATCTTGTTGCTTCTTCTTGAGTTGTCACTTAAAAAGTACGAGATCAATTCATAGTATCAGTTTACACACTTCAATTATGACATACGAGTATCAGACATTTTGCAGCCCTCTGTAAAGTTAACAGACATACTTTTATCATCAGCAGCCACAAAGTTTTTTATACTTTCTGAACGGTATAGATCAAGATGCCAACTTACGCTGACACATTCTTGGCATTATTGCTTTGAATCATTCTACAAAACGTATAATTCCTAAAAAAATTTCTTAAAAAGTAAGACCTGTAACAATAAATGTTTAAATCACACCCTAATAATTTCCATCTGTAATGTGACATTAAAAAGTAGTAATAATGATAATAATAATAAAAATAGTTAAGGTAATCTATATAAATAAAACAAAGGTTTTGTCTGTACATTGCTTGGAACTGACTCATTTCAAGTCATCTTTATGTTTCATACATTAGAGAAACTGAATCCCCACTTAGAAAATTTTCTGTCTGTCCGTTTGTCCGAAAAATTTTATCACAAGTAAACTCAGCCATAATAAGACATAGTAAGCTGAAACTTTGACAGTAGACTTGTGTGTTTTCTGACTTAAAATATAAGCTTTGAATGGATTGAAACTTCAACATAGAAGCGAAATTATGAACTTTTAAGCCTTGTTTGGTTAGCTACACATACATGTTTATTTTTAAAATATACAGGTGTAGCAAGTAGGTATTGTTAGTTGATTTTAATGTCATTTGTGCTTAAGCTACCAACAAGAGCTTATTGATAAGGTGTATCAATTTCTTATTCTGTATGAAGCCGAAGATAAGGAAGCAGTTCATTATCCAACTGAATTTCTTGACTCCGTGACTGCTCCTCGACTGCCTCCTAATTTAAGTAGGGCACCAATCAGCTGTGACAGTAGCAGTAACAAGTTTCATGTTCCTGAGGCGGACATCATGACTGGGTGTCGTATTGGGGAGTCTATGTGTATACCACGCATTCCATTCTGAGTCACTATTCGTTTCCATTCAAATGATTGGAACGTCCTGTCAGGGCCTGTTTTGCAATGGAGGTAACTAAGTCCCAAGGGGAAACTCATCTACCACATGAATTGAAGTGACTAAGACTAAGTTTTTCTCACATGGTCAACTGTAGTTTGCTTGCTCAAGAGTCACTGGTTCCAACTCTTTGTTCTTCCATGAACCTGAAGTACAGACAGCTAATGCGGTGTATAGAGAGGCATTTACTTAACACTGTACTAATAATGATATTTTCTACTATTATATGATTTTTTATCTATTCTAATGATATTTTGGTTTACCATGTATCATCTCCAAATTTTTGAAAAAGTATAGGTCAAAGACGGGCATGTTTGCTAGTAGTCTATATAATACTTTGACATTTAGTAAACATATATTCTTAAATGGTTTGGACATAGCAAGTACTCATACTTCGCAGAGGACACGGAGACACAAGGAACCTATTTGTTGGACGACAGAAAAGATGGTAGCAGAGCCTCTAAGAAACACGACAAAAGATCTGAGAATCCAACCAATACTTCGAAGCAATTAACAGATGACGCATCACCACGAATTACTCCTTGCGGACGCTGCGTTTATTTCCCATCACGCTTCGTAGATTAATCTCTCCTCTGGGGTAGGTGTGATGCGATGGCAACACTGACAGAGGTTGGTGAGGATCTAGGCCTTGTTTGACGAGACAGAACTGGTGGTGTCGTGTGGGTTTATCGTCGCGTTTGATCTGGCCAGATCTACGTTTTACATTGGTTTTTCATATTGTACAATGTCATATTGAACCTGGTGGACTAGTTTCTAGGCAAAAAATATTTTGTATATAGATTTATTCAAAAATAGATTGAATTATAATTCTTTTGTTATAAGATAGATACAAGCCCCACAAGTCAAAAAGATTCGATTGACTGAGTACCGAAAATTAAAGAAACAGTAGATAAACCATTAACGTTTTATTTCGACTAAATTGATAGTAGGTCGAAATTTTTTCCCTTATGTTTTAGTATTGCTATTACGAAGAATATTGTTACTGTAATACCATGTATTTGGGCTAGAGCACCAAAATGTAAACAAACTACCGTTAAAGGCATACGAGGTGTGTAAATAAAGTAGTGAGACTGATTTTTTTAAATTTTCTATTCAAATATAATTACAATGTGATATTGTCACCTTCAAAATAGTTCCCTTCGGAAGCCACACAGCGCTGGAGACGGTCCTTCCAATCATTGTAGCATTGCTGGAACTCGGATTCTGGAATGGCCTTCAGCTGGTCGGTTACAGCAGTTTGTATGTTTTGTAGTGTCCCAAAATGAGTTTCCTTGAGGTGATTTTTCAATCTCGGGAAGAGGAAAAAGTCACAAGGACTCAAGTCTGGTGAATAAGGAGGTTGAGGAGCAACAGGAATGTTTTTACTGGCCAAAAACTCGTTTATTGAGATGGCAGTGTGACAGGGCGCGTTGTCGTGATGCAACACCCACTTGTCAAAATGTGATGAACGGAGGTGTGATTCAAATTCAACTGTTCCCCGATCATTCTGACTGTCAAGCGTCGATCTGAACGCACAAGGTTCCGTACTCTGTTGACATTTTCATCGGTGTTTGCACTTGAAGGCCTTCCGCTTCGTGGTTCATCTTCAATCGACTCTCTTCCTTCTGAAAATTCCTTAAACCACCGAAAAACCTGTGCCCTTGATAAAACACGTTCTCCATAGGCCTCCTGAAGTTTTTCAAAAGTTTCGGTTGCATTATGTCCAAGTCTGAAGCAAAATTTGATTGCACACCGCTGCTCAACTTCGAGGTCACTCATTTTTAAAACGCTCAAGAAAAAACCATTTCACGAAAACCAACGCTACGGACAAACAAATGACTGTGGCGAGTTCAGATTCATACTGGAGGCGCATCACACGTGCACCTGACGCTACTCAAGGCCACGCGTCTCCAGCGTTGCCAGATCGAAAGCGACGTTGCCAGTCTCACTACTTTATTTACACATCTCGTAAGTTAACCACCTTTTTACCTACAAAAAATTTTGTCTACTTAAAACTTTCCCATGGTCAAACTGAAAGAACGTGTCACATTTTATAAAGTTTAATATAGTCATATCGTAATTTATCGGAAACAAACAAGAAAATTTTACATACACAAAAGATAAAATGTTTTTTTAAAAAATGAGTATGAATACTAAAAACATTCTATTTTATTTGTTTCAGTCTGGGAAATCTACAGTTAGCAATGTGGTGACAGAAAACACTGACCTGATAATTGGGTCCTATCAATCAACTCGTCTGATAAGAATTATGGAGAAAGATTTGAAATGTGGAGAAGATTCATTAGATATAAGCTTCTGGGATATCTCAGGAGATTACGAAAGGTAATCCATGTGACAGTCATTTGTACGGAGTTAAGACTGCACTCGTAAAATATAAAACATTAATTTCCTGTATAATATTCTCTATTGTTTACAAATATCGTCAAAATAAAATATTGACAAAGATATTACTTTTAGTGCTACAGAAATTCTTTGCAAGAATTAAAACAAAAAGAAAGTGAAACAACTTCCTTCAAATATTTTTTTTCCTACTTTCTGGACTTGTCTATCCTTCAGAATAGTATTAAGAGTTTTCAGTGAGTTATTCTATTTGTATGACTGCGTTACAATTCTTCCCATTCAATCATCTATTTTCGTAGCTGTTCCATGATCATGTTAACTTTTTTATGAAATATTCTTTTACACTCTTAACTCGGGTTAACAGACTAAATGGGGTAATCATTGGTTTGATAATGCCGATTGTCCGTTAGTACCAATTTTGATGTTAGCTAAATAAATTAAGTATTGATAAAAGTATCGACCGTGGAATAGAAACAAAACTATAGTTTATCGGGACTCGGTCAGTTCTTCAGGTTCAAATTAAACTCTCATTGCCAACGTTTCGGTCTTTATTTAAAACCATAAACCTAGGTTTAATATAAACTATAGTTTTGTAAATAAATTAAGGTTAGATGTCTTGCAGCTGATACTCTAACTCTAGTGAAACATCAAATGAAGAGAAAAAAATAAATACGTACTGTAGTAAAATTTAGACAAGCAATCATTGAGAGTGGTTTGCCAGTATGAACCATAAAGAGTTTGAAACAAAAAGAATTTATTCACGCAAAAAGTTATTGTGCGTATGATAATAGGTACATATTTATTTGGTATTATAAATATTAAGTAGATGTAATGAACAGGTAGAAGAATGTATACATTATAGGCCATCAATTAAGAGTTAGGAAAATATTATTATTTTTCCCATAGCTTATGAACTTCGGTTTACTTTCTTTTTATTTGTAAAACTTGTTTATTTTATTTTTATTTTTTTACTGATTCTGATTCTGTTCGTCTCTTATCGGCCTCTTTGTCTTTTTTTTATCTATGAATCCATCAGTAGTTGGATTGATGTGGGATCATTGGTTTGTACGTTTATAATGTCTACATTGTTCACACGGGCTGGACTCCCATCTCTATATCATTGAAGACAATGATATAAAGAACACATTCATTCATTTATACACATTAAAACTAATTTCAATATTGATCATCATTCAAGGTTAAAACTTATAGCGTTTAGCAGTTATAAGCTGGAAAGTGGTACGTGATATATTTGAGAAAATAAATAATAAATAAATAAATGCATTTGAGAAAAATGTTTTTGTTTTGTTTAAACTACCTTTAATCTGCTTTTCGCTTTTACGAGTGGTTGTGAAATGTAAAAAGAATAAAATATTTCTTTATTTAGTAATTACTCATACAGTAATATGAAAACTACTATGATTTCCTAGATATGGAGAGATGTCTTAATACATCTCTTGAAAGACTGACATGTATGGCCAGTTAGAAATGAATTTGGAGTAAATATATAAATATTTGAGTTTCAACTGTTTACTCTAGACAAAGAAACATGCTATGAATTTAAACGGGGAACCATCCCCAAGAACAAATGCTGTAAAGTTTCTTGAAGTCTATCTTGACACAACATTGAAATGGACGATTCACATAGACCACTTAGAGTCTGCAGGGACAAGGAGAATGAACTTATTGAGAAGACTAGCTGGTATACTGGGGGCAGTTCATGAAAACTTCTTAAAGTGGGTCTATGTATCATATGTCAGATCTGAAATAGGTACAGAAGTGAGCCAATATCAACGGCCTCCGTTGGATAAATTCCAGATCCTAGCTCTCAGACCTATCACCGCAGCCAGTTGTTCAATACTTATAGGACCATTGGAACTGCAGACTTTTAAACTTTTCTATAAGAAAAGTTATTACTACAATTGCTCTGCAAGAGAGAGCACAGCGCCTAGAGATTGATTTTTCGAAGCAGAAAAAACGGAAACCACTTTTCTGGAAAAAGCAAATGCTCTCAGTCAATTTTATTTGTTAATTTAGCAACTATCAAAACTTTTCTTTAATGCAAAGCTCGGAATAGCATTATCATGAAGAAGTAACCTTAGTCTTAATACAAAACGTACATAAAGAAGGCTATGTATTGAAACATATGTTTAAGGCAATAGCCCTTGAAACAATAAATGAACGGTATCCGAGCAGTGAATGGAAGCATGTTTATATTGACATCTCTGCAGATGAGGGTAGTAGAAATGCTGGAGCTGGTGGTGTTTTTCAGACAATTTTCAAATGCCTGAAGCGGTCAGATCATCTGGATCAAATTAGTCTGGAGAGGTTAGGGCAATTCTTCTTGACCCACAATACACTGAACACCAAAAACCAGAGAAAGAGGTATTGTTTGTACATTCTCAGGCAGCGATTTTGGCTCTGACATCCCCACACGACAGTGATTTTTGAGACAAAATAGAATTCTGTGCTCTAATAGACAGCTTGATTACAACTGGTTGGACTATTGCACTTTAGTGGATTCCCTGTCACTGTGGTGTAATGAGTAATAAAAGGACTGATATGCTGCAAAACGGAGAGCACAAAAGGAGGAGTTTACCTAGAGTCATCGAATTTATTTCAATAAAAGGACTACTCCAAAGTAAAAGAGAAGCACTTGCAGATCATGTACTAAATAACAATCAGAAGGGAAAGAGTGGTGTACTATCCAACTTCTTACATCCTTCCTAGAAGTTTCTATGTAGCATGTTTCAGACTGGCTCGGTAACCATCTCCATAGAATAAGTGTTGTTAACAGTCCAACTTGTGTCATATGCAGAAATGTCACAATAAATGGAATACATCTTCAATACCGTGAAGCCTTTGCAATTTTAAGAGTGGACAATCGAGAAAACTCACCAAAAACTGGTGTGACGAATAATTATAATCTTAAACCAGTAAATTCTATTATCGGGCCAATTTATATTGGACAACTCGCCGTCTAATGAAGAATCACTAATAATACTCCGGTACTGTAAAAAAGAAGACGAAAAAGAAGAATAGAGCCTTTACGAGTAGTTGTGAAATGTAAAAAGCATAAAATATTTGAAAATTTAATAGAAAACTACATAGTATTAAGAATACATTTCAGAATACACGGGTATTTGGATGTGTCCTTATGACACAGAAATTATAGTTCTATTTAGTTTATCATACGAATTTGATTAAATAATAGCGGAATAATTATAAATAAGCACGACATGTATGTAGTTTTATTTTTTCAATATCATTACAGTATAATACATAAGTACAGTCTATTGTATACTTTTAGACCAACACAATTAGAAAATTGTCATATAAGTGATCAGTTTTGTTGTTTTTTTTTGTATATATTATGAAAAAAAGAATATATATTTAGTCGATTACTTATAAAATGGCGTTACCTCTGAATCAATTTTTTATAATGTCTGTCTGCTTGTGACTAGGTGGGTATCTATTAAAAATATTTTGGACACTACACAAGCCGTACATTTTGACAAATTGTGATTACATTCAACAGACATATAGTTCTCTGAAAAAATTTTATATCACTTTTTGTTGATATTGAAACGTGGGAAAGGGATTTTTCCATTCTCTATGTTAAAACAATTGCTAATTTCAACCCCACTCTTCTAGTCATTGGAGAAATTTTAAATATCTTATTAAATGCAGTCTTAATATCAATTTTCCTGATAAAAATCTGAGAAATTTGAAATATTTCAATGGGCAATATCACATTTAAAAGAGCAAGAAATGAGTTCTATCATGTTGGATTGGGCTGTAATATGCATTTCATTTTTGTTCTTGGTTAATGTACATGCATTAAAATAAATTAAGTGTTTAATTGATTGTCAATGTGTTTGGTCGTGCTTTCACCCTAGAGTTTGATAATATTTATTTTCCTTTCCTAGTCATTAATCAATCATTAATATAATTGATTGTAAATTAGTTTGATAATACTTTTACTTACCGTAAATTTGCATGAGTGTAAATAGATGACTTCACATTGTTTACTTAGCCATTGAAACACCAAATTGAACTTAAACACCATTGAACATAAATTGAAACACTGGTTAATGTTGTAATGAGTGGTTTTTCGTTCTATACTAACATGTTTAGAATTTTTTTTGTGTGCAAAAACTAGTCAGTTCTTGACTAGGTTGGTGTTGAATATGTACCGTTTATATTGTAAGATGAGTTATAGTTTTGCTATAGCATAAAATCTGATGATTTCTGATCAATGGAGAAGATCAATGGACATTCCTCTCTTGGAGTTAAAATTATATCACTAAATATTTGATTTATCTATAAATAGTCTTCATCGTAAATTTAGCAGTCTCATTTAATTGCACATTTCTTGCATTTGGAAATCAAATCAGATCTAATTTTACAATCGTTTCTTCGAATGGACGTGCTTATATGGTAGAGGCTTTAGCACATTATTTATTCACATTTATTGTACATTACATTATTATTTCGTGCACATTACAAGGCACGAAAGTTAGTCATTTTCATTATTCAATACTCTTTAGACCATGTATGAGATACAATACCGGAAGTGTCCAGCCAAGTGCTAACGACGGCAGTTTTTCTTGGAATTATTGGGTTCTTGGAACATTGGAGTTATAACGGAAACGGCTTTTTTAACATACCTGCAGGTGTTGATATTTCCCAAGAAGTTCTGTTTTCAATTTTTGAATAATCACAAAAAGAAATAAATTATTTGGTATTCTAACAAAACATTTTACATTGTGAACTAATAAACTATGGATACGGGATACTCAATCTCCTTTTATTGAATAGTGATTCACTTGTGATACATTCCAGAAAGTACTCGTAACTATAATTTTTTATAAGAAGTACAATTAATTATAATATTCTATAAGAATATTATGATTTCAGATCTTATAATATGAATATTTAAGATACAGTTTCATGCATACATTATGATGTACTTATTAAATACTCAGTCTATTAAAATTTTGATCAGAGTTTTGGCTTGCGATTCCTAGGTGACATATACTAAAAGCAATCTGTATTGCTGAATTTAAATTTGGTTTCAGCCCTAAATTAGGGATGGTTTACTCTTTGGATCACATTCGGCTACCAAAGGTTTTAATGTAACTCACCCAGATTAAGTTAATGAATCATGTGATTTGGTAACAACATATTAGTAAGTAATTCAATTTACTAGAATCAACAAAAGATTTTAGAGTGGATATTAGTGGGTGTTATGTTATAATATTAGTGGGTGTAATATTATAAGATTTTTTGCAACTTTTTCCCCAGTATTACTAACATTAGATAATAAAACAATATTATCAATTCTATAAAGGGACCAGGGAAACCCAGTGGCTTCCATTCTCACTCCTGGACTGACAGATCTGGTGTCGATCTAGCACTCGGTAGGTGAAAATCTCTGTGCACCGCATTCCTAGTAGTGAAGGTTAATACGTCCTAACCCTATCCCTGTACTAAATCTGCTCGAGATAGGTAAAATGTAGGACGTGCAACATAGAATCATTAGCGAGACACACAGACTTTTAAGCAATTCCTCAATCTATCCCCAAAAAAAGTTGAACCAAAAGAGATTACCAATTCGAAAGTGTTTTCCATGCAACTCCAAGGTTCCATTGAACCATTCAGAAGTCCTGAAACTTATTATTTCAACGTAAAATCATTTATCGTTCACCTGTGTGGAGCCGGAAAGTGATAGTAGTTTGAAATGCACTGGTATATGTGTGAGGAACTAATTTGCTATCAGAATGGTACAGTAACTGAAAAGTTCATCATGTTGATAATGTACTACCCTCGTAATTCACCTATTTTGTATTTTTTAAGTCTGAATAGTTATTAAAATAAATATGATTAATTATTTATTCAAGTGATATTTAAATTTGTTTGTGTTTTGTGTAATATATTAATTTGTATTATGGTTTTTCTTTTTGAAAGAATTTATAGAACATTATTATTAAGGTTATATGGAAAGTTTTCACCACCAATTGTAAGTTTATGTTTCAGTAAATTCGAACTAATCGTGTTGTGAAACAATAAAGAAAATACATTTTTTATAAATCGCAATTTAAACTATTACCAAAAAAATGTGTCCTCTTCAAATGTGTTGTTTTTTAAAGTTCTTTTGAAAAGCTGTCTATTAATTGTTAGTTAAGTTGGGTATTCAAGTCATTTCAATGTTAATTTGATAAAAAAGACCCTAAAACAAACGAGTTAAATTATTTTACAAAATATTATTAAAAAAATATATTTTTTTTAGGCAAAATATAAAATCATCTAAATGATTCTTCAGCAAAGAGAACAGTTTTGGTAAGATTAAATCTTTTCGTTAAATGACACACCACTTGGTAAATTTAAATAATATTTTGTATAAAAATGGGCCTCAGTGTAGATGTTCCCTATTGCTTGTGAGAATCATTGCATTTTGGATGTCATCTTTTTGGCCAAAATGTGTTTTCAAACAGCATTGTTTATGCATATATGCTATCCTAAGATAAAGGAAAAAGATATCCATACCATATTAGCCTCAATAAACAAACAGACAAGCGTGTCAAAAGGTTACAGAAGAATTAGCTCCTGCACTGCCTTCAGCATGAAAACTTTATTAAAAGTCTTCCTTTTAGATACTTTTTATTAAGAACAAACTTTCCGGATTACTGAGATTGGTGCAAAATAGATATTCACTGAGATAAAATTTACAAAAAATTAATTGAACGGGACATTAGTAATTTGGTCTATATGTTGCCAAATACACTTCCTCTCATAGAATATTCTACAAGTACAACAAAGTGATCACAAATGAACATTTCGATTGAAGTTTTCTGATTTCAAGTAGGGGCTTTTGTGTAGGCCAAAAATTGATAATATAATCAGTAAAAGAAGTTCACTATCCTGGTAGAAACCTCGACACAAGGGAGTGCAGGGTAATGAGGCAGTGGACGGGTAAGAAAGTTTAGAGAAAATCTGAAGCCTTTTTGCATCATTGATGCAGTTGAGGAATGGGTGAAAAGGAGAGTAGATAAAACATGACTAGGAACATTGGGTCTCTTTTAGTTTAAAAAAAAAATCATTCCAACCAAATATAAATGTTCATGAAAATTATAAAATTTTGATATCAAATATTTAGCCTAAAATCATTATTTTATATACCACTTAAACAAGTTGGAAATAATGTTATACGAATAATGCAAACTCTATATTCATTAGGCTTTTGAAAGTTTGATGAGATTCTATGCGATTGCCTTTATGAGATTAAAGATTTTCGCAAATTATACCTAAAACAAATCAAAGTCCGTTATGAAGGTCATTAAAGAACTTAAAATCTCAAGTCGGTTTTACAAAGAGAGAAAATGAAGCACAATAGGAAAAATATAGCAGCGGTGCGGACGGGTCCGATGACCGATGAGAATCAGAGTCAGTTGATTAATAATCAAGAAAAAACTTTAAAAAAAAATAATCAAGATAAAACTTTCCAGATTACTGAGATTCGTACAAAACAAAAATTCCTTTTTCTGAGATAAAATTTACACAAAAGATAATAGAACGGAACATTAATCATTTGGTTTATATGTTGCCAAATACACTGTCCCTCGTCAAATAATAATAACTCGTCAGATCCTTCTAAATCAATGATTTTAAGTTTTTTATTACTAATCAAATAAATATAGTCCCATCAGAATTAATGAAATCACTAGGCCGAGCACCTATGATTTCCATAATTTTTACAATAGCATTTGATATTACGTGACACTATAAGTACATTAAAACAAAAATAAACTCAATTGTTTGTTAGCGAGTTTGTTATTATATTTACTTTTGGTAAAGTTGAGTGTAGGACACTTCAAATTTTCTTACATGGAATGAAAAATCAACCACACCTTGCAAACACTGAATGTTTCGATAATGGATTTTAACTACATAAAATACCTAGGTGTTTCTGTTTTCGATGTGTAATTATAATCTGCATTGTCTAAATTTAATAATGTAAATTTTGAAAATTTGGAAAATAAAGAAAAGTAATGCAAATATCTGTTATTTCAATAAAAATTACTTTATAATTACTTTTGTCAAAATCTTAAGATGATTCAAAATCATGCATTGACAAAAATAGTGCCTAAATTTAAACAAACACCAGTTGTAATACTATTTTGCAAAAAAATGTATTATTTTCACTGTACCGTTAACCTTTAAGTCAAGGTAACCACCCCATGTCATTTCCAGGAACAACATCAGATAAAACATTCACTTGTATCAAGATTAATAATACTATTTGAGAATGACTAACAAACAAACAAGTATACAGAAAATTTTATACATTTAAATGGAAGTTTTATGGATATTGATATATCTGCGGAATATTTCCAGGTATCGGCAACTATGGGCATTATTGACAGAAGGAACTTCGGCAGTAATTTTGGTATATGATCCCAACAAGAGCGAGGATATTGAAAGCCTAACACTGTTTTTTGAAAGACTCGTGGAGGATGCTCATGTTCCTCCACAATGCTGTATCGTCTTAGCCAACACCAGAAATGTACTGGAGTCTAGAGAACTCCCTGATCTGGGTAAGGATTTGATACTTATTCCTAACATTTAGATCTGTAAGTAGAAGGTGTAAATGTGAAGTAAATTTCGTTTTGTTGTTTTAGGACTTAAAAGTTAATTAGATACAATATATAAATTCCAGTATGTATTATATATTACTACTTCTGATATTATGGGACATTAGAATAGCATAACAGAAAATGTAACATTGCGTTGCTCGTCGATTTACACAAAATTATTGGTTAACAATTTTATAGTTGAAAATTTTAAGTCAAATATTATAGTGATTTGTCTTTTTGCAAAATACAATAATCTTTTTTATTTACAATAATCTCATTTGTTTAGATTTTTTTAAAACATGTTTATACTTTTTTGAAATTATTCCACTCTTTTGTATAATTCTTTTTTGCTTGAAGGTTCACCCATGTCATTTAATCCTTCTTTACATTAAATATGTTTTTCATTCGATGATAACATCGAATACGGTTGTATTGCACATATCAGAGGTTCTTTTTGAGGGTTTTCTAATATAAATTCTCTTCCTTGTAATGTTTGTTTCCATTCTCAAGGTTCAATTAGAATGGGTCATGTACTGGCTATTCGAAATGTGAAGTAGTGTTGTACGCCAGGCACTCAGGACCTGACCGAAAAATTCCCCTCGCTTATGGTTTCAATAATGCCGAATCAATAAATGAGCAACACTCTTTAACACTTTTACAACCCAACCCAAAAGCCGTTAAGTATATTTATGTCTTTATGTTATACCACAAAAGATTTTTTTTAAACTGACCGAGTCATGATAAAAAAAAAAATTGTCTTACTACACGGTCGATACTTTTGTCAATATTTATATATTTGAGATAATAATCTTGGATTTCTATGAGGATATAAGAAGAACATATGGATGTGATATGAGCCTATGAAAAAGGTTTTAAATAAAACCTTTAAAATTGCAACAGAAACGTTGGCAATGAGAGTTGAATTTTGAACTTTAAGAACCTGAGTCCTGATAAAAAATTGTATATATATATATATTTTTTCAAATGAAATCAGATCCCATTGGACTAAACGCTTTAAAAATTTTGAGAAACACGAATGAAAAACAGAAACTAGGACTCACATTCAATATTTTGACCCTTTTAACGGTCGAAATATTGAATATGAGTTCTAGTTTCTGTTTTTCATTCGTGTTTTTCAACATTTTTAAAGTAAATATATATGATCAAACCACAAATTGAAAAGGGAAAAAAGACTTTTAACCGTAACAAGCGGTCATCGTCAAAAACCCTACTGATTGTTATTTCACGTATTTATGTGAAATCTTGTTATATATATACTAATAGATGGAACTTTGATTTTAAATTCTAAAAGAAATCTACTACATTTGCAGATTTTGGAAGCCATCTACATAAAGGAAAAATGCCTAGAGCTGAATTTGCAAGTCAGTGACATGTTCTTGTTACCTTCCTCGAGAAACTTTAACACTAAAATTAAGCTAATAAGAAAGGAGTGATGGGTGGTTAACCTTTAGTACGCTAGGAGCGCTACTTTGATATATATATACATATTATAAAAAGATTTCACATAAACACGTGAAATAACAATCAATGATCAAACCACAATAAGAAAATGGGAAAACAAGACTAAGATCTTTCAACCGTAACAAGCGGTCTTCGTCAGAGTCAAAAACCCAACTGACAGTTGTTGAACGATTCAATAGAACTCTAAGGGGAAGAATGTTTAAATAATTCTCCCTTCAATGATCATACAGTTTTATTGACACGAGGAATTGGTCCACTGATGTTTTCTGTATATGAACAAGATTCTACTCACTCTTATCTGTGACTTATCAGCTGAGAGATGGAAATGGATTGGACCTTAGAGAAAGATTTTACCAGCACGAACTACAGGAAACCAACATACCCAATGTTTATTTTATTGAAAAAAATGTAAAGAAAAGAAACAATGGTGATGTACTTGTGAAATTTCAAGGGTATATGATAAACAGGAATGGATAAAGGAAAAAGTCATTGTAAATTGGAAAATAATATTTTTAAAAAAAACACTATTTGTTACATTTCACCCTTTAACATTTTTTTCTCTTTTTGCCAGAACGTTTCTTTTTCTCCTTCTTCTTGAGTCCAAGTCCAAGCATACCATAGCTCCAGCCACCAAGAGTGAGATGATGCGCTCATTTAAATTTGCATCCAAGGACTTAACCTCTTCCAAGCCTTCTTCTGTAAAATCTTGTCTACGGCATGTCTATCGCTCAGTTTTTTGCTCTGGCTATAGGCAATGTCATGTTCTTTACATGCATCATCCAGTTATTTGATTCCTTCGTCTTCACGTTCAAGATGTTGCTCTGATTCAGTCCCTGGACCACAGAAGTGATAGTGATCTCTTTCAATTTTCAAATACATCTCGATCTTTCTATTGTTGATCCAACAGTTTAGGTAAATTTATCATTTATCCCTTCTCCTTTTGCTAAGTTTAGTGTTGTTTTTGTGTTGTTATTATTGTCGTCGAGTTTTGTTCCGTGCAATTTTATCAATGATAATTCTGCCAAAACTTGTTATATCTTCAAGATACTCTTTTAAAAGACCGAATGAGACAATGTACTATTAAATAACAATGCTGTGGTATTCACTTTATTTTCCAAATATTTCACCTTTTCCAATAAATATTTCAAGGTAATTTTTGTACTATTATCTCGTCGAGCAATATGTTGACCAAATTTGTTTCGCAACATTAAGAGTCATAAATGGAATAGATTTGATTCAATCTCTTGAACGGTAATTATTATTCCTTGAAAAATTCCAGGAAGAGGAGTGTAAGGATCAGTCAAAAACCTGGACCAGTTCCTGTTCCTCCCACTATCTCCTGCTGATCCCCCCTCCATGCATGACGTTAGACATGTCGCTAATGTGTGATGTGGTGGTAAAATTCAGTTAGGAAATAATACATATATACCAACTAGTAAAATTGCTTTACCTGTTATTAAAATTATTATTAAATTACCATTTACATTACATGACGCGATCTATTTTAATCTCTCTCATTATTAATTTAATCATTCAAAGTTAATATGTATTTACATTAATATAATACCAATAAAATTATATTAAAACGATTCAAGTTATTACACCATATCGATCTCTTGGCCTAACATGAGCCTCCGCGATAGGTACTGCTCCAAATCAGCATACCCAGAATTGGTAACCAAAACGATGAGCTGGAACAGCGTGGTATACAGTCTTTTTAAGAGTCTGGCCGTGTATTAATAGTTTTCAACTACTTACTTAGTTTATCAAAAGATATATGTTCTTTTATTAACTAGTTGTGAATAAATCGCTATAATTATTGTCATTGTATTATTGGTTACTATATACCTATCTGTTTCGTTATTATTATACTCCTTGGATGAATGGTATCTATCATATTCTAAATTCCGTTTACAAAAATCTCTTTTATTAATCTATAATCCTATCCGAACTTCTGTTGGTCAATATTCTGATTTTTCACATAGTTGTTTAGTTATTCATGTATATATAAACAAGATTTTCCATAAACACGTGAAATAACAATAAATGATAAAACCACAATATGAAATGGGGAAAAAACACTAAGCTCTTTCAACCGTGACAAGCGGTCTTCGTCAGAGTCAAAAACCCAACTGACTCTGACAAACTCTTGAGTTGGGTTTTTGACTCTGACGAAGACCGCTTGTTACGGTCGAAAGAGATCTTAGTCTTTTTTTTTCATTTAATATTGTCGTTTGATCATATATGTATATATATATATATATTGGTTTAAATTTTTAGGGAGAACGTTTTCTGACATTGGAGACCATGTACTGGTGAACGCAATGGAAGATATGGATCACCTAAAGTTTATCGTCACCAGATTTCTTTGTTCCGTGCTAGGAAATCAGCGAAGAAGATTCTGAGATATTAAAATATTTTTTATCATTAATATTATTATTCCTTTTTTTTCCTTGCACGATTATTAAACGATTCCCGATGCTTTAACAATACAATAAGGGTAGCAATACAATTGAGAAGTCATAACTGGTCAAAGGAAATAATCGACTGATGAAAGGTTTAATCTAATATTTACTGAGTAATATAGTTGAATAAATGAGTGTTAAGAATATAAGTTAAAAAAATGGAGAATTTTTGAGAATGATATTCATGTATAATTTAACTAGCAGTCGATATAGATGAACAAAAAAAAATTTTTTTTAATTTAGCTGATGTCTTTAGTGTTTAAAATATTAAAATACATGTTATGTCAGGTGACATCACATTTCGAGAAAATAGTTAACATCACATAGAAAAATGTTTGAATCTTGTTATCAAGAATGAAATTTGTAATTGAGATATCTCAAAAATTATTTAGTTTGACATTAATTTCATCTGAATATCCTGCTGTTCATATCATTCACTGTTTTTAACTTTTGTATATACAAGATTTATTACTTAATTTCACAGTGTTCTTCAAGATAGAATTAACCATATCTACCTGCTCGTCTAATTTATTTTCGCGACCTTGTTACATTAGAACTTGACTGGGGAAAAATTTAAACTAATCTCCTCCTTTTCATATAGGATGTCATTTCTCCAGTACGAATGGCACACAAGCAAACAGATAACTGCTTTTATATCCATTGATTAGTAATATATGCGTACAATACACAGTGAAGTTGTTCTAACTTATCTTAAAGAAAAAGTATTAAACGTGAACATAAAGGCATTAAACTTTTATTTCATAGCCACATTTTTATGAAAATTGCATACACATAAAAATATAATAGATAAATCAAACCTTGTACCCTGTTTATCTTTTCAAAGATTAATAATGGATGCTCTTGTTTGGATACGATATTTACGAATAATTTTTGAACTGTCAGTTTCCCAGACTAGAAAGGGTCTCTTTCTTGATATCATGAAGCTTCTAATGGAAGATATTATTTGTGATCACTTCTTCCAGCTTGCAAAATACTGAATAAGAAGCATGGTATTTAGCAATATATTAGGCATGAAATTTGTATTTTTTTGTAATAAATTGGCGAACAATTTTTCTCCAATAGAAGAATTTTTATTTCGTACCAGGTTCAAGAGATTGCAAATGAATCACTCCTGAAAAAATGTTTACTGGAGTGCGATGTTTACCAACTAAAAAGAAGAACGTATATAATGACAATAATACTAGAATCATAACATAGTGATCATCATGCTAGATAATAATAATAATAACAACAACTATATAATCATAATAATACTAGGGTAATAATATAAATAAGAATATCATGATACTAATACTAGACTAGTAATAAGTACACAATAATTACAATATGATAATAATACTAAAATAATTGCAATATAGCATGGGAAAAATAAAATTACAGAATAATATAATGACTTAATTTAACATGTTAAAATATTTGTCCACTAATTCCTTAAAAGTTGTAACCAGGTTCTCATTCAGCAAAGCTTCAACCGGTGGGGTCACTCACCTCCAGAAGTCACAATAAGTCTCTCCTACTTGCTTCTCACTGAGTTTAACTCAATTTAGGTAATATTACATCAAAATTTTACAATGAATCAAAATAAATTTTATCACAGGATTGTACAAGGTGTGATATCTTTTGATATAAATATGGTCAGGTTAGGTGGCAAAATCAGTGTAGAAGCAAAAATCACCTGTTGAATTAACAATGATCATTCCATATTAAATATAGGCTAATCAAGAATAATATGTGCCCATGTTTGGGGGATGTGTAGATCACAATTGAGTCAGGAAAAGGTAGGTAGGCAGGAGAATGTAGTCGTGATACCAAATCTACGGAGGTATGCTCTGATACTACCATGAGCAGACAGCGCTTAATTAAGTCTTGAGTTTAGAAGAAGGTTAACTGTCCATCTTGGTTTGGTAAAAGAAAATTACATTCTTGTATGTTATTTACCTGCAAATAAAAAAACAGTTTAAAGCACAGGAAACAGGGAGCAAAACTAAATCCACTGACAATTTGACAGAAATTGTCAGATGAATGCTGTCCGGGATCCCCATTAAAAACTGAGTTACATTTTCAGTTATTCAAACTTGTATGCTGTTAAAACGTGACTTGAGGGGTTGGTTAGGGACCACCCTGATAGTGAACGGGTCGTACAGGGCATTCCACTATCCACTATGCGGACCCGCCTAGTAGCCACCCAAACCCCAGGGCCCCCCCTGACTAACTCAAAGATATTCATGATAGGGTAGAATAGAAGTAACTGAGTTATGTAGACTTAACGATCATAAAATACACACCTACTTAAGAGCTTTAAGACAATATACACAGTATAACTAAAGTAAGAATAATTATACCTGTTTATACACATCAAAACAATTTCTACCCCTATAGTTATACAAGCTACATGAAAGAGTAGAAAAAGACACATTTATGTAAATGTGTACTTATAGATAATAAAACACATGCCTACTTAACAACTATAAGGAAATATACACAGTATAACTAAAGTAAGAATAATCATACCTGTTTATACTCATCAAACCGTTTCTACCCCCATAGTCACATAAGTTACATCACGATAGGTCTGGGAAAAACAGTGAAAGTAAGAGGGTTTCGAACAGTGTATGAGGTTGAATGTCTGCTTAGCAGGGTACTGTAATAAACTACACACATAAACCTGAAATGATAACATGCATAACACAAAACATGCCCACTAACCTGTGTACAGGTATCCTTTCGTCTGTACCTGCAACCATACACACATGTTAATATTAACTCAATGATTATATAAAATATTCTAGAATCTTTGTCAGTCATGGTTGTGACTAGTTATAATCAAATAATTCTGCTATATGCCAAAGTTATATAATTAAAACATAAATCTGTTCAGCACATTTCATAAAGTAATTTTTCTCGTTTTCTTCATTTACAAACAGACATATATCCTAATAATTTTCATTATTATATCCTAACATCCCTTCCAATGATATTTCAGATATACTTGCTAATCGCTCTTCATGAAAAGAAGAGCAAAAGTATCATCACCACCTGATAATTGTTGACGATGTGATAGTTTGTTTTTCTTTCCATGAGAACGAGGGTTAGGGAAACGAAAGGCAGTCAGTGACAGTCAATGCTGATTCAATCAATTGCACTCTACAACGATAGTCGCTGTAGAGCAGTATGATAAAGAAAAATAAACCCGCATGCAACTGTCATCCGGGTTGGTATCCTTTGTTTTGCGTCCCCAAGTCCACCAACCAAGAGGTTGCATCTTTTACAGTTTCCTCGTTATGGCACTGCTGTCAATCTCTAAAGTGTACTACGAGGTCTGTTTTGTTACATGAATAACCTCGCATGTATTAGAGCAATTACTACTATAAAAAAAAGCACATCATGGCTTTAAGTCATTGAACGTTCAGTTCAATAAATAAAAAATATATTTGTATATCAAATTCTATGATAACAACACGTATTTTAGATTTTTTTGATATTGGTAAATCAAAAAGAAGCAATTAACTTAATACAATTAAAGAAGAAAATTAACTACCATTCAATTTTTAATTTACTGCATATAACTTAACATATACGAGTATGTGTTGACAAATAGTTAAATTATAGTTAAAAGACTATTGTTAACATAAAATATCAAGTGATATTATCTCCGAACAAAAAAAATTGTTAATATCACCTTGGCATTATATAACCTAGGTGCATTGTCGGCCATGTTTTTTTGACGAACAGCAATCGCGGACTGATTCAGTTCATAAACAAAAAATGTATTTGTTCATGACTAAAAAGAAGTAATTAACTTAATAGTAGTAAAGAAGAATATTAATTTAATTTAATTTAATTTTAATTTTTAATTTATCGCATATAATTTAACGTGTATGTCTTGACAAATAGTTAAATTGTGGTTAAAAGACTAGTGTTAACATAAAATATCAAGTGGCATTATCTGTGAACAAAGAGAAATTGTTGAATTTACCTTGGCATAAGCCACAGTGCACTTTCCAGCATGTTTCTCTGACGAAGACTAGTTGCAGACTGGTTCTGGCATGCAGAACTTTAGGGAGTCCAGAAGTTCACTTACGCCGTCCGAGAACAGAGTGGCCAACCCCATTATGACTCGTTTTTACTTTGTTATCAGATCAAACAAATTTAGTAAATGTTTCATAAAAATTTAAATTGTCTTGATAGTTATTTTAGTTGAAAGTTTTCTTTTTCCACTCTTCAGTGATAAATTTTATGCTTATTGCTATACGGTTTACATCAATAAGGAATTGAGAGTAACAGTTATAATTTAAAATATAACATTTTTGTTAAAGAACTTTCTGAAATACGTTCCATAAAACATATTAAATTTGGAAATATCTTAAAATAAAAAATGTGTGCATAATACAATTGACTACCTTCCATGCACTGAATGATTCTTCCCATAATCATTAATATAATTCCTAAGTATGGATATTTGGACGAGTAATTTTTGATTACTTAATATAATAGATTATACTATAGAAATAATCTCACTAAATTAAAGACTGTAAACAGAAATATTGTACAAAATATAATTTGTGTACAACAGAAAAAAAAACTGAAGTAGTATGCATTCATTAGTACTGTGTGAAAATATGATTGAATTCATTGATAATCAGGTTAATTGATTATTCAAATTATAAAGAGAGTATAAACAATAATTATAGATTTCAGAAAAATATTTGCAATTCGTGATAGAAGGTTTCCGCCCTCCAATAGAGGAATTTTTAAATATTCAAAATAAGTTGTATTGCAAAGGACTTCATTTGTAAGAGCAACAATAACAGTTCATATTTCAACTAATTCATTCTAATGAATGCCTACAAGAATTTTATTAGTTCTGATAAAAATCAATCAATATTTAAAAGATTGAAAACTGTTTATTTGAAAACTATTTAAAACTGTTGAAAAGAAGATTGGAGTGGTCATTTTAAACAATGTTCAACACTATTAATTGTATCAATGCTCATTACAAAAATTGCTACTTTCCCAGTTTCATTTTTTGATCAAATTTCATGGTTTTTTTAAGAGCCGTTTAGCGATAAAAATTCTGAAACAGAAAATGTACTATAACCCATTTTTAAAACTCTAAATAACTTGATATAATCATTTTTAAAATTACATTCACCAAAGGTCGGTTACAGTACATTTACTGCTTTCAGAACATTTTTGTTTTGACGCTAAACGGCTCATTAAAACCCATGTAAATTTTCCAAAAAATTAAACTACAAACTAGCAAGTTAATAAAAAAAATTCGTGAAAATTCAATTACGGAAAGAGCAATAAATCTATAAAAACTGATTATTTATCCTAGACTAACGGATCACATGCTATGTATGGTTGTCGAATTTATTGATATGTATTTGCATTGTTTACATTGATTTAGAATTTTTTTTAGTATTCTCTGAAATAATATAATGTCTAGAGGTATTATGAAAAAATTTAAATGATTTAACGACTTATAACTGATGTAAGAAGAATAAAATTCTTATATGTAAAAAATCAACACCAACAGAGCATATCAAACATATAATCTCTGATTCTTTTCATGGTATGATGGGTTTGTCTAACAAAATGTTCTAATTGATCTATATGTTGCACCATTCTACAAAGCTTAATATCAGATGCAGATTTTCTTATATTTATGAATGACATTATTTTTGGGTAATATTCTAGTTTGTGGAATCAACTTTTTCGTCCTATAGAAGGGCTTCTATGTGTTTGTCTAATATCCAGTTTTTTCACTATTCTAGTCTAATAGTTCATACCATTATGTTTAAAAATTTCAAGTTTCCAGCTATAAAATTTTAAATAATACTGAAAAGTAAGCTTTGAACTTGATTTTAGTATGCAAAAGTGACTAATTACCAATATATTTTTTCTCAATATACATTTACAGCAACCTCATAACAGAGTACAGCACGTGGAAAAAAATAACATTCTATCACTCAAAATAAAATTTTTTAAAGAACTCTAGTATGCCATAAAATTCCCAGTGTAATAATTTGATAAAAGACCAAAAATGTAAAGCATAATTCAAAATTAAAAAAAAAATGCAAAAATAATGAATGTTCCTACACCTTTAATTAAAAATTATCTGTAAATGACATTTTTTCTTACACGTTTTTGATATTTTTCAGACAAAAACTTTGTAATGTTTTTTAAAATACTTAAAATAATTTCAAGTTTTAGATGGGAAACTTTGTCTTAAATCTTCAATGTAGAAGAAGGCCAGATAAACTATGTAACTGATCCATTGGTTAGAACAAAAGCCATGTTCTCCTGTAAGAGTAATATCGTCATACGAAATCTACACTTGTGCTTTTCAAAAATGTTATTACTGTTGTAGTTATTCTAAAGATATTACAATAATCAGTGGTGTGATATACAAAAATTAGCGTGTATATTGATAAGTTAATCACTCTCACTTATTGATAAGTGAAAAAAACTTATTTGTCACTAAGTAATCAATAAGTAATCAAATCACTTACTGATAAGTGGATCAATCACTATCTGCACAACCTCCAGGAATGAAAGACTAATAAACATCTTCCATTTAGGCATTTATATTATGGCTAAATGGGACATTATATATTATATACCGAAGAAGTTTGATATTATGTTTACTTATAGTAAAGTTGAGTGTAGGCCTTTTTATAACTTTAACATACATGATTTTTTATAATCAATTATGATACAGCATAACAAATTTTTAACAAAAAAAAAACAAATCGTTTATATATTCATATTGAAAGTACATTAAGAATTTTTCATAATAGACAAATATGACATTTTTTGAGGTTCTTCAATGTTGATTGAAAATGAGTACAGACATGAGTGGATTTATTATTCAAACTCTGAATTCAAACTTCAGATCAAATTCTATCCTGTATCCCTATGATGCAAGAACTTCTCTATCACAGTACCATTCTTCTGTTGTATGATTTAGTTAAAAAAAAAAAATTATTTAATAAAAAACCGTTTGCTTTGGTATTAGGAGCAAATTATTCTTATGGAATACGATTTGTTTCTAAGGAAAATTACTTTCTCAAATGAGCACAGAGTAGATCCAAAGAGAAAATCAATTGTGGTAATTTAAATAAAGTAACTCGTTTCATTAAATATTTTATTCCTTTTTTTAAAATAGAAATATCAATTTGTTGTCCTCTACTTAATAAGTTTCTAAGACTAAAGGAAAATTTATTTATTTCAGAACTACGGTAACACTTATTTAAAAAAATATTTTCATGTTTTGGTTGAAATAAAACCTAATAATTATAACAGAATGAAAAAAAATATAATTTTTTCAGTATTTTATTAAATATTTTTTTTACTAATTTTTACTAAATTATAATTAATTATTAAAAATTCTTAATTATAGTGTATCTGTTTTCTTGTATTTGTTCTGGTTATATCAATTTATTAGTTGTGTATAGCATTGTAAATTTTATGTTAGAAGCTAACTGAGTCAGAAGTTAAAGTTAGAGTAAACTGTGGAATAATTTTATTCTATAATTTGTAATAATTTGTATAATTTATAATCTTCTATAATTTGTACTGTTTACTTTGCTAAATATTACTGATGCTCCAATATTATTACTTGGAACATGTATGGATTTCTTCATATATTTACAGCCTGCTCTAAGCCTAGGATTTCTGATTGTTACTTTTAAATTTAATTATTACTGAAGATTATTGGAAAAACTTGTTTACTTTCTTTTACTTGAGTGAGCTAAAAACTTGAATGGTGACTCCTCAATGTGGAAAACTATTACTGGATAAAACAAAACAGAAAAAATTAATTACAGCTTAATATACTTACATATACTTTCTGAATGCAATAATTACAGTGCCTTTTTTTTAGTGGATTATTTATTTTTTTAAAAGTTTATGTTGGCAAAGAAATTCACTTGACTTCAGTAGCACTGCATTGAATAATAAAACAATTCAAAAACAAAATTATTCGTCGGAATCGAGATCGGTGAATATTTGGGCTAATCTTTTTTATGAATGCTAACATTATGTCGAAAGTGAGTTGTACTTCAACTGCGGAAAAACTTAATAGTGAGGATGAAAATAAGGATTCAAAATCGAAGCAAGAAAGTATGTCTGATCTGTTTGATATGTTTCCTCCTCAGATTCGAAAACTGTTTCTGAGTAAACTAAAAAAAAGGAAAAAGTGTATTTGTAAAGTACACGTCAAACCCTGTGACCCAAGCAAAATGGTTAAAATCTTGATACGTATTATTAAAAAATACTTACAAAAATTATGCACCATGCCTGTTGAAAATGACGGATGTTCACCTCAAGCAGGTAAATTAAACATTTTCACAGAACTTAACGAATCTATAGACAAGTTGAAACAGAAATTTTGTGTTTTGTGTTCAAATGCAGATGGAGATTTAACTGGATTTGCGTTCCTTCTTAGAGATTTACATATAATAAAGTGCAAATTCGCAAACGAACTTAACAAAAATTACGCTATATATGAAAGCAAATTCCGTTTAGTTAATTCTTTATTGATTTCTTTTAGAATGTTGGAAAAGAAAATTTGCTATACAATAGTTTGTAGTTGTCCAAAGGAGGCAGAATTGAAAAAATCTGCCGCTTTTCCTTCAAACAGTTCTTCAAAGAAGTCTTCAAAAACACCCTGTAAATCAATTTTAAAAACCAAATCTGATACTGTAAAGGAACTTGCAATGCCATTTAGGAAATGTAGGACACATAAGGAAATGATAGATAAATCCACTGGTAAGAGTAGTGTTGATTTGACAAGCGATTTCAAATCTGTGGATTTAGAAAGTCCTAGTGCTTTAAAAAAGTTTTCCAAAACATCGTGTAAATCAATTTTAAAAACCAAATCGGATTCTGTACTGGAACTTGCAATGCCATTTAGGAAATGTAGGACACATAAGGAAATGATAGATAAATCCACTGGTAAGAGTAGTGTTGATTTGACAAGCGATTTCAAATCTGTGGACTCAGAAAGTTGTTCAAATAAGACTTGCTTATCTATTCGAAATCAAAGCAGTAAGACTACCATAGTGGAAAAGCCCTGTTCTAGTGAGAGGAAGTCGACGGAGCCTGAAGTGTGCGTTCTGTCTTACACCTATACCAAGTACACTGGCAATCCCTGTCTGGAGGACATCCAAAGTGATACAAGCGTCGATGATTGCAGCAGATTTAGACAGGAGTTTTCCAATGGTTATGCAGAAACTTTAACTAGGCAAAACGGAAGCAAAACTTGTCTTAGTCTAAGGTGTGTGATCAAGAAAAATGAAGATTCGATAGATCCTGCAATAGAAGGATTACGTAATAAAGCCAATTGTTTTCAGAATCCAGAGCAAGCAACACATCTTTCATGCCAGCTTACTCAATTGTTTAAAATGACGCAACAGTGGTATCAGGCGGCTAAGGAACTCACACCAATCTTTCCAGCTGAGGATCTCATACAATAATCAGACATCTTAAACTCTAGGTGAACGTTATAACCGTTATAACCAGAAATGGACTTCACATGATCAACATACTAGCCTGCTCACTGATTATATCTAAATAAACCGATCATATTAACATTGTATTCATAAACTTAAGAGAAATCAGTAGTTTAGAAAAAATAATTTTTAGGAACACAAAATGATAAAAGTAAGAAGCACTCAGCAGTTATTATACTACTACAGTCTTTATACTCTGTAAAGAAGGAAGTTACATATTAACTTGTTTGATTAGTAGCAACAGAAAGAAAGAACGAGATACTTATTTTTTCAATATGTGGAACCTTAGTTCGTCATCAGAAAAAGACTAGAGGGGAAAAGGAGGACTATCTACCGTCCTTCTGGAACGAACGTACCTTTTTCTTCTTCCCCTCTAGTCTCTTCCTGACGACGAACTGGAGTCCAAAGTATTGGAAGTAAGTGTCTCGTTCTTTTTATGTGTTGCGACGTTTTTAACAGTACTATTTTGTATTGTTTGCACCATTGCTTTATTACATGTTATATATATATATATTCAATTTCTCTGCTCATCCCTCAATTATTATTTAACCAATTTAATTTAACTATAAATTGATTTCTGTCTACGTTATTCTCTGTGACCGGGCGAGCATGCTGCAACATTACAGGTCTCCAACCGTCTCTGAACCAGTATGCTTGGTTCCCTCTCTTATCTCTCCTGAAGATGGTTCAAACCAAAAATTAAAGACTGTAAGTGTGTGCTTTTAATTTCTCATTGTAAGTGTATGTTTTTTTTCTACATTGAACTATATTTGTCCGTTTCGGATCGTCTTTCTAACGAAAAAGTGTTTTAGTGCGTGATGTGAATCAAACTCTATAAGCTTTTGTGCAGTAATACATGTGTTTTTAACAGCTTTCTTGTTTTCTTCAAAAGCTATTCGTTTTTTTCCTTTCTGTTTTAATCTACTAAAACAGTATAAGGTAGAGAGGATCAAATTATTGTATAATATCTTGTCTATTTATGGTTTGTTCTCAAGTTTTAGTATCTTTTACATTTTTGTTTTGATCTTTTGCTTATGCCCAATTACGTCATCCTTAATATTTTATTCTGTTTGATTATCATTCTATTTATTCTATTTTTTAGTCATTGTGTATTTTGAACCTGCTTGCTTTAATTATTTAACTTAAATTTAAAGTTTTTATTAGTTTGTGTCATTTTATTTTGAAATGAATTACTTTTATTTATATTTTTCCAATTATATATATATACTTTAACAAATAGGAAAGAAACATAGAAAGTCACTATAGAAACTCACTTCGATATTTAGACATCCGTTGTCAGCAGGAAGAAGAGTAAGAAGTACTGGCGTTGAGAAGCAAACCGCAACTCAACTACCGACACCAATATCTGTTCATGCGAAACTTGGGTAACAAGGGCAGAAACAGTTATAATATACCCAAGCAAAGTGCCAATAAGTATGACTGGTGTTCGCCTGGTCTCAAAATAAAAAAAAAAGTATTTATACGAAAAAAATAAAAAAGCAATATTGAAGTATGGAACCCTAGTTGAAAACTTGGAAGTGTGTAGGACAAGGAAAAACAATTTGATCTTTATATATTATCAAAACAAACAGAATAACACTGATTTGGAATTAGTCCAATACACAATGCTACTGTTCTCTACTGCTTCTCTAAAATACTTTTAAATGAAATTAAGGTTAATCAGTACAACGAGCCTCACAGCCTTTTAGACAAAGACGGTTATCAAATTGCTCTATTGTCTCCATTTGACTGCCAACAATAACCCTTTCTACATCCAGAACTTACTGATTTGAGATCTTGTGCCTCGAATCCTTTAAAGTTTTCTTTACCAACTGATCAGTGATACCAAGGTATGAGACCACACAATCACAAAAAATACTCTAACCAAGCTGACTTTTATATACTTCTTAACATCATTTTGCAAATCTTTATATATTACCAAAACAAACAGAATTACACTGATTTGGAATTAGTCCAATAACACAGTGCTTTTATAGCACAGCTCTTCCTGTAGGTCATTCATCTCTGAAGTTAAGAAACTGTTGTTGTTTTGAAAGTCCACACTTATATGGTTTCCGGTTTAGTGCTTGGCGAAAAAAAGAAACAAATGTGGCTCAACAAACTGAATACCATTCAACGTCTCTACTAAACTTGAAAATTTTGCAAATCAACTCACGCAACATATTCCTTGATGTAAAATGAACATGCCCAACATAACGATAAATGGCAAGCACTGCAAACTTTTAATTACAAAACATAAGTTGAATAAATTCCCAACTTCTTTTTATCACCAGATATACATCATTGGCCAAGGTCAAGTTTTACTTTAAAGTTGAATACACATTATTGTACATTTTACATTTTTTTATATAATAATAAATCCATTTTTTTTAACCATGGAGGGCACCAAAGATACAAGGGTCACCAGTCCAAGTGGCAACCACACCCAATATTGATTACATCCAATGATCTAGCGGAAACCGGTAATTACAACTCAGAAAATGTTTAGATGTAAGTAACGGAACAATAATCACAGTGTTTGTTCAAGTTTGTGTCAATGAGTACTACCCTGAAAGTGCGCTCGACTCTACTAGGGAGACATAACGCTAACACGAACACCTAAATTACGGAACTCCAAGTGTTTTGGAAATAAGCACATTAAAGACAAATTTAGACGAAGTAGTTTAGTGGTAAGGTAATACTAACCAAGTAATTCTGGACACTTATAAAAACAAAGATGAAGAAATTCAAACCCACTATCCTCTGATAGAGACAAGAAACTTAGTAGTATAACGTCATGGTCGTGCAAAATGTTAACGTACCATTTACCCATACATATTGGGAAAAGTACGTTATTGGGTAATTAATACCCTTGAACTGACCAAATTTATCTCCACCTTCCCTGGAAGAGAGTACTACTTTTTATTAGTATATACCTTATTTAAGTTATTTTAAAGCATGTTCAATGCTATTGTTTGATTTTGAATTTTAAATCTAACATAAGAAAGAACATACGAGTTGAAAAAGTGATGTTTTCACAAAACATCTTTAATGCTAAAGATATGTATTTCGTTGTCTGCCCTACTAAGGCAATACGAATTAGTAGTAATATTATATCTTAGTATTTCATAAAAATCACCAATTGAATAAAAAATGCCAACTCTGTTCAGAAGTAATGATCGCTATGAACTGAACTATTAGGAAGGTATGCGAGTAAGTTCATAATAAGAAGTTCCAATCTTCAAAATCCCCTCCTCCTCCCATTGGTTATACATAACTTTTTATTGAAAGAGTAATAATATAAATCAGTTTCCACTTTACAGGACGTATTCTGAACGAAAATCAAAATTCCTTTTATAATTTTAAATAAAATACACCCTGACACCCTGGAAAATAACTCCATATTTTGGGAGTTTTAAAAAATAAATATAGTTAGCACGTCTAAAAAACATAAGAGTTTTTAAGTTAATTTTTAATATAAGTGGAACTAAGTATTTGGAAAAAGTAAAAAACAAATATAATGATGTCTGATAATACTAGATAAAAAGTTAATGTAAAAAAAATATTGCGTAACTTTTTAGTTACAGGCAGATTACAGCTGTTCACAGTTAGTCTGATAACCATTAATGTATAATGTGACTGAAACGAACGGAGATGATAAGCTGACTTGTGGATAACACGGTAAGTCCAAAGAGTGTCTTAATAAGAGCGGAGAGAGGTGTTGATAACTCAAGAATGCAGGTAAGAACATTAGATCAAAATGATACTGCTCAGTCGGTCCTGCCCTAACCATCTGTCTTTGCCTGTCTCTGAGACATGTAAAACCAAAACATGAATATCGTCTTTAGATAACAATTGCCCTGTACCAGGCCACAACGGCCTTTCAACTTGAAACACTCCAGGCTTAGAACCTTCAGTTCACATTATTACAATATAAGATGCAAAGAAAACTAAAAATAACAATAACTTAAGCATTAACAACCAATAAATACATTCAAAATCCAAAGCATAAGAATATAATAATTAAAACATATACGTAAATATTAACAGAACCATAATCAACTGCCGTGTAGTATTTACACCACACGTGTGGATCAACATTAATAAATTGTTAGGTTGCTCTTCTTTTGTATCTGTCAACTACCCTATTAGATGAAATATCATTATTATCATACTTAACTACATAAGTGTTTATATATAAATATAAACGTTGATAAAAGTATCGACCGTGAAGTAGAAACAAACTAGACATTTGTTTCTGAAATCGACAAACTGTTTTCTCTGTAAAATAATCTCTAATGTAATAGTTAGTTTTTCTCTGTCAAAAACTTTATATTTCTGCCTATAAAAAAGGTTTAAATAAAAAGCAAAAATAAAAAGCAAATATTGGCAATGAGAGCTTTATTTCAACCTGAAGAACTGACTGAGTCCTGAAAAACTTTTATACTGTTTATATATATATATATATATATATATATATATATGCCAAAAAATCACAATAAATAAACACGTGATGCAATCAATGAAGTTTAAACCACAATGAAAAAAGGAAAACAATAGAAATAAATGCTCTGAGGCCTTTAAACATTTGAAAAACCTCAGATCATTTATGTCTATTGTTTTCCCTTTTCCATTGTGGTTTAAACTTCATAATATATATATATATATATATATTTATATGACACTTTTGAATAACTAGAAAATCGATCCATAATAGAGAACAAAAGTTCTAAGAAGGAAATTAAATAAACGTTACAATAATTTTACACTCTGAAGTCTCAAATTTTCTGTTTAACCGTCATCAAGAGGAAGAGAAGAAGGAAGACTTGACGCCCAGGTAAAACGACGGTGGAGAACTAACAGTGCCCCAAACGAGTTCGATCAGAAAGAAGGTAAATTGGAAGTAAAAGGCAAAATTAAGAAGAGATGTGAGAGAAGGGAAGAGATGAAAGTGAATAAACATGGAATCAAATGATTAGTAGCAAAGCAAAATTAAACAAGTTCAAAGAAGGTTAGCTGGTTTGTGCTTTTATTTAACTGTCTACTCTTATTCAGTCAATCAGACTACATACTTTCTGATCGTACACATTTTTGCCTGCATTGTCGGCTGTTCACCTCTACCATCCTCTCTTAATCCTGATGACAGCCAAACAGAACATTTCAGACCGTAAGTTTGTATATCTATTGTGCATGCTCATTTAGTTTCCTTTTAAGAACTTATATATAACATTTGAATGATGAAAAAATGATTCAGATCGGACAACAATATTCAAAAACAAACTAGAAATATTCAGTATATACGATAATTAATCCATATATAATTAGATATGAAATATATAAACATACTACTCTGATTTTATATGACCATCTGAGAACATCTTTCTCGCTATGATGAAGAGCCGTTGTTCGCAATATCAATCAAAATAAGTGTATTGTTATGTTTTAAAATATGTGTAATTTTTATCTTTATAAAGTTCAGTTGTACAGCCATATTCACATATATATATATATATATATATATATATATAAAGATTTCATATAAACACGTGAAATGACAATCAATGATCAAACTACAATAAGAAATGGGAAAACAAGACTAAGATCTTTCAACCGTAACAAGCGGTCTTCGTCAGAGTCAAAAACCCAACAGTTGGGTTTTTGACTTTGATGAAGACTGCTTGTTACGATATATATATAAGCTCAAAAACGAAGAAAAGCAACACACAGAGAAAGAGACACACTTACTATATATTTATATATAAAATCGATCCATAATATAGAACAAAAGTTCTAAGAAGGAAATTAAATAAACGTTAACAATAATTTTTAACTCTGAAGTCTCAAATTTTCTGTTTAACCGTCATCAAGAGGAAGAGAAGAAGGAAGACTTGAACTCAAATTTTTGGATGATCCGTCTTCAGTAGAAAATAGAATGGGCGACCAAGTACGCCGGAAACACAACGGCAACCCAACAGTTGGGTTTTTGACTTTGACGAAGACCGCTTGTTACGATATATATACGAGCGTATATACGTTGTATCGTATATATAGTTCAATATAGACAAAGAAACATAAAGAAATCAAAAGAACACACTTACAGTCTCTAATTTTCGGTTTGAACCATCTTCAGGAGAGATAAGAGAGTGAAACCAAGCGCACTCTTGGTTTCCCTCTCGAGGGAGTGCGCTTGGTTTCCCTCTCTTATCTCTCCTGAAGACGGTTCAAACCGAAAATTAGAGACTGTAAGTGTGTTCTTTTGATTTCTTTATGATTCTTTGTCTATATTGAACTATATTTGTCCGTTTTGGATCGTATTTTCAACGAAAAAGTGTATATATATTGTAAGCCCTTTATATCAAAGATATTAATCTCAGCCTCAATATTCAAAATTAAGATATCAATGTTATCCTAAATAGCACCGCTTTTGATAACAGTTTCAAACTTGTTAGAGAGCTAGAACCTGCTTTTGGTTTTGCTTTCACTAGCTGTATTGTTTCTTGTTTTATTTTTGTTACACGTCATGTTTAGTTTTTTTTTTTTTTTTTTTGAGGATTGATATATTAACTTACTACAAAAATGGTTTTGAAGATGACCAGTGTATGGTCGAAAGTTTGTCTGTTTTAGTGTGTGAGTATTTTATTAAAATTGTTTCATATTAGTTATCAGCAGAAAGGTCGTTAATACAGAAGCTGCTCCATATTTTAATTCCATTTGTCTCCAAGAAAATTTGCTGCCCACTTATAGTAATATATATATATATATATATATATATATATAATATATATATATATATATATTACTTGCCGTAACGTCTACAACGAGCTTGGTCTTCCTTCTCTTTTCTCCTGAAGACGGATTACCCGAAAATTTGAGTCTGTAAGTATGTTTCCTTACTCTGTGTGTTAATCTTCTTGAATTTTGAACTCGTATATATATATATATATATATATATATATATACATAACCTTTCTTGTCATGACGACAGAGGCTTCATTGCCTAGACAATTTGTACAAATAAAAATATGCAATCAAAAAATATGGTGATTAGAGTTATCTAAAAATCTGAGGACAATGAATAAAAAACCGTAGTAATGAAAAGACTAGAAGAATATACTAGAATAGCCAGTGTAGTAAAAATAGCAGTTAGAATTGAGGAGAGAGATGAAGATAATAACAGAGAGATCTGTTGTGTTATGAGATCGTAATTACCCTCGTTTCCCGAAATTTGTCCTCCAAATATGTGCTTTCAACGATAATTTGTTGTATTATCTGTCATTTTTATATTCTTTGTTTATTAACTTTAATACATTGTAGCAAATTTAGATTTTAAGTTTAAAAATTGTATTCTAATAGTTTTCCCTAGCAATGCAGAGTACATCAGTTAGTAAAATTTAAATGGAGGAATAGTCTTGCTTGATTAAGTGAAAAAGTTTTCTTCTTTGAGTAAATAAGGAAGGGATATTTGTTTGTTACTGATCCAACATCCAATGAAACAAGCAATTATAATCTGGTAGGGGTTAGAGAGGAAGAAGGTTAGCCTTATTAAAGTGCTTATGAGAAGCGATTTAATTGTTAGCATAACAAAAGACAAAAGACTCCCGCCCTTCTAGGGCCTTCCTGGCCCTCATTGGTCCCTCAGCTCTCTATACCTCCATTAATGAGGGCAAGCAGCATTCACCAATAAGAAGCAGACCAACCTCATTAAAAAAAAAAACTCTTCTTATATAATTATTACTAATTTGTTAGGGAAATTTGATTTCCTTCAGTAAAGAGAATTATTATTACTTATCAAGGAACACAATCAACCATAAAAATCACTTTATCTATATTATTTTACATTAATTATATATTAATTTTGATACATTGATCCTTACATTAGTAGGTGTATTTTTTAAAACTAACGGTAATGGAATAATCAATCATACTGACTAAATCCATATTAACAGGTATAACCAGAATTTGTAATCACTTAAATGTAATAAAAGAACGGAGTTTACTGGAATATAAAAGTTAATACAAATGATTCATAAAAATAATTTTTTCATTTCAAACATAATAAAAGTGGTTAATTAGATTATTCAACATCTGTATAACTCATTTACTATAGCAATGTACGATAATAATACACCTAATCTATAGATATAAACAGTTTCGTATGTCTGATTATATTTACAGCTGAATATAATCAGAGGCTGCAAGGCCTGCAAGCATGCCGCATCACAAATAGTATCCCGAGAGAAGCATAGCAAGGAAGTGAAATGTGCATGGAATTAAGAAGCACTTTGATGGAAGCAGAGCCAAATCTAAAACAAGAAGAGGCCCAATGTAAGAAGGACCTCCATACGAGGAGGCTATGAAAGCAACGAAAAAGCTGATTCAAGCAAAACCGGCACCAAGGCAAGAGTGATTCCAACATGACAAGGCTAAGAAAGCGAGGAGTGTCTCAAATGAAGCAGACCAGATCCAAAACAAGAAGAGGCCCAATGTAAGAAGGACCTCCATACGAGGAGGCTATGAAAGCAACGAAAAAGCTGATTCAAGCAAAACCGGCACCAAGGCAAGAGTGATTCCAACATGACAAGGCTAAGAAAGCGAGGAGTGTCTCAAATGAAGCAGACCAGATCCAAAACAAGAAGAGGCCCAATGTAAGAAGGACCCCGAGGTGAGAAGGCTATGAAAGCAACGAGTAAACTGATTCAAGCAAAACCGGCTCCAAGGCAAGAGTGATTCCAACATGACAAGGTTAAGAAAGCGAGGAGTGTCTCAAATGAAGCGACCAGATCCAAAACAAGAAGAGGCCCAATGTAAGAAGGACCCCGAGGTGAGAAGGCTATGAAAGACACGAGTAAACTGATTCAAGCAAAACCGGCTCCAAGGCAAGAGTGATTCCAACATGACAAGGCTAAGAAAGCGAGGAGTGTCTCAAATGAAGCAGACCAGATCCAAAACAAGAAGAGGCCCAATGTAAGAAGGACCCCGAGGTGAGAAGGCTATGAAAGCAACGAGTAAACTGATTCAAGCAAAACCGGCTCCAAGGCAAGAGTGATTCCAACATGACAAGGCTAAGAAAGCGAGGAGTGTCTCAAATGAAGCAGACCAGATCCAAAACAAGAAGAGGCCCAATGTAAGAAGGACTCCGAGGTGAGAAGGCTATGAAAGCAACGAGTAAACTGATTCAAGCAAAACCGGCTCCAAGGCAAGAGTGATTCCAACATGACAAGGCTAAGAAAGCGAGAAGTGTCTCAAATGAAGCAGACCAGATCCAAAACAAGAAGGACCTCGAAGAGAGGAGGCAATGAAAACAAGGAGTACCCTGATGCAAACAGAACCGGTTCCAAGGCAAGAGAGATCTCGAGATGGCTAGCCCACGAAAGCAAAGAGTACCTCAAATCAAGCAGGACCGGTTCCAAAACAAGAAGAACTAAAAGAAGAAATAAAATAAATTTTCAGTTAGCTTAAATGAAACATTATTTTGTACGATGATGACAAATAAAATAACTTTTTAATACACGGAGATTGTAATTACAATTTTAAAAAAACTAACCATTTTCCTCATTCGTTTCCCTTACAGATCGATCGGTTTCGGAACAATTTCATTCTAAAGAATAAACTGAAAGTTATTTTGTAAAATTGAGGTTATAGGAAGACAACAATCAATCCTCTCTTCATTTGGCTGTCGCATTCCTGTTAAATTTCACCTAGTTAAAATCACATATATTATAAAAAAAATATTTGATTCACTTATGCTCACTAATACTGCACCCTATTACTATTAAAGTTTAATATAATTGTTTTAATTTAATTGTAACGATTTTTTATCGCTATCTAATCTGTCTTTGCAGATTTACCCAAATGTCATTGAATCAGTTCTTGCGCATATCGTCTATACCGTCCAGTTTATACCCATAACCCATACTTGGTTTTTGTCTGTGGTCTGTAAATTGGAATGTCCTCCCTTAGAGAGCTTTAGTAGGTAGTGGAAACTTCAAAATTTTTGTATACGGTTAATTATGATTAGATTTAAACTATATAAATGAGGCACTAAGTAATGTAAAGTTCTCCAAGAAGACGGTGGTAGTGTTCCTCACCTCTAAATCTTTTCTATCAGAAACGGTGGGGGTGGGGGGAGGCGGTCAAATTCATACATATCCAATTTGGATTAAATATAAACTATGTGTATAAGACACTGTATTATATGCAAAAAAATCTCATGAAGACGATAGAAGTGATTCTGCATCTCTGCATTTATTAAAAATGCACTGTCTATATTTTTGTTTGTTATCAAACTCTTTTAAGGGTTTTAGAACCATATATTCTCCCCAGTATATAAAAATAGATAGTTCTCCATAAAAAATAAATGTTGAAACTATATTAATCTCTTTACAAATGTATTTTTCATATATTGACTTGACGATTGCACTGTATAATGACCTCACATTAAGATTTCTCCAATGTCTACTGTTTTAGATCACTTTAAAAGAACATACTTTCTTCTATAAGCTACTAGTAAACGAAATAGTTGTTGCAAATATGTGATGATAATCACTACAAGGAAAACTTTGTATATGACAAAATTTGTAAAAGTTTTAAGAGAAAATAAAAAGTATAAAAAACAATAGCAACATATTTAGATTTTCATTTACATTTAATCAAAATATTGATTAAAATATTTGAAAAGCAAATAGTCTTAGAGAAAATTCGAAAACACATAACAGATTACAAATAAGTAATATCTACAACCCTAATATGGTGTTTCTTTCAATGACGTGATCAAATGCCTCGAAGTCTCAAAATACTGTACAAGAACAAAATCTTGTGTTTGCCGTTTACATTTTCACATTTGCCTTAAGCCATGAAAATCTTCTTTCCAAATAAATTTTATATTAATTTTTTTTTCATTTGTTTGAACAATGTTTCATTTGTAAAATTAAAAACTCTGAGTTAATAAATAGTAAATGTTTCCAATACTCACACTAGGTTTGCATCTCTAGTGCTGTTTTAGAGACAAAAAGTTTATCTCATTAATTATTTGGCACCCAATTTAGTTATGGGTGAACCATAATAGGCGGATAATAATACATTTTAAAACTGCTCTGCTCTAATATCATTCCTATAACCATACATTCATAAGTATGAATTGTATTCATGTCTATTTGAGGCATTAATTTTATTAAATTTCCATTCATTTGAAATTTAGCTCAGGTATTAAGCATAGGGCTTATGCATAGTTAATAAAGAAGTTAAAAACACGTATAGCGGTATGTTAAACCAAAGACCTGTCAAATTGATTATTAGTTTTTTTCCCACCCTTTCAAAGCCGAGGTGAATTGTTAGTGTATTTATGAAGAGGTAGTAATTTTTTTTTACAACCGTAAACTTTTTTTCATTAAAGTTTACAATAGTTTTAGCATTCAAAGCAGACTGATTGATATTTTACACTTCTCTAACCCCTACTATCAGAGGGCAATTGAAACAAAGACCAAAAGATACATTATACAATGAGTAAATAAGTAAATATTATATAAATCAATAAGGAACTAAATAAATAAAAATTTAATATGTTTAGATAGATGATTAAATATTTAAAAAAAATAAAAGATATCAAGGTGTATTCAATCACGTTGGTCATTGAAGGCAGGGGAAAAATATTGAGAATAAATTTAAAGCAAGGGAGTGAAGAATGTCACTGGTCAAGGGTCGCAGGGCTCATTGCTAGGGTTTACTTACTACCAATGGTTTCCATTGCTACTAGCTCATCTATGCTTCTTTCAGCTTCAACGCCTCCTTTTTACACCTTTTTATCTTTTGAAATATTTGAATGATATATTTCAAATTAATATATCACATTATGTTAATTGTAGTATAATGTTTTGGTAAAATGAAGAGTACCTTATCTTTTCGGCAATACCACACATTTATGGCAAAACCATGCTGATGCCTTTTTTTAAGTTGAAACTCTTTAATTATGTCTTTTATCTCCGTTGGTTATTTCCAGTCCAATCTCTTCCCACTAGTTTCTGTAACCAATGAATATTAAGGTTGATTCAATGAATTTAAAAGAGAAAAGTTGTTAATGACGTTCTAATATAGTTTTAGTTTCAGGGATTCTATTTGGTATAAATTTCGGATATGTTGGTTTCAACCTCTGGGATACGCCCAAGGTGGACCTCGCGGAGACGAGCTTCCGCTATCCTGCATCACAAAAAACTACTGGTATACTGCTGACTACGTTGAAAACATTATGTCTGGATGACAGAGATTCTATATATATTTCCATTACTTATTATTACTCTTTTTTACCTAGATGGAGAGAGAAGCCTGGAGTTCTTTCAACTTTCTGATATTGTAGATGAAATCCTTTAATTCATTCTTATAATGACCAAGGGCTAGTCTATACTTTTGGCCTATGAAACGCCCTAATGATGATTTGAAAGGTGAAACGGGCCTTCGAGAACCTTAGGTACAACTCAAGTATATGATAAATACTTACTCGTACCTCCTGAACATTCTCACATGAAACCAATTTCACCATAGTACGCCTAGAATACTTTATAATAGACGTGCATTATAATACTGTCTAGAATACTTCATTCTATGAATTTGTATGACTATGAATTTATAAGTTTTGATAACTTTATTGCTCTTTTCCGTAATATAAATTTCATGAATTTTTATTTTAAATTAATAATTTTCTGTTCAATTTTATACAAAATTTCATTTTTTTTTATATTTGCATCTCAAAAGAATATTAAGATGAAAGGAGTGTTTAAAGAATATAATAGATATTAAAGTATGTTTAAGAGAAAGAAAATAGGCAGAAACAACAAAAAGGAGAAGAAAAAAACTATTTTTTTATGCTACAATAAAAATGTTTCATTTTTCGTTATAACTTGCTTTTAGATCAATTTTTTAACTTCTACCATGTATATACTTTTATTACTTTACTGTAATTATAGCTCATGAAAAGCATAATGTCCAGATTTTGCCAGATTTACATGTTTTGAAGTCCCTGCAGTTATGTTTTGATGTTTTTTAGATGTTCTGTGTGCCTGTATGTATGTTGTGCACAATATACATGCTAAAAAAAAATCGATAGCTGTTTGTATTTAATTGTAAAATCAAGTAATTTAGTTATTTAAGTTTTTGTGTGAAGACAACAACAAACCATTTGATGTATCAAATTGATATTTACCGGAAAATGGACAGTTATTTCTAGATGTGCCCTATTGGTTATGGCCGAAACATGGGTAAGACACATATTTGTCCCAAATGTTATTTTAGACAACAATTTTTTCTCTTAAACTACCAATTTTAATGTATTAAAGTTTTGGGATTATTATTTAACTGAATGCAGCATTAACTAAAATAAATTCCAAGTTTTTGAATGACTGGAAAAATCAGCTTTGTAATGAAATGTATAAGTTTGTAGTCAATTGATTCTCAAAGGCTGTGGGCACTATAGAGTTCATAGGTTTGATTGGACGTAACGGAATTATACTCAATAATAGAACCTTTTGATAGGATGAGCTGAAAGCTTTTTTTGTCGAATTTATTTAGAAGGAGATGGGCATTATGGTGTATAGTTTCAGAAAATTTTTTACTTTACTGTAAGTGATCATGAAAAAATTCTACTTTGATGTTTTGATGGATTAACGTATAAACGTTTTGAGGTTCCTGCAGTTCATTTTTGATAGATTAAATTTATATTTTACACAAAAATAGCCCTTATAATATAAATAAGTCTTATTGTTTGTGGGAAATATTGCATGATTGTTGTAATATTACATGATGATGCAAATTGTTTGACAAAATGTAATTTAAGAAGTATTTTTTTCCTAAACTACCGAATTTCCTAATATACCCAAAGGTAAATTAGTATAGAAATATATAAATAGTACATTTTAAGACGATGAACTTACGTGACCGGAAATGGGCATTATGGCACATTTTATTATTTCAAAAAGGGTTTTTCTTTTTGAACGGCTGACTATAGAAGACTGAAATCTTGAGAAAGAATTAAAAAAAATTACTTTCCTTTGACAAAAAGTAAATTTTCATAAACCTTTTAGACATCTGACTGAAATGTTATTCACAATTATCAATAGAGTGAATAAATATATTGTTACCACAGATGTATGCAGGGGTAAAACTTCAATATATATATATATATATATATATATATATATATATATATATAAATATAACTCTCTCTCTCTCTCTCTATATATATATATATATATATATATATATATATATAATTAGGAAGCAGGTCTTCATTTATACAAGTTTTATTAAAGCTGATGCCTAGTTGGAGTTTTACACTTTTTCTAGTAGTTTTTCTAGTCTTCTCACACTTAACTTCCGTGTTAAAGCTGATGCCTAGTAAAGGATGGAAGTTAAGTGCAAGAAGACTAGAAAAACTACTAAGAAAAAGTGTAAAACTCCAACTAGGCATCAGCTTTAGTTTATATATAAAACTTCTATATATATATATCAATGATCAAACCACAATATGAAATGGGAAAACAAGACTAAGACTCACTTGGGTTTTTGACTCTGACAAAGACCGCATGAGTCGATTGTTTTTTGATCGAAGGTATATTAAACTACCTTCAATCAATAATAATTCAAATTAATTAATTAATCATTAATTTTCAACCGATCTTACGGTTGAAAGATCTTAGTCTTGTTTTCCCATTTCATATTGTGGTTTGATCATTGATTGTTATTTCACGTGTTTATGTGAAATCTTTATATATATATATATATATATAACCAATTAAATGAAACGATTCCACGAACTAAATAAACTATATTGACAAAAAGAACCCACAGATATTAAACAGAAAACTCACTTCGTCATTAAGAAGATAGATGCAAGGCCATCGAAATATTGAAGTGAGCTTCCTGTTTAATTTTTGTCAAAATAGTTTATTTGTATATATATAAATTATTTTGAAGTTATATTAACTAAGATATAAGATTTCACAAAATTCCATGAATTCTGGATTTACCTTTGAATTTTCTAAAGAATTCTGAAATGTTACCACGGTAAATTATCATCTAATTAATAAATGTTCCAAAGTATAGCTAAGCATTCCCAACATGTTGGTGTTTTTTTCTGTTTTTCAGTTAATCCTTTTGAAAAATAAAATATTACATTTAATCCACCATTCTCTAGTCTTAATACTTTGCACTTATGCATTGCAATGAATATTTCACTTATTGAAGTTTATTTTACAATTTTTATTCGATGTTTGAATAAATGTTTACCTTATCGCTTGAATGTAATTACTTTCATGGTAACAACTATTGGAATACTTTTTAAACTAAATATATGTTTGTATGTAATGTCAATTTATGAGAAATGTTAATATTTGTTCCAGATATTTTTTTGATGAAAATACTGTTTTATCAACTCCAAGCAGGGGATTTCCTTATGCATTTATAGAAGCTGGTCTTCTTCCTAAATGTCATCATTTGCTCTGCTTCGTCATGTTACATCCTCAAGTTTTCGTCCCTTCATAGCTCCTGAACAATGTAAACGGGCACCTTATGACACAGATCCATCTTACTACATATGAGTTTTTAAACATATTCTCAACATAAAATTCAATTTCCTAATTTAATGTAACATTTATTCTGTTCTGAATACACTTATTGAAAGTGACAAAAAATAGTTATCGTTTTTAAAAAAATTACAATTAATATTTATTTCTCTAATACATAAAAAATTATGTCCAAAAAGAAATGAACGAATTTTATATCTTACCAAGAAATGTTATTATTAGATTGATTTCAGCCTGGTAAACTATTCATTTTGAAATTGAAATACTCCAGTTTTTTATGTATCTATTTACTAACATTATTAATATTTTGAACTTTATTAATTTTGTTTTTCTAAAAAGATCGTTTAATTTATTTGAACATCTGCATTGTTGTAAGTAAACAATTTTTTCTAAGTAACATAGCGAACATGATTGTACTATTCTTACTATTGAAAGTTACGCATGGTCTATGCAACACATGGTCTTCCTAATCCTAGAATCCTAATGATGAGTCAGGATTCTAATAAAGTTTTTATTCTTTGTAGGAGACGTGCCCATCTATATGGGGAACAATGGGAGTACAATTCGCCAGACAATATTTTAAGAAAAATGATAGGAATATTAAACCTTTATTGGGGTATACTAATTCTGGCAAGTAGAAGGATTCATGATACTCCTCCTTATAGTCTTAATAAGGCGTGGCAATGGGTAGTTTCGTTTATTTCCATAGGTACGAATTTACGATTATCATTTTTATTATATGTTTCATTATAATTTTAACCATTATTATCTTCATAATTTGAGTTAATTCTTATTCTAAATTAATTACTTCAAAGCCTCCTCTTTGTAGGTGGTTATAGATAGTAAAACAAATATGTGCGTAAAAAACATATATACATAATTAAAACAAGAAACAGTCAGTAAAGACAACCTATCAAAATAGTAAAAGAAAAGAACGTTACAAATAACAAGGAAACTCACTTCAATATTATTTTGACCTCATCGTCAACAAGAACAGAGCTCATGTTCTGATAACGATGAGGGCAAAATATATGTGAGCTTTGTTATTTTCCTATGCCCTATACTTTACTATAAGTATAGAACGTGAAAAAATTCGATCTCGCGATTTTTACGGATTTACATGTTTTAAGATCCCCGAAGTCCTTTAATGACGTTTTTCGATTATGTCTCTGGGTGGGTGCGTTTGTATCCAAATATTGTGGGGATGCTACAGTCCACAATATTTGATAGATCAAATTAATGTTTTACACAAAAATTGGTCTCATAGTGCATATATGCCCCATTATTTGGGAGTAATTAAGCATGATGGGAAAGTCACATTTTTTCTCCTTAACAACTATCTCTAGAGTCTTGAAATTTTGGCATTATCATGTAAACGATAAAGAAAATTACTGAAAAAATCCTCAGATTTTTAAAGCAGATGGAAATATTTATTTCAATAAAATGGTAAAATTTTAACTTATGATTCAGTATGAAAGCTTGTGAGGAGGACAAGCCAAACAGTTTGGACGGATCAAAATGAAATTATACCTCAAAATACAGCATTATGTGGGGAATGAGTTGAGATATTTTTTTTTAAAATTACATTAACCAAAGAGGCGTTATGTGGAACATTATATGTTTTCAGAAAGTGTTATTTTGACGATAGACAGCTTGTAAAAGAACAATGACATTTTTACAAAAAGTTAAAGAAAATTAGAAATTTATAAAAAAATTTGTGAAATTTCGATTACTGCAAACAGCAATAAATCTATAAAAACTGAATATTCATCTTGGACTAATGGACTTACACATTTTTTAAGTAAATCGATTGAAATAAAATTGATGTTTAGAGGTTTAATGGAAAAATTTGAAATATATTATGACTGACTTAATATGAGATGTAAAAAGAATAAAATTCTTACATGTAAAAATCATACCATGATTACCTAAAAGCCATGATACATAACTGGATACATTGACTCTCTTGACGGTTTAGAGGAATTTTCATATTCATTATAGTAAATATTAATAAATTTTCTAGTTAATTCTAATGAATATTGTTTGGTTTTCCATTGATTCAGTTTAACATCATAAGCATCTGTTTGAATTATTAATACTAGTTCAACACGCATCACTCGGATATAATTTCTTAACAAATATATATAAAACAAGATTTCACAATAAACACCTGAAAATAACAATCAATGATCAAACCACAATATGAAGTGGGGAAAAAAAGACTAAGATATTTTAACCATAAGAAACGGTCTTCATCAGAGCCAAAAACTAACCGTTGAATACCTGTTTGCGAGCAAACAATGCTTTTTTTACTAACTCTGAAATTCTTATGAACTCAGTTGAAGCCGTTACATTGGTTACGTTAGCTTGACATATCCGTTATTATTTTCCAGTTTGTAAAGGAGAAAAATAGAATATACAGAGGTTATTCTGAAAATAACAGAAACCTCCTCCTATCTGGCAGTTTAGACAGAAAAATGACTAATCGCCTTGGTAATCTATTAAGGACGGTTCAGCTCTATAAAACCTGATCAATTCGTAAGGATACTTTCTGGTTTGTGGACAGTATAGACGAAAGTCTTAAGATTACTAAATTCTTAGGCCATTGACCCAAGTTTCAGGGATAATGATATATGATAACTCACGGAACTTACCGTCATAACGCATTATTACAGACCGGGTAACTTTTTTTTTTTTCTTCAAAAGTTGATTTATGAGCCTTTCTTTCGAGAAATATACAAGGTAATATACAAGTAGAAAGAATTCAATTACCTCCAAAAATATATTCATTATATGGTGATTATACAAAAACTGTTATACGCAAAAACATAACAAACGTAAACTGAATGAAGACCACATTATTCTAAATTAACAAAACAAAAAGGTAACTGCGCGATCTTTGCCTTTCATTATTACCTATAACATTGGCTACATAGTTACAATTACAAAAAGGAAATTTTGTTAATAGTAATAACAAGATTCTGGATACAAGTAACTTTCAATAATTATATGTTAAGAATTACTGATTTATGAATGCCTATTCTATTAAGTTCGATGTAATGAATTTGTCAACGTACACACTTTTACCTCCTGTTTAATCTGTCAGTTTTTTTACAGCATCGATAATAGTAATTTACACAATATCTATGATACAATAAATTATATTTACCTTTTACTACTTCTGAAGATGAACTACCACCTAAGTTCACCAAATTTACGATTTGTTAAAAAGCACAAAGAATATGCCTTTAATGATTCAAAAACGATATAACCAGGTAAATATTATTTTCAATAAATATTACCTACTTTTCAGTCTTAAAAAAGTAGTATAGCAATTAGAGTATTTACAGAGATTTATACCGACAGTTTTAAGTCACACGACGACAGGAATATACATATAATAATAATGGCAACTTATGCTTAACACATGAATAAAGAATTGGAATTCAGTGAAATATATATCAAAGTTAGAACTGCCTTATATATGTAGTGAAACAGATTAAATGTTAAAGGAATGTGCAGTAATAGACAACCTATAACAATAACGACAAACATTATTTATAACATAAACTAATATAACAAAAAAAAATTGAAAATACAATTGCTGGATCGCATTCAGTGTTTATCAAATGCAGAGAGAAAATTACTATAAAAATCAGTCTTTCTAAAAAATGCTCAAATAAATTTTCTCAATCAAAATAGTTACCAGGCCCAAATTGAAAAATTACACACGCCCATTCATAAAAGGTGGCTACTACATAATGTAATGTTATCAAGCGTAGAGATTACTAAAAGAAATTACATTTTCAGTGCCATAATTGTGAAACAATAAATAGGTATATTTATTATATTTGTATGAAAGATAGAAAATAGAATTTGATAATGGAATGACTTACAAAAAAGAAAGAAAAAAAAGTGAATTGCTTCCACAAAAACATTTACAATTAATTGACCCTCATTTGTAGAATGATTCTGTTTTAATGAGCGTGATGCAATACAGCAGAAGTGGAATACAATTTATGACTAGATTGGGTATATACAGAAAATCAGTAAAGAGAACTCAAGTATATTGGATTTAAAATATGGAAGACTGCAATCGTCACTTCACTATCACTAGAAAGACTGGTCCCAGGAAGTATAAAAACATGGAAGATCACAATTTAAATACCAATTATTTGTCAATTGCATCATACTAATTGTACTCGTGTAATTCTTAAGTTGTAAATCATCCATTTAGTTGTAGCTATTAGAAGAAAACTGTTAATCGTTTACTAGTAAACAAATTGAAAGGACAATATTTTTTTTTTTAAAATTTATTACAAAAATAAAATTCTTCAGTCATTATTCATTGAATCAATTGAAACTTAAAACAATTTTACCAAGTGTTATTACGCTACTCCATTATTAATATTACAAAAGTTAAACACAGTTATAAAAAAAAAATCTAAATTAGAAATAAAAGCTAAGACTTGACAATACCACTTTTATATAGAAAATGTTCACCTCTCATTAGAGACATGAATGTATATATGTACACTAATAAAGAAGCGTCTCTTCGAAGCAATAAATTCATTATCTACGTCACAAACATTTCAACATTCATCTTCTTATGTTAGTAGGCAGTGAAGATTATCAGATTAAATATTATACAGTTCAAAATGAATTGATGTTTGTTTTCAATTTTAATAATTTTGATTTTCGTTTTTTAAATTGTTCCCACAAATGCAATCAAAACTGATTTTTAAGCAAAACAACAAAATATTTCTACACGAGTACACATGACCACACTAACTTCATTACTTTCTTCGAAAAATAAAAAAATAGAACACTTTAATACCTGAATTAACTGTGAAAATTACAGCACTAAATAGTTCTAAAATACAATATTTTCAATCGTTATCACAAATTATGTTTTATTAAGACAATATCATTTACAGAGATTCAAACTATACCTCAATAAACTGAATACACTCACAAAGGCAAATAAGTAAATTAACTAAGTATTATCGTGAGTGTAATACAGTTTTCTTTATATACAAAATAGACAATATGTACACAAAAACTCTTCACTTATAAGTATTATTTGAACAGTCACTGAATATAATTATAACAATCATTAACTTCACAAATATTAACAATATATATATATGAAATTGCACATGTTTTATTTTATGTTTTAAATTTTGTGTATAAATGGCTTAAATTATCGTGAAACACAGTTCATAGAAACTTCAGCTCAAGGTCATTGTTAAATAAAGCTAACTTTATATTTTAAAGCTACTTAAAACAAAAAAAAAGTTCTATGGCAATAGGAAGCTTCATAATTGAAATAGTCATTGAAATATTAATAGAAGAGACAATGATAAAAATATTGCAATTGCACAAAGATCCAAGCTAAATTAATATACACTTTTAAAGTAGATTGTACTACATATAAAAAAAATACTATACTACTGCCTCACTGAAGCATGAGAGATTCGAGGTTGCGATAAAGTATAGTGTCCTTGACAGCATTAAACACAACTTTTATGTTCTCTGTATCGACAGCTGTAGTAAAGTGATGGAAGATTGGCTTCCTTAGGTCTCTTCTGGCAGATCTGAAGTAATCAAGTATAAAACTTTGGACATCATCAAGACTGCGTTGATCACCTGAGAATTCTGGGAAATACCATCGGACTGAAGTTTCTCCAGATTTCAATTTTTCCGCAAGTAGGTCCGTCTTATTCAGGAACAATATAATGGAAATACCCCTAAAGAAGAGGTTATTGACGATTGTGTCGAATATATTACGAGATTCTTCAAGTCGGTTAGTTTTCCTGTCAAAAAAAAAAGAAGCACAATTAATTCTATTAATAGATTGTATTTAAAAATTATTAAATTACTATTAATTTGATGACTATATCAAATTAATAGTTCTTTAATAGATTATTAAAAAAACATCACGTAAAAAAAATGCTCCGAGAACCATTCTATTTCCATTTACCCCATTATTACTAGTAGCTTCAGCTTCACAAGAGTGCACAAATAATATTTGACAGAGGTTTTTTTTGTTCGATAAAAATGCTGGTATAAATGTTTTCCCATTTGTTTACTGGACAGTAATTGCTCTATTCAGTCAATCGGATTTGTTATAATTTTTGTTATGCACTATATATTCCTTAACATGCAGGATTAGAAAAAAATCCGTTCTTATGACAGGTTTATGATGTGTTAGAAATACACAGGAAGAGTTCATTGATCTTATCCACGAATCAACAGCCAAAAATGTGTTCCGATTAAACTCCTTGACTAGCTTCTGGCGTTCAATGATGGAATCATATCAAAAACTAAGCGATCGGGCCAGTTTAACTTCTTTTGCTATTTACTTCAACCTACATGTGTTAAAATGGGTTTTATTCATTACTTGCAATAAAATCAAAATTAAAGAACAAGCTGTCAGTGGAAGAAGACAATGAGGTGTTCATTGGCTGCCACTGACCAGAGGATTTATGAAATAGTTGCTCAAAAACAACGACAAAATCTCATTGAGAAATATGAAGTGAGGTTGCTCAAAAAGAACCACGAAATTCCATTGGGAAATATTAAGTGACATACTTTCCTGCAACCAATGAAAAGTTTCATTCACGGAATTTTTGTGTATTATTCAGACCGGTTATGTATTTTTTTTGTATGCATGTGCTTGAAACTTCAAAAATATATCAAGTAGTATAGAAATAGTTTTTTTTTATACAGCTGACAAAATACTACAACTATAACATCATTATAACCTTTTTCCGATGTACTTTACTTAAATAAATGTGCTGAACGGAATACCTGTGATTTCATATAAATAGGGCTACAGCTTAATCCGAATAATAATTCTAAGCACTTTATATGAATTTGTTCATTTTTTTTGCGCAAACATATTTTATTAATTTCGTTAGCTTAAAAGCTTGCACAGCTGAAGAAGTGTCTGGGAAAGGAGGAAAGTGACAAAATAAGTTAGAAACCACGGGCCTAGCCAAACAGTGTACACTGCATTGTTGTGGATAAAATTCAAATTATTATCAATTAAATCATGTTGCCTCTTGCATGATACATTACTCAGTTTAATAATAACTTGCAATTTACCGGCCATGGGCTCCATTTACCGGCAGACTAAATGGCTTAAAATAGTGGGTTCCATTTTTCTTTCATTTCCAGGTTTAAAGAATTGGTACGACTTTGGAATTTTCCCAAGCTTTAGAGAACTCTTCTCTAACAAGAACGGCGCTGTAGTGATAGAGAAAAGATATAGGAAATGGTTTAAATACTAGTAGAAGGATATCACAGGTTATGGAAACCTTCTGGGACAATTAGGGGCATATTTATATTTAATAAAACAGTGGTGAGCCCCTTAACAAACATATACCTGAGTTATCAATTTGCTCTCCCAAAAAATTACGAGATTCATTACCAAAATCAGCAATTATCAACAATATATATATATATATATATATATATATATTAGTATACCTTGGGAGACCTTCTTTTAAACACATTTCGTTAAATGCCTTGCTTATTTCTAACTTTGTATGTCTCCCACATATCTTCTCTAATTGTCCTATAAGAGTCTTCCATTTAATTGGCAACATATACACCAGTTCACCAAATGATGTAAATCTTGTAAATATCAAAATTAAATCATTTGGTGAACTGGTATATATGTTACCAATGAAATGGAAGAAGACTCTTATACGACAATTAGAGAAGGTATGTAGGAGACATACAAAGTTAGAAATAAGTAAGGCATTAAACGAAATATATATATATATATACTCGTATATAAACATCTAAAACATAGTAAGAAATTCAGAAATGGTACTACTATCTTTCAATCAAAACAACTGGTCTTCGTAAGAGTCACACTTGAACTGAAACAAGTGAATTCTGATATCTGGGTTGGTACTACAGAGACAGAGGTATTTTAAAGATAAAAATTTTGAAGGGCGTAAAAGGCAAAGAAAGGGATAAAATGTAGAAGTCAACCAAAAAAATGGAATTCACGAAGAAATAAGCAAAGCAATCTCTAATAGTTGCCCTTATAACCCTAGTTCTCGCCAATACAGTCTAATTTTAATAAACTATTACATCCGTTTATAGTGTTTGATCTGTTAAATTGAATTAATAAGAGTCGAAATTGATTATCAATTAAAACATCATGTTTACCTAGGTGGTACATTATTCTGGCTATTAATAACTTCACAAGTACTTTAGTGGCTACGAGAAGCAGACTGATTGATCTAAAATAGAGGGTTCCATTTCCCCTTCTTGTCCACGTTTAATGATAGGTACCACTTCGGAATTTTTCCAAGCTTTAGGCAACTCTTCACTAGCAAGACTAGTATTCTAACTTAACAACATCCATTTTTCATACACAATCATTAGATTCTGTTCAACTTACATCATGATTCTCAGTATTTATAAGAATAAATCAGGTACCACCACTTGAGCTTTAACTACTCGGTATTGATGTTATTTGACAAGTAATTTTATTAGGTGGACCTTCCTATTGCTTAACGAACTCCTCAGCAATGTATATATAGAATTTTGTGAAACTAAAATGTAAAAAATGTTCTTATTCATAGATTTCATAACGAGTTACGTTTTGGCATGAATTGGAAACCCATCGCACCTGATTTATTCAACGTTTATTCTGCCCACACCAGAAATGTTAAAATATCTGTTTTACACATAAGTCTGCTCCCTTGAAATACTTCCTTATTGATGAAATAGATACCGTTACTTCTATTGCTTATTCATTATAATACCCACCTGTTATACCAAGAAGGTGCTAAAAAAAAAAATTTTTGTGAATACAGTAAGGGAAACATTTGATGTAAAGTGTCTTGAAAACTAGTAGATAACTGGAGTATAGTGGAATTTACATGTAAATATTATCATAAAGTATACATAGGAAAGATTGTAAACCATTTAAATTGTATGTTAAACAACGTCAATATTCAGTAGTTTAGAGCTGAACAAATAGTGCCTTATTTATTCTTATAAATAATGAGAATCATGGTATAAATGGGAAAGAAGCTAAAATAATCATGTATGAAGATCGATGCTGTTGAGAAATGTTATGAAGTCTTCACTGATTCAACTTAACAAATCAATATCATATAAAATACTAAATGTTTATTCAAATTAGACGCAGTATTAACGAGAACAATAATGTAGGATTGACAGCAACTATTAGAGAATATTTTACTTATTTCTTATTGAACTCTTTTGTTTACTCATGACTCGTCGGCCAACATTTTGATCCCTTTCCTAGCCTGTGAACTTTAATATACCTCTATTGCCCCTCTCACTCTATCTTCAGTACCACACCATGTTCCGATTTCACTCGTTTCAGTTCAAGTGTGACTCCGACGAAGACCAGCTGTTTTGGTTGAAAAATTTTAGTCCAAATTCTGAGTTTCTTACTTGATCTATACGTTGATACGTTACATATGTATATACCTTATTAATTGATGATATTGCTAATCAATTTTGTGAATTAGAAATAAGACCGATGAAAAGTCAGTATCTATATATGCTGGTATTGATAATTGTTTTATTAAAAACAAATATGTTCCTAATTTCCCAGAAAGTTCCCTTACGTTATAAACAATTGAAATAGAGGTCTAACATTCAATTTACAAAACCATACAAAGATAATTAATAAACGTAATATGATAAGAGTCAGCACTAATAAAATATAATTTTGATTGTTTGATTAATACTAGCCCCGATATGCACAAATTAGATAAGCTAGTTGTCAAGATAGTGCAAAATTTCAGACCGCCACAATTTTTCCAGTTCTTCGATAACAAGCTACATTTTAAGGCTTTGTAACTTTTCCATTTAATGATTTTGATGAATATCACAATATTCTAGTTCTCTAGAATTTTGCACGCTAGGTTAGGAAGGTGTTCAATACCTCATGGTAAGACAAAAGCTCTGCTATGTTGAAGGTGTTTCCGTCACTAAAGTGGGTAATGTTTTTTTTTGCAAATTCATCAATAAAAGAATGTAAAATAAAAATAGCAGTTTTAATGTTATCATTTAAAATTTAAGTAGTAATACTTCATATAATTTATTTTAAAAACATTTTAATCTAAATATTATTATAAATTTATTGTAATTTTGATCACTTATAACTTTTACAGACTTTCACGTGGACACAATCTAGAAGTTTTCGATGTAGAACTCTACACGACGTAATTAACGATAACATTTTTGTTTATCATTAGCTTATATGCAAAGAGAACGTAAAAGTGGTAGTTAAAGTGGTGGTAAAAAGTATCAAAAACAGAATTTTCTATATTAACAATTGTATATATGCACTAAATTTTTTTTTTTTTTTTTTTTTTAAGTAAGACCCCTCCAATTTAAACTGGATATCATTTGGTTATTTCTATAGTGCCAACGAACACTTCATTTTGATAAGTATAAATGTATCCTTTTTTTAAGAAAAAAGGATATTGATCTATCTGGATAACAAAAGTCCAGAAATAAACTGAAGACACATGCAATAGTTAAACACACTTAAGTCACTAATTATATCCGTTAGCAGGAGGAAAACGAGAGGGATGAGCGATAGGACCAGCGAAACGACTGTCCAATCTGAAAACGACAATGAAAGGACACGAGTGCATGATGAGAAAAAAATTATCCTAAAAAGTACATTTAAGAAATGAATAAAGAAAGAAGAAGGAATAAAATAAAATAAATTGTAATGTTGAAATTATAAACAGGAAATCTCTAAAAAATGAGCATATTCAGGTAGGAATAGCCAAGTCAAAGAAATAGATAAATAAAGCGTTTTTTAAATAATTACAGAGACTATTTCTAAATAGGAGATCCTATGACATCATTTTTAGTAATTACATAATAATTATAGGGTATGAATGTTGTTCAAAATGTATCAATAAATGAGGACATATTTTCTTCCCTTTCAGAGATGAGTTTCCACCTCATAATAGAAAATAAAAAACAAGTTTGAAGTTCAGCTTAATGAATTTACAGTATAATAAATTATACTGTTTATGCAATTAATGTAGTTAATATATGTTAATAACCTTAATAGTGAGAAAAAAATGTGAACGACAACTCTCATACAAAATTATATCAAAAATTTAACTTAACACTTTCAAAGACAATAAATTAAACCCCGAGAAGGTTATATCCATTCCTGAGATATTTTATTTCACCTGCATTATTCTTTACTCATATGGTACTTTTGATTTACAAATCTAGCATCAGAAATTCATCTCGACACTCCTAGCATAAAACCACATCTCATTTGATAACATTTTCATTTATCATTTCCAGTCCTGACGAAGGTAAATTGTCTTAAGGAACAATACTCATTATAAAAAAAATAAAACACAAATGTTACCTGTCCTCAACAAGAACTTGATCAAATTCTGATGATGACACGAGAAATATGATGGAAGTAACAGAATCAAAACATTGAAACCATTTTTGCCTTTGTGATCTCTGTCCACCCACATCTACAAATGTGAAGGGTATATTGTTTATGGGTATGGTAACCTCTGTTATACCCTTAGTTGCCTTGCGAGCCAACAAAATATCTTTATGGCTAGGTATGTAATCCTGCAAAATGATAAGAGTTGACAAACCAATTACTTTAACACCTCATAATTACTTCATAACTAATCACATTAAATATTAATAACTTCACAGCATAAAAAACAAGTATTATGCATTCAAATACAGCATATTCCTTAATTCACTCAATAGTATCAAGTCTGAACGGATGAAATACCGTATACAACCGAACATCTTCAGAAGTTTCTCACTTCCGACTTCTCTATTATCCTTCATATCATCACCTTATTACATACATCAATATTTTACAATAATGCTAATCATAAAAATTTCATAAACATACCAAGACAACTTCGCATAAGACGCAAATTATATTTCAACATCCATGGCTTTAATAAATTAGTTCAAATGAATGATTGATTTTGAACTACCACTATACAATTACAGCAAAATTTCCTTTATAATTTAAGAGAATCTCCCTATCTCTAATACTGTTTAACCATAAAGAGTAGTTATAAAGCATTTTTTTTTAAAAAAAGTTTAATTAATAAAAACTCTATATTATAGTCTTAACAGGAGGTTTAGAAATATGAAAGTTACGTTAAACAATTGATTTAACCCTAATCGTTTCTCAGATGCAGTTTTTATAAATAATTATACAGCTAGGATGGTTTTTATATCAGGTTAACTGTTGAATCATGCTGTATATTTGTCAAAATAATGTAACTATCTAAATAAAAACCAATGTATGTAAGGTTAGCAAACAGCAGTTAGTTAAGGAAGAAGATAGAACACAAAATTCAAAAGAAAAAAAGTTAAGTATACACAGGTTAAATTTGACTTTATTTTCATCTATGTCCATTATCCATTAATCATTTTGTGCTGATTTTCTCAATGAACAAAAAACATAGTTATGTATTACTATAAAACTCCTAACGCCTGGCATTAGCAAGATTAAACACAATATGTCTAAAACACAATAATTCATTACAAATCTTGAAAATAAAAAAGTCACATAGCCACTGAAATTCTGAAATGAAGAACACTAAATAAAATCCCCTCAAAAATTGCTCAATTGCTCAAAAAGCATCTTTTTGAAACTCATGCACCAGCAAATTAGAATAAATTCAGTTCGATCATTTATTAAGAAAGTTAACATTTTCATTATGTAATGAAATAAAGAATATCAAAATATAAAAGATAACTAAGGACCCTGAATGTGCAATATTTACCTCGAACAATCCTTCCTTACTGAAATACCTAAACAAAAGTTTGATTTATGAAAATATACTCAAGTGCAATCCTACATGTTTACTTTGAAAATACAGTTCTTAAAGGTACATCAATTAAATTTCACTTAAATACTGAGGTAATTTAGGCTAAAGATATAAATAATTACTTACCACTCTGGATATCCTATCAATGTTATCCAAAAAATATTGAACTGAATCACTAAGCTGAAATTCTCTTCTTCTTTCATAAGCTCTTTTAATACTAGAATCCCTCCATAACGTACTTAGGGTTGTCGAATAATGGGTAAAAAGCTTAGTATCTATTTCTGTATTATTATCGTGGTTCATAATATACTTGCCATTTTCACGATTTTGGGAAACTTCCCATGGAATATTCAACTTATTCCTAGCATCCACAAGAACCTTCATACCTTTCACAATGTTCTGATAAATTACTTGTTGATACTCCTTAACTAATTCCGGTTCAAACTTAATGCCATGAATAATTTTCATTTGCTTCAAAAACGTTGATTTGCCACTTTCTCCAGCACCAAGCAGAAGAAGTTTCACTTGTTTTCTGAAGTAATGTTTGTCTTTTTCAATCATTTTGTCAATTTCTTGACTTCGGTAACGTTGTTCAATTTCTTCTGGACTAAATTTAAAACGTAAACAGCACGGACACGACCACATTACATTCGCCATATTTATGGCCTCACCCCACGACTGAACTGCTTTCTGATAACTCTACTCTGCCAAGAACCGGATTTTAAACATTACTTCAACCAATAGTTGCAAAGGCGCCATATTCAAATTTCATAACTTAGGGACCAAGTGTTTTATTTAAAATTTCTTGCATTTATACAGCGGAAATTCAAGAGTACTTAATAATGTTCCATAACCTTTTCATAATTTCATATTGTTCCTAGAGGTATAAACTTCTAATGCAACAATTAACTTCTTCAAATTTAGAAAATTGCATTACTTATTCAATTTATCGATTTAAAACTTTCAACAGGGATTTGTAGCATTGCCTTACCAATGTAACAAGTATATTGTGTAAATAATAAATAAAAGTTAGGTACCAAAGAGTAAGTAAGCAAACAAATATTTTTTAATAATTTATTTATAGAAATTACACATCAGACAGAATCTTGAAGTCAATTTAAAACATTGTAACTATCAAAATTGTCACATACTATGTTTCTGTTGTTAACGTTTAATTATGATGGAAATTCCAGTCAGACTTACACTTGTAGGCTTCCTCTGTAGTAAAGGTATCCGTAATTTTCAAATTACGAACTAATTATAAATGACATTAAACTACCTTTGTATTAAGTAGTTAAAATGATGTACTTAATATAAAAATACAATGGTATATTAATGTATAAATGTTGTAATGTCGTGCAATATTGTTCACTTTTCAGAATAAAGTTAAAGTTTTAAACTTAATGAGTATGCCTGAAAATAACAACACATTTCCCTTCTTGAGAATTACAGTGGTAGACTGACGATAAGCGCAATTCAAATATGACATTAAAAAATTAGTCCTAATTCGATTTTTTATGGAAGTGATGGCTATTCGGTGTTTTCATCGGTCCTATCTTTAACACCACTTATTCAAATTTGTTTACATATTTAAATTGAACTATATTAGGAAACTGATTACTCAACATTTTTCCTATAATTTGCACAAATAAATGTGACACATCAGTCAATAAAAGAACAGATAACACACAGTTTTGGCTGACAATCAATCGACAAATATCAGAGTGTAAATTTGTTGGTTTTGGAGCCGGTTTCATAAAATAACATCTCTCTAGTTTCTACTAACTTCGTGGGGATTTGCTTATTAAACTTTTTAATAAGTTATTGAAACTGCATTCTTTTTTAGCCAGTAAAGACAACTTGTTTAGATGAGCTGAAATTGAGTTCATCATTTTTTGCATTGACTCTAAAACTTTGGTAAATAGATTAAAAAAGCCTTATACCCATCCCCCTTTTTTATGTCATAAAATTTATCAGTTGCACCTTTATGATCGACCGGCAGATGATAATAAACGAAATAAACAACTCTACTTTACGACGACCTGTCTCACTAATTCCTAGAAGAATGGCTCAAGCAGATTTGAAAGGGGCTATTCCACTTTATGCAACCTAATCTCCAACTCTAACTCTTATGGAGTTTTCCAGTCGAAACATATATAACTAACGAACAACAAAAATTGATACTTTGAAAAGACTACAAATGACGTGACGAAAATGAAAAAAAGACTAATCTTCTCCTTCCAATAGCTATGACAAATGCTGTAAAAGAAAATTCAAAAATAATTTTGAACTAAATCAACACAATGAAACTCTCTTCGTGGTTAAAAATTGAAGACAAAAAAGTGTCATTTTAGTTACATTATGACTCTTTAGAAGGGTATTCACAAATTTATATATAATTATTTGTTCGTCCAGGTTGTCAGTTTTTATTTCAAATTATGACATACCTATTAAACATCTTACCTTTTGAACTGTTACTCTTCTCTGTTTATTGTTTACTATCTTTTCACTTTACTTACCACTTTGTCGTTCACCAGTTCCTGCCTTACTATCTTTTGCTTGTTTTATTTCTTAATTTTTACCATATATTTATTTCCTTTCTAGTTATTTAATTTTCTTTACCTTCAGTGATACTATTTTCTCATTATCTCTTATATTTATTTATTACTTTTTCTTTTCCTACTTGAATATTTTAACATTTTTCTTCTTTCATTTGAATTTTTAATTTGATTTTACTTTGTTTGCTATCATATAAAACCCTATTCTTTACTGGTTAGATCAGGTTAAATAACCCTCCCCTCGGACCAACTAAATGCACCTCCCAAGTCCAATTATTTTTTGTCTTCAATAGATTACTTTTAACGGCTTAACACCAAAGTGTCTTTGATAGCAAACTTCATTATTTTCGCAGCGATATTACCGTTCTTGGTTGCCTTCTCTTCAACTCTTTCGATTACCCTGACACTAAACCATTGTGACGAACTCCGTATTTCTTAATTGAATAAACTGAATTTTGTAACTAAAATTTTGCTCACCCTTTCATCTAGTTACTTTCATATCATTAATACATTTCTATTGCCTGCTTACCCGTTATACCACCCTGTATAACCTACAGTTTTAACAACTCTAATAATGTATAACTAATTCAGTAGTTTTAACCAAGTGTGAATACTCTGAAGGACTTACTTTATCCACTATCACGTCTAACTGAACCTTCACGTCATTCTTCAAATCCCAGTTCAAGCCAGTCTACTTCCACCACATCTCTCAGAAGATGCAATCTCTCCTTCCACTTCTTAATCTCGTTTGAAGAAAGTGTTCTTCCCAAGAAACTCTCCTTCTGCTTCAGTAGAACTTGAAGATGTACAGTTGTTCTGCAGGTATTATTTTAAATCATAAAAAAGATCACTGTGACCACAAATTTCATCCCTCACTTAATAAGTTCAAGTCTCCACTCCTATCTGGCTCCCACCCTCTTGAAAATTTATCAAACTGGTAAGGATCCATTCACTCTTTTCAGTTTAGGGCTACCATTGTTCCATTAGGATTCGCTCTTCTCCCCGCAGGTTAATTACCCATTAACCCGTTACCAGGCCTCACCTTAGTGAATATCAGTTTTCAAGTCCTCCTGCAAATTGATGGACCTTACCCAATGGTAATTGTCGAGGTATAGCTCCCTCTTGTTGCTCTGGAGGCAACCTCCCAAGAAAATACTGCTTCACACAGCGACTTCCTCGGTAGTTTACCCTTACTGTGAGGAACCACAGCCGCCACGAGTCCAACGCCAACTGTGGGGCATACGGAAACCCGAAGGAATTCCTCATGGGCTGCCCTGTGGTACCGGCAATATTTTAAGAGTTCTCAGGTAGAACTACGGACCTAGGTCCCACTGAGTTTGCCTTCACTGCAGGTAAGACCACAAATGCAGTAATATTTCATTGCTTTTAAAGTAGCCCCAGCAAGTATGGGTCTGAAAGTTATTTGTTGTTTTAAAGAAATTTAAAATTGTAGTAAACAAAGGGGGTGATGAGTCTGTTAAACCTGCTACTGAAAAAAAATATAAATAGTGGAAACGGATTTTCGTTGTTTTTCATTTATGGTTTTCCACTATTTCCACTTGAATGGCTATTCAAATTTGCGGCACTAAATTACTGTATTTATCATTTGACGTTAGCCTTCGACGTACATTTCAGTGTTCATTTGTACTGACAAAAGTTAGTTAACTAATAATTAGTGCCAATAATTTTCTGCAAAAACTGGGTTTATTAATTGATTTAAGGAATAAAAACTTATAGATACAGTCACTGACACCTGAAAAATACAACAAAATACCAAACTTTTGTTGTCTAAGCCAGTATTTAACAAATGAAAAGAAGAATGATAAAAGAAAAGTTCAGTGGACCAAATAAGCAATCCTGTGTTGTGAGAGGTAAACAAGAACTAGCTACTGTAGTATTGCTAACCTACTTCAACCTTAAATGTCCATTATCATTATTTGTCGATGGTTCCGATTTGTCAGTCGGTAAAATATTTCCACAATAAGAAAATGATTTATGGCTTCAGTAGATTTTTGGGAAGCTGAATGAGTTACGAAAAAGTTATTGTACTTATGATCGAGAACTACTCTGCATCTATTTGTTTATTAATCTTTTTCAAATACCTAGTAGCAGGAAACTGTTTCATAAACCTCTTATTTTTGCTTTTAAATTGAAAAACGATAAAGCATAGTCCAGACAATGATATATATCTCAATTCACAACAAATATTATAACATATATTTAGCTGACAAAGATAATGTTGAGGTAGTTGAACTCTCAAGAATCGAAGAAATAAATGCAATCGATAACACCAAAATAGCAAAAGCTCAAGGAAACTACGAAGAACTACAATGTATGATTAGGAATACTTTCTCCTCTTTGCAATAGAAAGTCTGTCCATTGCAGGGTCGTAGTATTTTATGGTATGATATTTCTTCAACAAATGTTAGAACTTTCATCCCCAAAAAAATTGGGATCCCCATTTGTAAACATTACCGTAAGATGCCACACCAGGGATTAGATTCACTGTGAAATTAGTCTTATTCATAGTAATATATGCCATAGTAGAGAGTGTACTAAGGAATGTATCGGTTAAGTTTCGAGATAAACTCATTCATCACCTAGCCCAGCTTTCAAAAATGTTACAGTCGTTTCACCGTCGTACATACCGATAGTTAGACAACTTCCACCAGCAAAGAATTATTCGAATTGTCAAACATATATGGATAGATTTACAATTGGACAGAAGTGATACCACTCAATAGAGTGATAGTGGTTACTGAGACAGTCTCACGGAAACCCTATGATTGTTTTGGTGTGCCAATGGAGTTGGTTCAATTAAGTTCAATGTTGGCCAATGGTACAAACACTCCTTACTGTGTGTGCCAATGTAAAAGTAGACCGTTTCCATCACTCGTTGAAAGCTGTCATTCAATCCTACGGAACAAAACCATGATTGAAAGCCAAGGTCAACAATCCTGCTCGGATTTCATTGCACTCTTCGAGGAGAGTGAGTGAGTTGCGGAGATGGTTTATTACAAAACGTTTAGTTGCTCTGGAGATTTTTTCAACATTTCTTCCTTAGATCGAATCAGAGACCTGACACATTACGCAGCTAATTCAAATCAAAGATAGATGGTCAACCTGCAACTTAGTCCAATTCGTTATAAAACATCTAGATATCCGTTCATTCATGACATTTTGAAACTAAGTGTTTTTGTATTTATTTGTTGGGGACTTATGAAGGACCGTACAAAGCAGTCAAAAAGGAAGATAAATATTTTACTCATTTAATAAATATAAAGCAATACATGTATCCACTGCTAGGATAAAAGCAGCTTTTCTTTTCCACATGGAAACAAACACAGACTCCTCTTCAACAACTCAGACCTTCCATTAGGAGAAAAACTTATGTGGTACCACAGAAACCACCAGATAAGGACCATCAGTATAGTTTCAAACTTGTTTTCTGAACGTCCTTATTTCTAATGTATAGTAAGGTTATGTATATAGACATAAATTGAATTACTAGACTGTAACTTGGAGGAGTGTGCTGTAGAGGGCATCCCAGTTGTACATATGTAAATCTTTTTTGTATTTTCATCCGATTATTGTCTACGACCAACGAATATTTCCATGCACATTAGTACACGTCGTAATTAGCAGTTCCGGACCACAGGACCACTACTGCTAAATTCTCATGCTGCTGTTTTTGTTTAGGTCAGTAAGCATTGTCAAGAATGTCAGTCTGACAGGGAAAGGAGTCGTATTCGTGGTGATTATTGTCTCTTAACATGCTACCATTCTTTTACTTTTGTTAGTTCTTCCACATACAGTAACTCTGGTTATCAGTAGTGTGATATTAGATGCGACTCATTCTACGTTGGCCTGACATTCTCATTACTTTGTCATTGTAGGATTGGTCACCCTTCATCTGCTACTGTCAACGCAGTAAGCTGCCTGTTGTACCGGTTGAAGATCTGAGGAAGACCTTATGTGGTTGTTATCTGCTAGAAATTCCTCCTGTATTAATCTAATCTGATAAAATGTTTAGATTTTATTACTTTACTGTAAGTAAAGTATAATGATCATGAAAAAATTCAGTCTCGAGATTTTGACGAATTCTCCCGAATGTTTTGACGTCCCGAAAGATCTTTATTGACGTTTTTTCGATGATCTCTCTCTCTCTCTCTCTCTCTCTCTCTCTCTCTCTCTCTCTCTCTCTCTCTCTGTCTGTCTGTCTCTTAATGTATCTGTGTTGGTACAGAAGTTTGTGTACATACTGCAGTTCACAACGTTTGATGGATCAAATTCATATCACACAAAAATGGGCCTTATACTGTAGATGAACCCTATTGTTTAGGGATAATATTTTATTATGGGAAAGTTACTTTTTCAGCCAAAATGTATTTTTGAACATTTTTTTTCCTTTCAACAATTAATCCTGGAGACTTGAAATTATTTCATTACCATGCAACTGACAGGAGCAATGTTTTTTGAAATAGTAAATACTCAATAAAAAAATCGAAATTTTAAACACCATTTCACATTTCGCTGATGCAAGTTTACCGAGCAGTATATTAATTTTTGTTCACTTCTGTTCATTTTTTCCACTTTATTTTAGAAAATGAAGACAATTAATACGTTTTTAATAAATTATAAAATGAAAAAAAGTATTATGTATTCAGAAATATTAAAATAAAAACAATTAAATACATGTATAGAGTGAGAGAAAACAAAAACAGAAATGACTGTTAGTCCTTAATCACGACTGATTAATCGAATTTTACGGTTCTCAGTAATCAAATATACGTTGACCATCCTTTAATGTTTCTGAACAGAGTAGTCAAGGAGACAGAACTAGCATTGCTTTTGCAATGTTGAACAGTTGCAAATGGTTAAAAGCTACGAAAGAATAGTTACTGACAGTAGAAGTAGATCCTTTGGCGAACAGAGAGATAAGCTGAACGAATTCTGAAAAACACTGTAGGATAAATATCCTTATGACAAAATCGGCTACACTAAGAGATGAAAGGCCTTTTCCAAAAGTGGGGCACTTTACAAATGATATTTTAAAGAAAAATATTTAAACTCTGTATAGCAGTGTATATTTTGTTTTGATGTTATTTTGTATCATGTTATGTCAAATAAAACAAATTGGTAGAATTAATGGTTAGAACAGTGGTGAAAATTGATATAATAGAAAAATTGTATTGGAATTATTGTCACATATACAGTGGTAATAAAAGCTATGAATAGTTTTGATATTAATAGTGTGAAGCAGATGGGCTGCTATGTATATATGCGTGTGTGCGTATGTTGGGGAGTACTTTAGTATTCAAAAAAGTTCTAAAGACTAATTACTAAGGTTTGCACACGTAAAATTGTTTTAACAAAAGAATTAATACCAACAATCATGTTTATTGTAATGGTAAGTAGAAATTACTTTCATTTCTTTGAATTGATTTTGAAAAGAAAAAAGTTTAGGTTACAAATAGAAGTAAAGCTGGTGGGCTGTAGTGGTAGAGGGGATAGGAGAGAGGCATCGATCCCAGTGCGAATGCCTGCTTCAGCAGCAAAGCTGGCCGTGCACTTCACCTGACTGTCTGTCTCAACCGCCACCATTTACTGCTGGCTTAGCTCCTCGGCCAACTCCACAAGGCCTCCATATGCTCTACAAGGAGCAGCCCGCAAAGGTCTTTCTTATTTTAATTATTTCATAAATAAATTATTCTTTATACTACTTTTACATTAATTTCTTTATGCAAATCTTAGTTAATGATATAATTTGAAAATTTTTAAGAAAATTGTGTACTATTATTATACAAAAAAAAAAAAAAAAATGTTATTATCAACTGTGTAATGGATTACAAATGTTATGAAAAAGTAGTACTCACTGAGGGATGTCCTACTACCAAAAGAATACCAGTTTACACCTAACCATGCCACCAAAATGTTTTTGATATAAAACAGTTTTTAAGCTATCCTACATTGCAAAATTGCATTTTAATTCCTTTAATCCATGAAAAATTTCTGCTGAACAAGCGTTTAAAACATAACTGTTTTTCAAACATTTATAATATTAAAATCCAAAAGAATTTATTTACGTTAGGATTCATTATTATACTTATCATTGGAATATTATTTTTTTATTTAACTAATTTTATTTAATATTTCAGACTATTATAATGGATTTATTCAATTTAACATTATTTAAAAAAACTTTTGTTTATTGAGTTAAAAGAAATCAATTATTTATTGTTGATATATTTTATTGTACTCATAAGGATTGTATTTACTAATAAGTTTATACTGTTTGCCTGACAACAGTCCATAAGGTTAAAAAAATTATTCACTAAGTTAAAAACACAGAGAAAACATACAGTGAAATACATTTTAAAATAAGATTTCAATTTAAGAAATTTTTAACAACAGAAAATATTTTTCATGTTAAAAAAAGTATGGCATATCCTATTGGACATGGTAATTGCTTATTTTTTGTTCACTTGGTGGTTTGATAATTATTTAAATGAATTTTTAGATTAGAATATAATTTCTTTCACCATAGAAAATTATTAATTTTATTTGATATGTTAACTGGAATAGAAAGGGTTGTCAGGAATGGTATGGCTTATTGAAATAACCAGCTACTAAAACTGTGATTACAATAATAATATTTCAAACCAAGATAACATGTGATAAAGTAAAGTTTAACAACTTAAGGATTTTGATAATATTCAGAACTTCATGTTTCTCTGAATTCATTGCAAGTAGTTGATATAAAAGTGAGTAGAATTGTTATTAGTTTTTGGTAGAGTCATATATAATTTCATTATGCCATTAGTGGTTTCTATTAATAGAAGTTATTTGTTTACAAATAATTATTTACTTATTTAGAACAACATTGTTAAAAATTAGACCATATTTAGCTGAGGCATGCTTTTTCATAAGTTTCTCGAGTTTCCGAAATAACGATCTTGTTACTGTATCCACAGAATATAGTTAAGTTAACAATCGACATGCTAAAATGAACTCATGTTTCTACTGTCCTCAGCCATTATCAAGATATGAAATTATTTAGAACTAGTAAATAAGCTTTTATTTTATGTCACACATTGCTCAGTCAACTACTATCAGATAGAATATATTCCACCTTTTAAATTCAATGCAATATTTGTATTGTATTACCATTACCATTGTACAAATGCTTTATAATTTAATCAACAACCGTAGTTGTTAAAATTGTCAATTTGGTCGAGAGTGTGATAATGCCAGGTTCAGTACAGGTTATAGTTCATCAGTAACATGTAGGTTAGTCAATCTCCTGAATTTGTGGACACATCTATATAAGTATCTATTAATTAATTAACAATAATAAATCTCTTAGAAATAAATTTAACTGAAGAAATTATCTTTATTTTATTAATATCTCTCTTGTATTAATTATTATTATTATTATGTATTATTGTTAATTATTTTTTTCTCTGTATTTTTAATATAAATATATTTATCCATAAACATGGTTTATTAAATGCATTCAATGATTCTATTATAAAAAAAACTTGATTTAACGAACACAAAATATTGATATCTCTAAATTGATAGCGATAAGCCTGATAAACTTTATACATATACTAGACTACCCGTGACCCTTTGTGTCACTCAGAAATTATAACTTAATTCACTGAACATGATTGACAGGGATAATTTTAATTGTTGTTTCTTGTTATTAAGGCACGGAAAAGAGATTCTTATATGGCCCAAGCTTTTGATATAGTATTCTTAACATGATTCAAGATATACACACAGTAAGTATATTTCGTAAAATAAAAATCATTTAAAAGTAAAAAAAAATCATTTATTTTATGATATAAATAAATAAAACATCAAATCATATAACTTGAATTGATTTCATGTAAATTTCATGTAAATATAGTTCCCAATGAAATATATTTAAAACGAACAAAATTTGTAAATTGAAATATTCAATTTATTTACTTAACATAAAATAACATTAATGAAAGGAATGTGTCTTCATAATATTAACTTAGGACATTCGTATTTTATCTGATAGTTGTGTTCAAGTTTGTTTTGTAAAATTATTCATTTTTAACTTCTAATGTAGTAGTTTATTATATATTTGTTACATTTATTTGTAATTCATTTGCTGTACTGTCATCAGCGAGCACGCAAGCCTCTGGGCTACTCTGGCTCCATGCCTTTATTTTATTACCAGTGTTTATATTTCGCAAATTTTAAATAATTTTTTTTTCCAATTATATATAATTAATTTTCGCTACTGTCATCGACGAGCACGCAAGCGACTGGCTACTCTGGAGCCATACCTTTACTTTATTACCTTTGATTATATTATTCAAATTTTAATTTAAAAAATTTTTTTGTTACATTTATTTGTAATATATTTGTGCTACTGTCATCGGCGAGCACACAATCGGTGGGCTACCATGGCTCCATGCCTTTACATTATTACCATTGTTTATACTACGCAAATATCAAATTAAAAAAAATTAGTTACACCTATATATAATATTTTTTGCAATACTGTCATCGGTGAGTACGCAAGCCAGTGGGCTACCCTGGCTCCAATTTTGGAAATATAGTGATAATTTTCTTTTATTTAACATTATTCGGGTAATAAATAATATATATTTAATTTCAGGTCTCTATGTCCACGTGAAATGGGTGAACAAACAAACTCACCAACTTTATATATAAAGATATTTACAGAAATAAATATAGTTACTCAAAAATTTAAATACATTTTTGTTTCATTAATGTTTAATTATTCCATTTTAAGTTTTGGTTTGAGTTCTTTTATTTAGGATATGATTAATAATTAATCTATTGAATCGTATTTAGCTACAAAGTTTAATTCTTGTAAACGACTTACCATTGAAATATTGAATGTGCTAGGTTCTGTTTCTAATTTCTGTTTCTCAAAGTTTTTAAAGTGCATAGTCCCATGGGATCTCTTTTCATTCAAATATATATATATATATATATATATAAAGATTTCACATAAACACGTGAAATAACAATCAATGATCAAACCACAATAAGAAATGGGAAAACAAGACTAAGATCTTTCAACCGTAACAAGCGGTCTTCGTCAGAGTCAAAAACCCAACATTGGTTTTCAGTTGGGTTTTTGACGAAGACCGCTTGTTACGGTTGAAAGATCTTAGTCTTGTTTTCCCATTTCTTATTGTGGTTTGATCATTGATATATATATATATATATATATATATATATATATATATATATATATATATAAACCAATTAAAAAGAAGGTAGCACACAGATAGACAGAGGAATAACTCATTCTATACTTCGACGATCGTCGTCATTAGAAGGCGAAGAGACCCGCAGGAAAATAGAGTGGCGACTGATCACGATTAGCAACAGTACGACCGTTGGTCAGTAACCCCACTACAACCATCAAGTGAGAAGGGAGGGGAAGGAAATGAAGAGTCAAATTAAGAAGTAAAAAACGAATAAAAAATTATACTTATTCAAATATAATAATATACTAACAACATAAAAAATTAAAAGATTAATAAAATAACAATAAAGAAGAGATATGTAAATTAAGAAGAAATACGTTAAAAAAAATTGACGCTTGAGGTTGAGTCCAGGGGAAGATCGAACAGGAAGCAAGGATATGTATGCTTCCTCAGAAGCTCTTAATGTAACTTTGGTATAAGAATCAGGGATCTGATTAAGTGTTTCTTTTCGGAAACTAGCATTATAACTGAAACGATGGGAGTTGGCATGGATGGTTATAGGAAAGTTACTACGTTGACCGACTGAAGCCCTATGACCATTCATACGAAGGCTTAGCTTATTAGAAGTTACGCCAACATAAAAAGAGTCCCACTGAGTGCAATCCAGTCGGTAAACGCAGTTGGAAGAGCTAAAGGGTGACATGAATAGGGTAGGAATGATGGTTGATAGGGGAATCGAAGGAAGGATTAGGGTTCATAATCATGCAAGTTTGACTGCTTGAAACAATTTTCATTCCACAGTTAGAATTGGAAGACTGAGGAGAAGAGTGGGACAAAATACTTTTTTCAGATTGGGAGGTTTGCGGTAGGAAATAGAAGGGGGGTTAAATATGGAAGAAGTGGAAGCAGAAACAGCGAGAATCGGAAAAGACTCCCCAATCACAGCACCAAGTTTATGATCGCCAGGGAAATAGATAGTCAAGAAGAAGGAAGGATCACTTCTATCTCTTTTAGATCTAGGTTGGTGGCAGACGTCAGCAGGTAATATGCTGACATTTTGTTCCCTTCTGTGTTGCAGGAACTACAGCATTGTCTATTGGCTTAAATCTGTGAAAATAGTCTCGATAGTTCTCATGGGCCTGTTAGTAACTGAGTAGTTTGCCAATTAATGTTAGGTTTTTTATATTTGTTCTTCTCTCAAAAGAAGGGATGAATTCACGTGTAATTGTGTGTCCGAGTTGTCCATAGTCTTTACCAGTTTTGTATCCTGCGTCCTATGGTCAGTTAAATCCTGCTGAGTGGATGAAGCGCACTTAATGGACAATTTCACCTTGTGATGCCGTATTGTTTTGCATCGTCCCTTTCATTATCCTTTACTCGGGAGATTGCCTCATTAGAGAAAATGACTGTAAACCTGTTCTCCAGTAAAAGTCAAACTATTATGTTTGACTCTTTATTAAAACTGCCCCCTCACAGCCAGTTCTGCTCCCATTGCGTTTGCTGATAACTACATTCTGATGGTTAGAGAAAAAAAATAGTTTGAACTAGAAAACGCAGAAAACAATGCTTTAGAAAAAGTGAGAGACTGTTTATACAGAAACAAATTCAATTTCTTTCTTGATTACAGCCAAAAATCAAAAGCTTTACTTTTTTCAAAAAAATTAGATTCACCCCATATTCACATAAACTTTGCAGATGTCCTTGAAATAGTTGATGTCTTAAAATACCTAGGCGCTCTTCTGTACAAAAATTGGACTTGGAACCACCACTTAGATTACATAAGTAAAAGGAGTCCTCAGATAGTGAATGTTCTCTCCAAGGCAGCCAAGGAGCACTGAGGACTGATTAACCCTGCTCTCAATGTTATATATTATGAACACTTCTACCCATGGTGCTCTACCAGTTTTTGCTTGGCGGGAAGCGTTAAATATAAAAATCTGGAGTGGCCTACACTATACTTTACTATAAGTAACTCAATGTCAAATTTCTTGAGTATATAAAACATAACGTCTCATTTAAACATAACGCAAACATCTAAATGGGATATAATTATTAGCATTGCATTCGTGAGGTAGTACAGATAGTGATTGAAGGACATATCAATTTATAAGCTTATTTTTGTACATCACAAATAATTTATTATTTGCAAATAATTTCATTAGTATAACTACAGCAGTAATAACATTTTTGAAAAACCAAAGTGAACATTTCTTGAAACGAAATAGTATCCTACAAGAGAACATGGCTATTGTTCAAATAGCCAGTAGATTTCTTACATCGTTTACTTGACATCCTTCTACATTGAATATTAATGTAAAATTTTCAAATTTGAAACAGTAAAATACTCTTTTTTTCTCTGAAAAACTTCTTAAACAGCGAAGAAAATGTTGTTTTAAGGTGATTTGTTAATTAAAGATGTACGATAATTACATTTATTAATCTCTAATCGAAAGATTTCAATTTTGAATTATCTTTTACAATTTTGGTTTTTAACAGAATTATTATACTGGGAATTTTATGGCTTCTTAGTATTTAATAAGATCATTTTCCTTCCCCTTTGTCAAATAACATATATACGAATTTTTTTTTAATGAGTGTTATCATTTACCTGCACAATATTATTCCTCTTACATCTCTTATAAGTCAATAATATATTTTCATTTTTCCATTAGAAACATCAATTTTATCTCAGTGGATTCGCTCAAAAAATTTCTAAGTCAATGTAAACAATGTAAAAAAATACAAAAAATTCGACAAGTATAGCAGGTGATCTCTTAGTCTAGAATAAACAAAGAGTTTTTATATCGTTATTGCTCTTTCCCGTAATTGAAACTTCATGATATTTTTTTTATGAATTGTTAATTTTTTGTTCCATTTTTGGTCAAATTTTCATTTTTTTTAACGAGCCGTTTAGCGTCAAAAAATCATTTTCTGAAAACACAAATCGTACTGTAACGCCCCTTTAGCGAATGTAATTTTGAAAAAAAATATCTCAACTCATTTGACATATAATGTTCTATTTGTAGGCATAGTTTCATTCTTGTCCGTCAAACAGTATGGCTTGTATCGCTCTCACAAGGTTTGAGATTGAATTATAAGTCAAAATTTTGACATTTTATTGAAAAAAAAATATTTCCTGTTGTCTTAAAATTCTGAATATATTTTTCGTTTATTGCATTTGTAACTTCAAAGATAATGTCAAAATTTCAAAACTCTAGGGTTATCAGTTTAGGAGAAATAAATGTTTTTAAAAAAACGGTTTTTGGCAAAAAAAGTAACTTTCCCATCATGCATAATTCTTCCCAAACAATAGGGATCTTCGCCTAAATGGGGCCCATTTTTGTGTAAAATATCAACTTGATCCATCAAAGATTCTGGACCGTAGCGTGGTAACAAGAAATGCTAACACACGAACCCACCCACGCACCCACCCACCCACCCACTCACACACACACACAGATATCATCGTAAAAACGTCATAAAACGACTTCTGGGACCTCAAAACATGTAATTCCGTCAAAATCTCGAGATCGATTTTTTTCACGATCACTATACTTTACTTATAGTAAAGTAAAAAGAAACACTAGAAATATAGAGGGTTTCCAACGATTATTTGTCAAACAAAAGCTTTTCCAGTTTAGTCTTTTACCTAAAGAAACTCCAAGGTATTCGAGTACCTTCTGAGAGTTCTAGCATAGTATTTTGTAATAATAAGGTCTTTGAAAACAATTTTCTTTTCTTTTTTTTTACTTTACTATAAGTAAAGTATAGTGATCGTGAAAAAATTCGATCTCGAGATTTTGACGGAATTACATGTTTTGAGGTCCCAGAAGTCGTTTTATGAAGTTTTTACGATGATGTCTGTGTGTGTGTGGGTGGGTGGGTGGGTGGGTGGGTGGGTGGGTGGGTGGGTGGGTGCGTGGGTGGGTGCGTGTGTTAGCATTGCTTGTTACCACGCTACGGTCCAGAATCTTTGATGGATCAAGTTGATATTTTACACAAAAATGGGCCCCATTTAGGCGAAGATCCCTATTGTTTGGGAAGAATTATGCATGATGGGAAAGTCACTTTTTTTGCCAAAAACCGTTTTTTTTAAAACATTTATTTCTCCTAAACTACTAACCCTAGAGTTTTGAGATTTTGACATTATCTTTGAGGTTACAAATGGCACAAACGAAAAATATATTCAAAATTTTATATCAACAGGAAATATTTTTTTTTCAATAAAATGTACAAATTTTGACTTATAATTCAATCTCAAACCTTGTGAGAGCGATACAAGCCATACTGTTTGACGGACAAGAATGAAAGTATGCCTACAAATAGAACATTATATGGCTAATGAGTTGAGATATTTTTTTCTGAAATTACTTTCGCTAAAGGGGCGTTACAGTACGATTTCTGTTTTCAGAAAATGATTTTTTGACGCTAAACGGCTCGTTAAAAAATAACGAAAATTTGACCAAAAATGAAACAAAAATTAGCAATTCACAAAAAAAAAATTCATGAAGTTTCAATTACGGGAAAGAGCAATAACGATATAAAAACTGTTTGTTTATTCTAGACTAAGAGATCACCTGCTATACTTGTCGAATTTTTTGTATTTTTTTACATTGTTTACATTGACTTAGAAATTTTTTGAGCGAATCCACTGAGATAAAATTGATGTTTCTAATGGAAAAATGAAAATATATTATTGACTTATAAGAGATGTAAGAGGAATAATATTGTGCAGGTAAATGATAACACTCATTAAAAAAAAATTCGTATATATGTTATTTGACAAAGGGGAAGGAAAATGATCTTATTAAATACTAAGAAGCCATAAAATTCCCAGTATAATAATTCTGTTAAAAACCAAAAATGTAAAAGATAATTCAAAATTGAAATCTTTCGTTTAGAGATTAAGAACTGTAATTATCGTACATCTTTAATTAACAAATCACCTTAAAACAACATTTTCTTCGCTGTTTAAGATGTTTTTCAGAGAAAAAAAGGGTATTTTGCTGTTTTAAATTTGAAAATTTTACATTAATATTCAATGTAGAAGGATGTTAAGTAAACGATGTAAGAAATCTACTGGCTATTTGAACAATAGCCATGTTCTCTTGTAGGATAATATTTCGTTTCAAGAAATGTTCACATTGGTTTTTCAAAAATGATATTACTGCTGTAGTTATACTAATGAAATTATTTGCAAATAATAAATTATTTGTGATGTACAAAAATAAGCTTATAAATTGATATGTCCTTCAATCACTATCTGTACTACCTCACGAATGCAATGCTAATAATTATATCCCATTTAGATATTTATGTTATGCTTAAATGATACTTTATGTTTTATATACTCAAGAAATTTGACATTGAGTTACTTATAGTAAAGTAGAGTGTAGGCCACTCCAGATTTTTTACTTTACTATAAGTAAAGTATAGTGATCGTGAAAAAATTCGATCTCGAGATTTTGACGGAATTACATGTTTTGAGGTCCCAGAAGTCGTTTTATGACATTTTTACGATGATGTCTGTGTGTGTGTGGGTGGTTGGGTGGGTGGGTGGTTGGGTGCGTGCGTGGGTGGGTGCGTGTGTTAGCATTGCTTGTTACCACGCTACGGTCCAGAATCTTTGATGGATCAAGTTGATATTTTACACAAAAATAGGCCCCATTTAGACGAAGATCCCTATTGTTTGGGAAGAATTATGCATGATGGGAAAGTCACTTTTTTTGCCAAAAACAGTTTTTTTTAAAACATTTATATCTCCTAAACTGATAACCCTAGAGTTTTGAAATTTTGACATTATCTTTGAGGTTACAAGTGGAACAAACAAAAAATATATTCAGAATTTTAAAAAAACAGGAAATATTTTTTTTCAATATAATGTAAAAATTTTGACTTATAATTCAATCTCAAACCTTGTGAGAGCGATACAAGCCATACTGTTTGACGGACAAAAATGAAACTATGCCTATAAATAGAACATTATGTGTAAAATGAGTTGAGATATTTTTTTTCAAAATTACATTCGCTAATGGGGCGTTACAGTACGATTTCTGTTTTCAAAAAATGTTTTTTTGACGCTAAACGGCTCGTTAAAAAATAATGAAAATTTGACCAAAAATGGAACAAAAAATTAGCAATTCATAAAAAAAAAAGCATGAAGTTTCAATTACGGGAAAGAGCAATAACGATATAAAAACTCTTTGTTTACCCTAGACTAAGAGATCACCTGCTATACTTGTCGAATTTTTTGTATTTTTTTACATTGTTTACATTGACTTAGAAATTTTTTGAGCGAATCCACTGAGATAAAATTGATTTTATAAAGGAACAGTTTAAATTGTTTATTGAATTATATGAGATGTAAGAGGAATAATATTGTGCAGGAAAATGATAACACTCACTCAGAAAAAAATCGTATATATGTTATTTGACAAAGGGGAAGGAAAATGATCTTATTAAATACTAAGAAGCTTATTATTATTATTATTTTAAAGATTAAAATTCCCAGTATGATAATTCTATAAAAGACCAAAAATGTAAATGATAATTCATAATCTGAATCTTTCGTTTAGAGATTAATAAATGTAATTATCGTACATCTTTAATTAACAAATCACCTTAAAACAACATTTTCTTCGCAGTTAAAGATGTTTATCTGAGAAAAAAAGGGTATTTTCCTGTTTTAAATTTAAAAATTTTACTTTAATATTCAATGTAGAAGGATGTCAAGTAAACGATGTAAGAAATCTACTGGCTGTTTGAACGAAAGCCATTCTCTTGTAGGAGAATAAATCGTTTCAAGAAATGTTCACTTTGGTTTTTCAAAAATGTACTGTAGTACATTACTGCTGTAGTTATACTAATGTAATTATTTGCAAATAATAAATTATTTGTGATGTACAAAAATAAGTTTATAAAATGATATGTCCTTCAATCACTATCTGTACTACCTAAGGAATGATAGGCTAATAATTATATCCCATTTAGATGTTAACGTTATGCTTAAATGAGACGTTATGTTTTATATACTCAAGAAATTTGACATTAAGTTACTTATAATAAAGTAGAGTGTAGGCCACTCCAGATTTTTTTTTTTGAGAAAGTTATAAGGACTGTTTTGACCGGATTTTATTAAGACCAATTTTTCAACAATTTATAAATCATGTTGTATAATCCCAGTGGCAATATCACAAAGCATTCATACTCATAAGATAACAAGGATTTATGCATATCGTTGTGTATCGTAACATTGATTACTTAGAATATCCTGGGGGTTACTTACAAGCAATCACCACTATAGGGACGATAGCACTACTCCCTGAGGTCATCCTCTAGTAGTCACAATTTCATTTGTGATAGATTCTATACTTACACTAATGATTTTTGCATTAGTTTGTTGTAATTCATCCAATAGTTCTACCGCGCTTATATAATGAAACAAGACTAATAACTGAGGAGCTTTACGATAAAGTGAATGTAAAGTTATCACTTCAAGGGGAAATAGTTTTAATTCCATGATTAAATTTGTTTTATCTATAGAGGGAAATAATTCTTTTTCAAGGATTCAATTTCCAATTCAGTTAGCATTTGCCATTACTATTCATAAGTCTTAAGGAGAGACTCTACAGAAAGTTTTAGTATATTTAGATAAAGCAGTATTTTAACATATCCAGTTACATATTGCTCTCAGTGGGGTTATTTAGAGTTTATCTGCATCTACGTGAACATCATGGCATTAAAAAGGAAGGTGATGGATGAGCCAACGGGTCATGGGTAGTCTAGTATTTTTATAATTATGATACTTCACTTATAGTAAAGTAGCAAATGATAGCAAAATAACAGGTGAGAGGCCAAGATAGCCCAGTGGCTTACATACTCGCATCTGGACTAGTAGATCCGGGGTTTGATACCCACTCTAGCTTTCGATTTATTTACGTGAAGATGAAAATAAAGTTGAGCATGTTGTACTTTGGAGAGGACATTAAGCCGTCGGTCCCGAGTCTGTACGATGTCAAGAACTCCTTAAAAATCTCTACTCTTAATACACTTGAGTTAAGTAAAGTTTAAAACTTCCAACGTAGAATATTGTGAGTTTCTTTCCATGTTTGTGGGAGGTGTGTCTGGCGATGGATCCTGCTTGTAAGTACATGGTCAGTCGTCGTGAGAGTGTGGTCGATGTCATACCGATATATTTTGAATTGGCTAGGACCTCAATTGTGTAAAGAGGCAATGTTTGGCCAATGTGTGTTCTCTCGTTGGTCGGCCACTGCAACAACCTAACCTGTCCTAAAATATCAGATATAATATTTCAAAACAATCTACTTTAGTATCATTTGGATTTTTTTAACTTGTATACACTAAGCTACCGGTTATTATCACTCTATATCTGTAATAAACAGGTATATTTTTTATTCATTGATGGCTCCTTGTTCAAAACAGCCATCAGACTCAAGAAACATTATTGACTGCTAAGTGCTAGCTTCATCTATAGCGGTGAATCCTCGAAGCATGCGATCATACTATCGGGAAATCTTCAAAGGACGCTGAAGGCTGAGAATACTGTGGCTGGTCAAGGTTCATTCATCTGCATACTACAGAGGAAGTGAATTTTTCAATTATTCTGATATATCCCAACTCAACCTTTATATTTCAGCCTGTCGATATTTAATTTTAGTCAAAGGCCCTCAGTCAAAATTAACTTTTTTTATTACTACTTTGTTTACTTTTTATTTAAAATCTAATATCAACCATATTTACTATTTCATTTTTTTTTACTTTGCTCTAAGTAAAGTAATCACGAAAAATTTGATTTGACAATTTTGACAGAATTGCATGTTTTGATCGCAACTATAAAGGTTAGTTGTCTGGTGATTACTTCCCAACTATATTTATAACATATATATATATATAACAAATTCAATAATATATCAACCGTTGGATAGAATAGGTGTGTAATGTAATCAGGATTCGGTCAATTTTCCAGGATCAAAATCAAACTCTCAATGCCGACGTTTCGGTTTTATTTAAAACCTTTTTCATAGGCATCTTCTCCATATACTCTTCTTATCTCCTCATATAAATACAACTATGGGTTTTTATGAGGAGATAAGAAGAGTATATGGAGAAGATGCCTATGAAAAAGGTTTTAAATAAAACCGAAACGTCGGCATTGAGAGTTTGATTTTGATCCTGGAAAATTGACCGAATCCTGATTACATTATACACCTATATATATCGGTGTATATATATATATATATATATATATATATATATATATGAGTTTACATCGGCCAGCGGACGCATTTACGTCTCCATTCCTTCATTCTTTCTCCTTTTATTTTCTTTCTTTCTACTCTCCTGAAGACGGCAAGACGCCGAAATTATCGAGATTCGTGAGTGTTCGTCCTTTTTCTTGTGTTCTCTAGCTGTAACTTTAATTATATATATATAAACTAGAATTTAAAAAAGAACACATAGAAAGGAAACCACTGAACTCACTACTATATTTCGATGTCCTCGTCTTCAGGAAAAGAAGTGAATCGCTCCAAAGGCTGATAACGACTGACTTGGCGTTCGAACTGAAGCACTCAAACAGTGTAGCCAACTTTCGGAGGAAAGGTAGTCAGGGAAGATAAAGAGATAAAAGCCAAATAAAAATTAAAAAATGAAAACATTTAACTAAAATAAAATTAAAAGCTGATAACAACTTTAAGAAAAAAAAATAAAAATAAAAAAAAATCAACGATTGAGGTTAAGCCCAGGAGCCGATCTACCGCCCAGAAGACTAATAAGTGCTTCTTCTGAAGCTCTCAGAGTAACTTTCGAATTAGTCTGATCAATCTGCCTCAGGACCTGTACACGGAAACAGTCATTAAAACTGAGTCCGTGAGAGCTGGCAGGAGTAGCAACGGGAAGGTCACTGCGTTTGCCAACGGATGACCTGTGATTATTCATACGCAGGCTTAGCTTGGTGGAAGCCAAACCCACATAAAAAGTATCACACTGGGTGCAATCCGAACGGTAAACGCAGTTACCAGAGGTACAAGAGGTCTTGTGAGAGATAGGGTAAGTGCGTTTACTATGGAAGGAGGTAAAGGAAGGAACAGGATTGATGATAGGACAAGTTAGACATCCACGACGTCCGCATTGAACCATACCACCAGCAGTTTTTGGAGGCTTAGGAGAAGAGATGTGAGAGAAGATAGATTGAAGATTAGCAGGTTTGCGATAGGAAATGGCAGGTGCCTCACTAAAGACTGAAGAAGTACAGGAGGAGGAAGAAAGTATAGGGAAAAACTCCCTGACAACAGCACCCAGCCTATGAGCACCAGGAAAATAAGTGGTGATGAGGAAATTCGCGTCACTGCGATCCCTCCTAGGACCTGAATTATGATGAACGTCTGCAGGGACTATACGGTTGTTAATGAAATTAGAAGGATATCCTCGGTCAGAAAATTTCTGTTTCAATAAATCTATTTGGAAGGAACGATCTTTTATTCTGCTACAAATTTTATGGAGGCGTATGGACAATGATCTGGGGATAGCTTTTTTTACGTGGGAGGGATGACAACTATTGAAATGAAGGTACTGCTTGGCGTTAGTAGGCTTGATATGGACAGATGTAGAAAGATAACCCTCATCGTAGGTGACGCTGACATCCAAAAATGTAATAAGGTTATTGGACACATGATGAGTAAAGGAAATAGATGAAGAGAAGGAATTAAATGACGTAAGGAACTGATCTAACTCGTGATTACCATGGGGCCACAGGAAAAAAATATCATCTATGTATCGTACGTAAAGGATGGGGAGAAGATTGCGAGTGGCAAGGAAATCTTGTTCCAGCTTCGCCATGAAAAGATTTGCAAAGGAAGGAGCAATGATCGTGCCCATAGCCGTTCCCCTGATCTGAAGGTAATAATTACCATCAAAACAGAAGACATTATGTCTAAGGACAAAATCAGCCAACTGAACAATGAAATTGGTGGTAGGAGTGAGGGGTGGAGTTCTTCGATCTAGGAAGTATCGGAGCGCATCCAAGTCTTCAGAATGTTCAATAGAAGTGTATAGGGATGTGACATCCATGGTAACCATGAGGAGGGGGTGAACAAGGTTTGATGGGGGAGAAAAATCTTTAAGGATCTGAAGGAAATTAAAAGAATCCTTACAAAAGGAAGGTTGACTGCGGACTAATGGCTGAAGGAAGTAGTCTATAAAAGCAGATAATCTCTCAGTCAAACAGCCATAACTGGAGACGATGGGTCTACCGGGGGGAGGGGAATCAGGCATGTTGATATATATATATATATTTGCCAACATATTTATAACAGCTATCAGACAACTTGTTCTAAATCTACGTACTGCACCCTTTAACATAACTAATTATCGAACATATTGTTCCCAGTGTCTTTTAAAAACTCTATTGGTTTTAAATAATATTGAAACATGGGAAAGGACCTATTTCATTTTTTATGATAAATGGCTACAGTGACGTAGCAAGTGTGGGGAGGGGCGTGAGTGGCACGTGCCGGGGGGTGGCATTCTGAGTGGGTAAAAATAGAAAATAAATAAAATTAAAATAATAAAAAGCTGACTAAAAATCTGAAATTTTATACCAAAATGAGTTTTTAAGGTCGCAATTGTTTTATGTGTTTAATGCTGTTTTAAGCGGATTTTTCAACTGTAATATTTGTTAATTAAAAATAAATTTGCTTTAAATTTTTCAAAACTAGTTTTTTAAAGGGGTTGAAAGTTTATTATATTTGTTTGTATAGCCAGTTCATTTAATTTAACAGTCATTTATTAATTGAATTAATTCATTTTAAACACTTAAAATCTTTGTTGGTGAGACGTTAGGAGTGAAGAAAATCTGGCAGATATTTTGTATAGAGGTTGATACCTCTCTGAGATATCCAATCATGTTCTGTGTTGTCAGGACTTTCTTGAATGTTTTCTGACAATATTCAGTCCACAAAGTCTTAAATTCATTAGTTGTACATGTATAAAAGTCAAACAGACTGATGTATCAACAAAATTTCTTACTTTTACAAGACCTTCCTTATCGTATTGACAGAATTTTTCATATCTGATAAACATCTTTCCATCCATCATACAGGGCGTCATCACTATTAGTCGCCATAAAGCTAATTTTCTGGCCCCTCAATGGAAAATCCTTGAGGAGATCATTAGAAGTATGTTAGATATTTCGTGCTTACTCTAAGCACACAACTCTGTGTTACTTGGCAATTGGCCATCTACTCTTATACTTTCAAACTGACCATTACAAATTGTGGACTGGACTTTTCCTCATAAAACCTCTTTTAAAGAGAGGCAATGCGACTGATAAAGCTTACGTTTTCCTTGTAGTTTGCTTTGTAACAAAGACCATCGTATAAAAATTTGACTACAAAAACTTAGTTCGAGTTTTTTAAGTCAAAAAACTTTTCTTGGTGCTAATAACGAATTGATCAAATTAAATGACCTCTTAGACAGGAATTTAATTAAACACTTTTCTTTACCTAAATTAATTAAATAGCCTTTCATGACGGCTAGGTCTCCCAATTTTGGCGACAGAGGCTGGTACGAAATCAGTCAAATTCATTAAAACAAGATCTATATGAAGGACTATTTTAAATTTTCAAGAATTTATAAGTTGAATATGAAATTGAAGGTTGTATCAGATCCAGATTATATGAGCCCATTCCAGTGATAACTCTTACATTCCACTCCTGTTCATTTTCCTATGGGTCTGCTTCTGTCCTCCATCACTTAGACCAATCTTTTTTTGTCTCAACCGATGGTAACTAGTACGGTGAATTACTCTTATTTAAAAGATATGTAATTGATTACTTAACCACTATTCAAGGGCGTTCTAAATGGAAGCATTTAAATATCATCGTTGATATCGGCAGCATCTTGCTTATGTAGGACGATAACTGACTACACTGCATTATAGGAACGCTGACCCAAGGGGTGAGGAGCAGCCTAGAACGATAGTAAAACTCTATTCCTTGATTGTTGGATTCTTTGCACATTCATGACTAATCCATAATTAATTAATAATAATTTATATTAATAAGTGAATTAACCGTATTACCTTTCATGTTGATCTTGGAGTTTTTTAGACTGGTTTCACACGCTGACTGGTTTTTGACACAGAAATTGACTATCTTGAGCAGAACTTAAATTCTGCTTGAAGAAGAGCAGTATCCAAAACAGTTCTAGTTCTAGATCAACATCCCAAGTAATACGGCTATTTCATTTATCATTCAATTATACTACCTCTGTAATACTAACAATATGTATATATTAGTAATTAATGGGATGGTTGATTTATTGCATTTAATTTGAGTATAAAAAAGATGGCAAATTATAATTCTATTTAATTGTCAGAGATTATGATGAAGTAAAAAAAAAATAATTTCAATGAAACTTGTAATTTGTTTGACAATTAATTTAAACTACTTAATTCAAATAATAATTGTAATTTTAGTCATTATTATACTTATTTAATGTTATTAAAATCGTGTTATCAATTTCATTAGGATTAACATTCTTAGGTCCTTACTGCATTTAACTGATATTGTAATTAAAAAAATAATTATAAATTTCACTTTATTTTGATTAGTTCGACATGTTACTAACCCGAGGAAAAGAATTTTTTAAATTTAAAAGAATTTTTTTGACAGTATTTTAAATTAATTGTTTTACCAAGCTGACTTATACATAATGGTCGAGATTGTGATTCTAGAATCAAGAAGGTAGGTTTATACCTAACAATTGACTTACTAAAGTATATACTTCGGGTAAAGAATATGACAAATTTCATTTAGCACATTCTAATTGTTCATGATGTGCAATATAACTCCATAATAAATGAGGATATACAATTAAAAATATAAAAGGTTAGTTAATTATGTATTCAGTTTATCACTTTATGGTAAGCATAAGTATAGGAATCGTGAAAAAACTCAATTTTGAGATTTTGACGAATTTACATTGAGGTCCACTGAGTACATTTTTGTAGTTCTTTTGGTGTTATCTGTGTGTTTGTTTTGTGTATGTGTTTTAAAAGAATATATTTATTTAAGCAATAGTGTATACATTATTGTTGACTTCGATCGTGAGGAGTTACAAGTTTTTTAGTTCCTTATATATTGCATGTTTCATAGAGTGTACTGCAAACAATATCATTATACTATGACAGTGGATACATAACAATTGATTACTTATCTTAGGAATTATATTCGAATATATATATAGTATTTCGGCAGCAAATCCTCTTTCAAGCATGTATTATTGAATTTGATAGCAGATTCTGCATTCACGATTTTCCTACTTATAGCTTCTATTTTTCTTACAATTTTCTTTTGAGCAGGTGATAATTGCCAAAGCAAGCTAGCATAAGACATTCAGAAGGCTGAAACACTAAATAAACACTTTACTGGGGATAACTATATTTAATTAATCACTACACTAGATTAAACTAAGATAACAAGCTTTCGGCCCCATGGGTCATCGTCAGGTTCTTAAACTACTTATATTAACTAAATATACATATTACTAACATATATACATACATAAAATATATAATAATATATATAATAAATATATTAGGTGTGTTCTCTAATCGGGGTTCGGTCAATTTTCCAGGATAAAAAATCAAACTCTCGTTGCCAACGTTTCGGTTTTATTTAAAACCTTTTTCATAGGCCTACAAACAAAGGATAATAAGAAATCACATATCAACATCAAACATATACACAATATGAAAATGGATTGTTACAACTTATGAATATTACAAGCAGAAATATTTCAGAGATACATAAAACAATATTACTTACAGAAGTAAGAATTTTTTAACTAAGAAAATGAAATTTACATTATTTAAAGGAACAACAATGTTAGCCGGACAAAACCTTCGACTAGACTAATAAGATAACATTACAAATAACCTCAACACTGTTCACTCAAGGGAACTAAATAAATCAAATTTCACTAAACCTCAGCACAACACTCCAGAATAAATATTACTTAAATTAGTAATATCACTTCTATGATTAATCGAACTTAGATCCTTTTTAATATATAACATCTCAAGTGTCTTCCTTCTTTGCTAATCTTTTTCTTTTTCTATTATAGTTGTATCTTCAAAATCGAACGTGTGACCTTCGTTTATGTCATGCCCAGTTAAGGCTGTTGCGTTACTTTTATTTGTTCTTATGAAATAATTATGTTGGTACAACCTTTCTTTGAGAAAACGACTAGTTTCACCATAGTAACACTGTCACAGTCTTTACATTTGATGGCATAAATGAGGTTACTTTGTAACTCCTTCGGTATTTTTTCTTTCAAATTTGAAAATAAAGATTTATTTTTTCTTTATTATAAAATGGCAGTGTAACTTCAGGTACGTTTCGTTTGAGCACTTTTCTAATTGATTGTGATAAGCCCTCAACATAAGGAAATTTGAAATACTTCCTATTTATAACTTCTAGTTCAGCATGATCTTCATTTGAATGTGCTGGTTGCTGTCTTAAATATCTTAACCAATATCGTTCAACTATATTTTGTTTGTAGGCCTATGAAAAAGGTTTTAAATAAAACCGAAACGTTGGCAACGAGAGTTTGATTTTTTATCCTGGAAAATTGACCGAACCCCGATTAGAGAACACACCTATTCTATCAAACGGTCGATATATTATTGAATCTGTTATAATAAATATATATATAAAAACATAAAAATATATAATACATATTACTTTGGCGTTTAAATGCCAACTGAATAGCAGTGTTCAGTTGGCATTTAAACGCCAAAGCAGTTAGTAATATGTATATTTAGTTAATATAAGTAGTTTAAGAACCTGACGATGACTCATGGGGCCGAAAGCTTGTTATGTTAATTATGTTAGTTTAATCTTGTGTAGTGATTAATTAAATATAGTTATCCCCAGTGAAGTGTTTATTTAGTGTTTCAGCCTTCTGAATGTCTTATGCTAGCTTGCTTTGGCAATTATCACCTGCTCAAAAGAAAATTGTAAGAAAAATAGAAGCTATATGTAGGAAAATCGTGAATGCAGAATCTGCTATCAAATTCAATAATATATATATATCGCACTTATCTTCCTGCTGTTTATTTTACCTTCAATCAACCAGAACTACTTTTCTTAATTCTTAATTTTAATATTAATTTTCTTCTGATCGTCTCTACTTGATTACTTCCTGAACCGGGCGCGCGTGGCAGCACGGTCGGTTGCCGGGACGGTTTCCTGCCGTTGTGTTTCCGGCGTGCTTGGTCGCCCATTCTCTCTTTTCTCCTGAAGACGGATCATCCGAAAATTTGAGTTTGTAAGTGTGTCTCTTTCTCTGTGTGTTGCTTTTCTTCGTTTGTGAACTGATATATATATATATACACTTTTTTTCGTTGGAAATACGATCCAAAACGGACAAATATAGTTCAATATAAACAAAGAAACATAGAGAAATCAAAAGAACACACTTACAGTCTCTAATTTTCGGTTTGAACCGTCTTCAGGAGAGATAAGAGAATGTGTGTCTGATAATTTTCTTAACTTTTAACTACTCTTGCTACATTGGGACTATGTCAAGCGCCATAGGTAAACACGCTTCATTATATATTACGCTTAGCACCGCGTGGCTAACTCTCCAAGGTACCTTCGCTGCCTTAAAGAGAGCATTAATAACTTGTAGTCTTTTCCTGCCTACATATTCCATATGCTGTTTCTAAGACTATTTTATATCAAGAAAAACATCTAAATATTTTAAGACACCCAAAGTTTAAGGATGTCGACTCCAAAACTAACCCGAACTCCAGTAGATTTTCATTTTTTTGAAACATGTTGAACCTTTGATTTTTTGCTATTGAAGGTTATTTTGCTTCTATAAAGCCACTTTTAAACTTTTTCAAAGGCGTTATTTGCTGTCTTTTTTAGTTTAAGATCATTTTTGACTGTTATTGTTAAAAGACAGTCATCAAATGCAACAGCAAATGCTATAGTGCCAGAGTACGTTGGTTGGACCAGCTTCAGTAAAGGGTTAAACATGACAACCCAGTACATAGAAGCAGTACAGGAACCCTGAGAGAACTTTGGAGACTTGAGCAGGTTTTACTTTACATTTTAGCGATATTTTGCTGTTCTCTTGATAAATAACTTTTAGAAAGTTTGAACAGTTTCTTTGAGCAATTGAGTTCTCGAAGGTTTTCTAATATTCTCGGCCCATTTGATGTTTAGGCATTTCTTGACAAATGGTATGCATGTTTTAAAGCACTGACTGAGCTTTTCTAAGGTCAAATTGTTTTTCCGATAATAGATTACCTGCTGTTAGGTCGTACATTGTTCTCTAACCTATTAAGGCTTCCGAAACATTTTATGTTACTGACAGAAGGATGATATTTTGAAGCATTTTTACAATCTTCTTTGTCAGGTTTTGGAAGTATCATTATTTTTGCAATTTTCCAGATGGATGTGAAATTCTCATGTAAAGACATTGATTATAGGGTGTAGTAATTGTTTCTGCAAATTTAAGGAAAACTGTTTATAAAATGTCACTATTTATTCCATCCAGACTAGGTGCCTTCTTGGCGTAAAAATATTTATGATTTATTTATTTTTAAGTTCGAAAAAACTAATTATTTTTCTGTTTTTATAACCTTTATCACCTCTAACCTACATTGAGTGTTTATAGGGTCGTCCAGTTGTGGTGTGTCTTCCGGGAAAAAGTGGTCCATGGTTGTCTCTTGTTTTTTGGAATCTCCTGAGGCTAGTAGCTGTTTTCATTCTCTTGGAGTCTAATTCCTCAATCCACCAGCTAGGTTAGGATAGGTTGCAATGGCAGTCTTCCACAAGGGAACACACATAGGCCGAACATTGGCCCTTCGTGATACCACACAAAGAAAACTGATTCTACATTGGGAGTCTCAAATTTTGCATAACTGAAGTGTGTTTAGAGTATGGATTTTTAACGAGTACTTGACATCGTACAGGCTAGGAACAGATGGTCTAACGTCCTTTCCGAGGGACAACGCGCTCAGATTTATTCATCTCCCACGTGAAAGTCTTTGAATTCATCTTGTGGGATGTTTGCTAAAACTTTGATTGCTTCAGTGTTAATTGTTTTGAGTTATGTAAAGTCTGAGTTGATAGTGATTTCAAATTAATTTTTAGAGAATTTTAAACCTGGTCTAGTTAGTATGCTTGGGTAGGTATTTGATCTTTGAGTTAATGTCGTTATATTGATGGTAGTTGCATATTTTGGAACAGTATCTTAAAGGAGAATTAACACAATAATTTTTTATTGAAATTGCTTTACAAAGAGGATTTATAGTACATTATGTAAAATCAAAAAATATATTTCTTTCATTAAATGTACTGTAACTAGAATATCAAAATTTTGTATATAGGATTTCATTGGAATTAGTAAGTTGTAAAAAAAAGAGACAATATTTCAGACATTTGGATGAGGCAATATTGTTCGAAAATCACAAAACTCAACCTCTAATAAACCCTGCATGTCGTACTATTAGATTTCTTTACATTAATTTAAAATTTTTTTGATCAGAATCAAATGAAAAAGATTCATTTCACTTTGAAATATTTTGAAAAACATCTTAAAGTTCTTCAAAGGAATTGATTTGATATTTTAAAACCATAAAAGCGAATATTTTAGGACGCATTAATTTCTGCTAGTAATATGATTACATGAGTTATTTGGACAATATCATTTCATGGTTCATTGTTTTGTTGTATTGATTCGGTTCAATAATTGTAGATTGATTATAAATGGTACGTTGCACATGGCTATGTTAGTAATACGATTATGGATCTATACAGTGAAAGTATAAATTTCTCTTCTTAACATACCATTTATTTACTTTTTAGTTGATTACTATAATGTATAGTAAACGAAAAATTATTTTTAAAATTTGACTAGGGTGCAAGCCTTGAGGTTTCCAGAATACATATATTTTACAAGATATGTACCTGCATGTAGCTAGGTGTATATTTATCGAGATATTTTGAAAATTTCACTATTTGATTTATCGTAAAGAGATATGACGTCAAACAATTCTTGATGTGAGAAAAAACGTTGTGTTCAAAACCTAAAAATTTTAACTATTATATTCGATCTATTATATTCTAGAACAATAATTCAATTTTTTTTTATACCTTACAAGATAAATAAACCACATTGAACTAAATGAAGTCATTAACAAACCTAAAATAAAATTGTCAATGAGCTTCAGTTTGGCTTACTTGTAGTAAAGTTGAGCATAGTTCACTCCAGATTTGTTTTTATTAACTTTGAACATTTTTTGTTTTGCCACAACACTGAAGCAGTATTGTGATTTGATGGACATTTCAGAATCACAACACCTATTTCTTCAAAGTTGTTTATAATGCAGAATCTATTATACAATTCGATATTTCTTAGTTTAAGAAGAATTACATTGGTGATTAAGGCAGGTGGCTTTATACAAAATTTTGCTATACATTTTAATTATTATGAGCAGGAAAATCATTTGCAGCTTAAGAATCTTCTTTATGTTTCGATTTTTCTTTACTCCTTTATACCAGACATTCAGTGCACAAGTGACCAAAAGATCTACCATACATTAGTTGCAGCGCATTATGTTGTAAAATGTAACTATAGATCACGGTATCTTAGAAATTTTTTTTTGAGCAATAGTTTGGTTGAACTGTCTTCTCCGGGTGTTTTCTTAGGTGTGAAGAATTTTATAATAATTTAATTTCATTGAAAGAAAGTAGTGTATGAAACTCACAGCAGCTTGACACCAAAAAATCTTGTCACTTAAGTTGTCAACGGGAACTTATTTATCTAAAAAAACATATAATGTCTAATTCGACGTGCTGGTAAAGGTGTCATCCTGTTTTCGAAAGGAAGTAAAATTTGTCTGAGTGATTAATTTTATCAGCCTCTGCTTTATATAGATGGTTCCACGATTTGTTTTTGCTGTTGGCATTACCGAACTCTTTCCTTATATTGTTTACATTTGTACTGGGGTTTGAGCAAATATTCTCCCATTTTCACTGTTTTTCTTTAGTTCTTTGATATCTGCATCCTTTGAGGGGGTAAATGATTCACAAATAAATAGACAATAATATGTTTTCCCCCGAGCTAGAAAAGCTGTCAATTTGAGTTCACCGAAATTCAACACAAAGACAAGTCCTTCCTTCTCTCTCTCTCTCTCTCTCTCTAGAACAATGGCATAAATAAGTATTTTATATAAATATTAATAATTATGAAAAAAGGGCAAAAGGCAAAAGGCATTATAAGTTGAGGGTCAAGTAATCATTTTACCTCTAAATTTAAAGCTTTATACACCGTATAGAAATTCCTATATTAACTTAAAGAAGACTATGATCTCTATGAACCTATGAACACAGATCCCAGTCTTGCCTGAAGGGATGACATCAGTAACCTCAACAGACTTCTAGACAACAGGAGGAACGACTGATGTCTTAGAAAGAGTCAGCTTGCGTCACCTAAACTCATAAAATGGACAGGAAGATCTCCCAGTCTCAAGATAGCGGATATCCCCGCTCCTCACACTCACCACTCCTTTCTGATATGCGAACCAAGGCCAGAGTGAGTAACTGAACTTCTCCTCGCACCCAACCCCACGCCATCCAGTTTAGCCAACGTACTGTTAAAAGCCCTAAATACCCTGATTTTGTCCCCACACCATTAAGAAAATATATATTTCTCTGGTTGTCGAAATCTTTCCAAGCAAACAAAAAATATTCATCACGTTACGGTCTTAGACTATGCAATGGTTTGCGTAGGTTAGTAATCTCGATGTGCTATTCCACTAGGCAACAGATTTACGACCCTCCTCAAAATGTTTATCGCATGTTTAGTTAACTATTCTCATCAATTTTCTAAAAGCTCATTCAAATTATCAGAATTTTTTTTATGATTTAAAGCTATTGCCATGTCGAACTACTGTTTGTTTTAAATATCTCATTGGCATTAAGTAAGTAAAACTATTCAATATTCATAAGGTGGAATGAAATGCCTGCCAGTCTGCTTTCAAAAGATTATATTTAAATCTACCTTTTATAGAATTGTGCAGTCCATGCTATTCTCTATTGTCTGTAGTATGAAATAGAATACCATCGTGGTCAGAGGCACTCTCATGATCGCTAATATACCAATCAATGATATATTTCATAAAGACAGAATTAACATCAGGTAGTATTGCTTTCAGCCCGACTGGTCTCAAAAGTTGGTTTATTATTGTGGTTGTTTAAGGTAAACAATGAATTAGATGATACCCATCCTTCCAATAGCAAACCTCGAATGTCGTTTATTCTATCAGACCAACTGACTATTCTAGTATTAGAATCGACACTAATTTTCTAATTAATAAGTAACGTGCTCGACTCTAGACTGGTAAATCCGGGATTCAAATACGCACTCTGACTCTCGATTTATTCACATGGAAGGTGAATAAATCTGAGCATCTCCTCCTTCGGAGAGGACCTTAAACTGTAAGTCCCCAGCATATACGATGTCAGGTCCTCGTCAAGGATCCGCACTTTAAATACACTTGAGTTAGTGAAAATTAGGACTTCCAATGTAGAATATCCATTGTGTGGTTTACTAAGGGCCTATGATGGGTCTATGTGTGTTCCTTGTGAGACTGTCACAGCAACCTAACCTAACCTAAATATTTTTTCATTTGCCTTATGTTGTTTCGTGTATCATACAATCGGTCTAAGTGCAATGAGGCTGCTTGTTTTCACTCTATATTTATTATTTCTAGAAAAGAGTATCTTCATCTGAAATATGATACAGTAGCATAAAATCTATAATTCCATCAAAATTTAATACAGCTGCAATTAACAATAAACGGAAACTAACAGAGGTAGGTCAGGGAGTTATAGTTTATATTGTAAGGTTTATGTTTAATAGCAATATTAACGTTTTCTTGATAACAACAATAGAAAGTTTATTTGAATGCATTGCACTCAATAATCAAATCTGAGTTGCTGAGTTGATTAAATCTATGTTGAGTTGCTTTCTAGCTAGCATTATGATTTAAGTGGGACAGTGCTCATTAAAAGGAGTGTTTGTCGTATCTGATTTGTTACAATTTTCATAAAACTATACCTGTTGATACAATTGATGCTTTGTGGAGAATCCGTGCGTTCACAGTTGGCACTACTGAGATTACCTGAACAGAGGGAACAGAACACCACAACTTTGCAAACGTTTATATATCTGTTACACTTGAAGCATCTTGTTGCATGTATGTTAGGTTATGTTGCAATGGTAGTCCGACAAGGGAACATACATACACAGAACATTAAGCCCTTTGTGATACTATATAATGAAGATTGATTCTACAAGGAGAATCTTACATTTTGCCTTACTAGTACCTGACATCGTACAAGCTTGGGACCGAAGGACTTTGATCTAATCACCTCCCGCGTGAATAAATCGAGGGCCAGAGTGGGTATTGAACTCCGGACCTACCAGTATAGAGGTGAGCACTTTGCCACTGAACTAACCTGGATCCTTTCTTGCATGTAAATAACCACCCACCAGGCACAAACTCTGCATCAATTTCAAACCCAGTTCTTTAATTTTATCTCTTAATTTCAACCCTGCTTTTATAAAATAAAGTAATCACTTCTATTTTGAATATTTTTTTATTTTCAATTTTTATATGTAGAGTTAATCATTTTATCTACTGTAAACAACTCAAAATTTTGATCTTTAATAATCGAAAAAATATTTTAATGTCAACTTCGGCTGGTATATTATAAACAATTATTCTTGGTAACATTTTTTCTAAAGGATTCCGGAGATAAATTTCGGGAACAATTAATATTGATATTTGTCATATTTTAATATAATAATCCTTTTATCATATAAAATATTAATAATAATAGCAATTTTATTTCACAAAAAAAATTAGACTTGTTAATAAAAAGAGCATATTTCTCCTTATTATTTTTTTTTTTGATAAAACTTGTGTATATACCAATATATATATGTATATACGAATATTTGATATTATTGGTATATGATGCAATAATTTTTTTTCAATTGTGAAGCTAGGCCCACTTCTGGGCATAGGCCTCTCCCAATTCCATCCATTTTTTTCTTTAACGAAAATTGAACCATATTGATCCTGCTGTTTCTTTAAATTCATCTTTCCATCTTCTTCTTTGTCTTCCCACTTTTCTCCTTACTTCTCTACGTCACCACTCAGTTATTATCTTTATTCATATATCGTTCTTCGTCTTCACGACATATCCCGCCCACTTTCATTTTAGTGTACATGCAGTCAAAATATTTTTTTATTCCTGTTTCTCTATGTATTATTTCACTCCTTAGTTTGTCATGTTTCTAAATCCCTAGTAAACTTCTCTCCATTGCTCTTTGTGTGGTCCGGCGTTTCCTCATATTCCTTACTGTTGCTATCCACGTTTATGCACCATAGGTCAATGCAGAAAACACCCACTTTTCTGAAACCTTCTTTTTCTGGAATATTTCAACCTTTGGGTCTTTTACTACGTACCTCAACGTCCAATATCCGATCAGCTAATCCCAATTCTTCTTCTGATTACATTATATTAGCAATCCTAGAAGCTAAGTAATTGGCCAAGGTATATCACTTCGACCGACCATTTAATCGTCTTATTTTACAGTTTAATTGGTTTTTGCTGGCCGTTTGTCATATCTCATACAATGGGAAATCCTTTTCAACCCTTTGTCCAAACATTCAAATTACGTCAATTAATATTTACTTTTACCAAGTTCTTTTTTTCATTGCTTGTAACACCACTCTCTGATCTACCGGTCGCTTCAAAACTAGGCTTACTAAAATTTGTGTTAATCAGGTTTTTTTCTGACAACAAATAAATAAGTAGCTGACTGGGCAAACAGTCAATCGGTTTAACCTCGTTTGTGTAATTTTAATTCTTTTATCTGTTGTTTTAATTTTAAAAAGAATCATAAAAGTACTAACGCAAGAACAATATTATTTTTTAAGCCATTTCTTAAATTCCACTGAAAGGTGGTTAGGAAAACTAGGCCTCTTTTAGCTTAAACAGATCCTTCCAACTGAACATCTATTTGTATGGATATTAATTAACCTTGATTTTAAGTATTATAAATAAATGTCGAATATATAGCCAAAAGTCCCCAAATTGTTGACGTTTTCTTAATGAAATGTGTGTGTATGAGTATATATATCCAAAAGTTTGTGGTCACACTACAGGAGACACCGTTTGATGAATGAATTTAACATTAATCTAAAAATGACCCCTATAGTGTATAAATATATCCTACTGTCTTTGGGCAATATTGTATCATGTGAAAGTCATTTGTTTGCCAAATGTGTTTCAAACAACTTTTACTCTCTCCTAATCTTTAAGTCTGGTGTATTGATGTCTTGGGATTATTAAGGAATAGGCAGCTTTAACTGGAAAATATTAAATACAGATTATTTTTTAATTAACGGGAAAATTTGATTTTGTGTTAAAAGTAAAAGTCTTACCTAATGTTTGATTTTGAAAGCTTGTGAACACTATACAGGTCACACAGTTTGATGAATCAGTAAGAAATATCCAAAAATATCTCTTTATAAGAAAAAGAGTTATATACTTTTTGTTAAAATTTCATGAACAGAAAGGGGCATTATAGTAAATTTTCTTCTCTTTTTCTTTTATAATTTCAGAAAACATTTTATACAAACAGTCAATTATAAAAAAATAAAATTTTGTGAAAAAATCTACCACAATTTAGTATGCTATAAAAAAAAATAAGTTTTAATTACTGTAAAAGATAATATCACAGTAAAACGTGAATATTCAACTTGAAATAAAGATAGAAATATCATTTCTATCTTTATTTTATAATGATGATATATTTGTTCAATAATGATTGAACAAACACAAGTCGATCATATATATTATGTTGTTTTCCAGTGTGTGTTTGATGGCTATGTAGCAAAAGTGTTGTAATCTTAAAAAAAGTCTCACTCTCTAACAAATCTTAAAGTCAGACATATAGTTCAAGTGTCTTTAAAAATCTCAATTGTTCTTGTGCAATATTTAAACACAGGGAAGGTACTTTCTTGTTTTGAAGACAAAACGACTTCTAATATTAGGCTACTCCTCCTTTGATTTAGGACACTTAACATTTAATATTATGTATTGTCTTCCAGTGACGTAGCAAGGAGGGAGAGTGGTCCGCTCCGGGTAGCACGTGCGCAGGGGGCGGCATTTTAAGGATGTAAAAATAGAAAATAGAAAAAAATCATACGACCGCCCGTGGTGGCATAAATGGTTTCTAAGCCGCCACTGTTGCCTTAATACGAATATTTCATGAACTTATAATATTGGGAGGGTAATATTACATTACAAGTGACAGCTATTAAGTCCCATCTGTAGTATGGTAAAGAAAAGTTACTTTTTGGGAACAAATGATCCGTTTCATAAGGCATAACATACCTATCAAAAGAAGTTTGGTGAGCTGAATGTTTTCGAATAAAATTTTATCCTCATCATAATCTTATAATTAAGTATAATTTTCTTGGTCTTAGATTGTCAACCCATAAACATATGATGAATCATACTGTAGAAAATGACAATTTATCTATTTCGTCCACATAGAAGTAATACAGTTAAAAAAAGAAGACAGTGAATAAGTTTGTGTCTGTTTATGAAACATTTTTAACTGTTGTATCATATTATTATTTAATTGGGAATGACCTGCAGATTACTGTTGCCAGGGGCTGGGATGATCCCTAGTGGAACTCCCCATCATCACGAGGAAGCCAGGGACCACCATGAGAAGCCAAGGAAACTGGCTCATCAAAATAGAAGTAAGCAGTGTCTTTTCATTTTTTGTACTTGACCTTTTCTTCCACTTTTTTTTTTGAGTGTATCGTTTATCAAGCTAAGTGTCTGGGTGATTGATGTAACTGATTTATTTATTTCACTACATTAACGATTACAACAACTTTAAAAGATAAATTGCAACAAAATTTTCAAATAATAATTAAAACTAAACAATGGAATTTTTTGCATTTTGAAATATAAGAAATTTTTTAATTAACTTTAACAATGGAACAATTTTATCTTCATTCAACTGAACCTATGGGAAAATACCTAGGCTTACGGCAAAACTAATAATGCAGAACTACATAAATCATGTTTAGTAAGTTTTGAAATGTTCATATAAATAGATAGGAAACCAAAAGGAAATGAAATTAAACCTAAAGGTTGAAGGTTTTTATTAGTAAAATGAATAGGGTTTTTGTTATAATTCAAGAGACTAAATATGTAAAAATATTTATCTTTTCCCGTTTGTTTCTCCAGACTGTACATATGTCAATAAACACCATCCTATATTCTTCATAGGATCAGTATGTCCCGAAAATATGAATCGTATGACAATAAATGGGGAGGAGGCATGTATTTGAAATATGGATGGAGAAGAGACCATCAACTATGAACGACCAACGAATATTCCCATGTACATCAGTAGATATCGTAATTAAAAGTTCCATAGCAGAGGCCCACTACTGCTAAATTCTTATCCTGTGACATTAGGTTTTGTTCAAGGGTGCAGCATGTAGTTTGATTAGAACACTTTGTCAGACAACCATCCATCATATCATGGAAAGCATCAGAGAATGTATGTTTGACTGGCGTTGGTATTTTACATTTAAAAATTTTATTCTCCCTACATATCAGATTAACTCATTAAAACATTCAAAAATTGTTTGTTAAACCTCTAAATAACTATTTTATTTCACTTTATTCACTTAAAAAATGTCTAAGTAAATGTAAACCAATCCGAGAGTACAGCGGATGATCCATTATTCTAAGACGAATTTTCAGTTTCTATAGCTATATTTCCCTTGGAAATATAGTTGGTGTGGACTGCAGTTTCCACAAACTTGTTGAATGAGTTACAAAAACTTAGTGGTTATTTATAGTTTAATAAAAGACAAAATATTGTAACTTATTTTTACCCCGTCCACTAATTTTTCTCATAAACATTCTGATTAAAACTTCTTGGAATAGAGCATGTAACAAAGAACAATGTTTAAATTTTCTAATTCTATATCATAGTCAGTGTCATTAACTTAATCCTAACCTTGATGCACTTAGTTTTTTTACTTTCAAATATATTTCAATATCTCATTGAAACATATTTCTGTCATAATGTAAAAATGGTAAAATATTCCAAAAAAAGATTTGTTTTCTACAATCAATATAACTATAATTAAATATTAGAAAGACTAAATACAATCAATTTAGTTAAATTGTTAGATTTCTAAAATTTAGCTCGTACAATTTAAATGAATTACGATAAAAATGTTTTCAAAAGTTGTAGCTCTTCAAACACATATAGAAACCTCAATCTCTGTCCAACGACCAACGAATATATCCGCGCACTATAGTGGACGTTGTATCTAGCAGTTCCAGACCAGAGGCCTTCCTTCTACTGCTTGATATTGTGCTACTATAACTTGGAATGTCAGTAATTCATGTCAGATATTAAGTTCGTCAGTACAGTAATGACGTTGTATTCGAGGTCATGTGGTACCAGGTACATTAAAAAAAAAGTTATACAGGAAATTATTTTAACGTAAAATTTTCCAAGTAACAGAATGGAAGCAGTCTCGAGGTTACATGTGAGGATATGAGGTGACGAAGTCCTTTTTAAAATTAATTTAAGTAAACTTTTTCAGGGAAAACAATAGAAGTGGTCCCATGTCTCTAAATAGCACCATGAAAACTACAAAGCTGGTGCGACCAAAACACCGCTAGTTTAGTAATTTTCTTTGAAACCAATAATTCGTAATGCTACAGTTCAATCACCAAATGTTTTGTACTTGTTTCCCTTCTCATAGTCCCTTTGCCACATTGTCTCTCAATGCCTTCCTGATAATTTCTGACTTTAAAAGGGTCCTCATTGTTTTGGTACTTATTTTCACCATTCCCATGCGTAGATAATCAACTAATTGATAATCAATCAATGTGTAGGTTTGTGGAATTGAACATCAAACTTTATGTAACCAGCATCTTTGTTAGTTAATACAGCATACTCAGTTTCGTCATATAGTAGATGTTCATCAGATTACCTACTAAGGATGAAGTTTGATTAAAACATCCGGAAATCAGTTTGTTTTGCTGTCCATACAGAAGGTGATGGCATTAAATTGCTCTTTCTGTGGGCTGTAATAATAAAAACAATAATTGCTCTACCGGCTCTGATGCTGTGTCTGTTTTGTCAGTGGTGGGAACAAATAGGGGAACTATTCGATTGTCAGTATCTCCATCTGAATGAAGCACTCTTAGAAATTCAATCATAACTTGGCTGAATTTCTGAAGATCTTCCCACAGTCTTTTTCTACGCTTTCGTCCCACCACACTGAATTTGTTGTTCCTGTCGTTCCATTCACAAAACTTTTGGTTAAAATGAAGGAAAATCTTTGTTATATGGAATTTAAAAAGGAACAAATTTATGTAAAATGAACATTTCAAATAATTATGTTGTTGTGCCCTAACATTAATTAAAAAAAAATTTTTCATCAAAAAAATAATAATTATTTTTTAAAAATATTAATTAACAAATGTTTGACCTACATGATATAAATACGCTAGAAAATAAAAAAACAGAAACCGAGAGAAATGCAAGGCTTGCTCAGCATGTCTCAATACAAATCAATAAATATCTGAAAACAAAGTTCATTTACACCTCTTTCCTTATAAATGGTACCTATCCAAGTAGGTACAGCAGGTACCTGCCCATCCCCTTTTTTTTGTCCCGCTACTGTATACAGGTATATCTCGGGCTACGTTCTTTTGAGTTAAGTCCATCTCGATTATACGTCGGTTTTCAAAAAATAAAAATAAATTTTACAATAGTTATTGAACTTAACGTTTGCCTCCAGGAGCGTAATTTCTTCTCACAGTCAATTTACAATTTTTTTCTTTTCTAGCCTTATTATTACAAAAAATATTGTTTCTACATTTATATTTAACTTCAAAAAAGGCTCTTATTTTATGTCATAAACAAACCATATTCATAAACAAAGCATTTGTGATGTGCAGTAAACATCAAATTGTAGGCTATTCATAACCTTTTTTTTTTCGTATTATGCAGTATTAAAAGTAAAATTTATTTGTTTGTAATCTTGCTATAGATTCTTATTAGCATTATAATATCGAAAATTGCATTCATGAATAAAGTATTGTACAGAACTAGGAAAGGTTACTTCCGGTTTGGTCTTGGTTAGCTTAGAGGCCAACTGATTGTCGTTTTTCGACTTAAGTCGCTTCTACAGGTCCTAATTAACGACATTGGGCGAAGTATACCTCATTGTATTACTTTCATTCTCTCTGATACAAAGGTTTTTGATACTATCAATTTGGGTACCTCAGTGATTAGTTACTACATTTGAACATTTAATGCATATATTTTTACTATTTACTATCCATGTGGAATATTGAGTAATGATAATATTTTGTTAAGGTGAAAATGATGGTATCCACTTTTGCAAGGGAAATACACGTTTTGAGGTCCCCTGAGCCCAATTAAATAAGTTTCGTAAATTAATCTGTATGCGTATGACTGAGAGGAGAGAGAGAGAGAGAGAGAGAGAGAGAGAGAGAGGGGGGGGGGGGAGTGAAGAGAGTACGATAACCAAAAAACTAAAAGAGTCGTGTTCACCAAATTTCATATTTAAGTTTGTCCTAGCTCTCAGGCTCAACTCTGCACCAATATTGCATTTATTTAAGAGATACTTTATATACAAAATATATGCTTTTGTTTTGGGATTCGGTAAAAACCTACAAAATTTGGCCAAATATAGATGTAATAGAATTAGTAATAATACTGTCCGTCATAACTTGTAAAGTCTCAGAAAATCTCGACCGGTTTCGGGTCCGTCTGGATCCCATCTTCAAGAGCACTTAACTGACTGTTCCTTGTTACTTACTGTGCTCTTAAAGATGAGATCCAGACGGACCCGAAACCGGTCGAGATTTTCTGAGACTTAACGAGGTATGACGGACAGATGTTACTAATTCTAATATTACTAACCGCAGTGGAACTAACCCATTAAATATAGATGTAGTTTAATAAATATAGGGGAAGGATCTGCGTAGTAATTACTCGTACCTTTCAGTGTTAGAGTTTAAAAAACTGTTAAATACAACTTTTTTTATAGAAATAAGTACATTAAGTTTTAAACGGGTCTGCTTAAACTAATACAGATATTAAACAAAAGGTAGTCAAACATAGAAAATAAATATTACTTTGTTCAGAAGTGTTTTAACTCAGAAGAATTCAAGATTTCAGTTTTGGTAAAAATACTCTAGATTGTCTTCATTGTTTCTAGTAGCGCTTCCTGGTGATTAAATAGAAAAGATTTCGGGCCTTCCCTGTGTTTAGGTTATTTAATTTATTATAATATTTTAAATTTATTATATTTTATCATATTTAATGATTGTATAATTAATAAGTGATATTTACAATATTTAAAGCAGAGTAGGATGGGTTTAAAAGTTATATCGGGAAGTTTTGGAATACGGGTCGATTTCTGAGAATAAAATCAGTAATTGTAACAATTGTAATGCTTATGCAAAATGAAATCTTTCATGAAATTTATTAAATTTTGTGAAAATTATGGACGAACCCTAACATATTTCTTTCATTACTTCATTATCAGTAACTATTAACAAAACTTTGTTTCCTTTCATTGCATTCAGCTTATCTAGACGATTATCTATTATATTCCATCTATTATCCATTATACTCTCCATATATATTTCAAGTCTCATCTGTTATTCAACCAAAATGAGTCACTAGAAATTTTACTTATAATAATTTCATAGGATTTAAATTATTTTCCAACAAATTGCAAAGACCATTCACAATTGTGTTATTATAGGTGTTTATAGGGGATATTCCTTCGTGTATGCTATCTTCATAAGCATATTCCACAATATCAAAACACTGTTGTCATTAATGGACACGTCTGTGATGTATCAATTTAAATAGGACCTTTTATCATTTCAGCAAGTTTTTGTTTAAGCAGGATATTTATTTTTTAAACTTCTTTATTTATTTTAAAAAAAATGTAATTTAAATTAATGACATTTACATTTTGGATCTTAAATTTTGCCTGTTTTTTTTCTTCTTCATTAAATTAGCAATAGGTAGTTATAATGGTGAATTATATTGTTTTTGTATTAATAAGATTTTTAAAAAGCTCCCATGGTCCGAATTTATTTTTCAGTATGTTACAAGTGACAAATGTCACATGTAACAAGAAAGTGCCATATGTAAGTGTCAACATAAGCAACAAGATTGTTTCAAGTTCTTTTCGACAACTTAGTCCTCTTTTTCCAATCATTCCAACAATGTTAATTAAAATATGGATAAGTTTTATATTTTTTTATTTTGTATTCAGACTTTTATATGTTTAAATAGTAATACATCCAAAAGTAAAAGCCATTAAAATGTAAAATATAAAACGACGTAATTGTTATGGTATTTTGTTGTTTAGAAATTCTTTTTTATATATCTTTCCAATCAATCATTCCTGTACTTTGAAAGGTACTGTTTCCAAAGAATGGGGAAAAACACAAGCATAATGAACGAAATAGTGATTTTTATCATGTAAATATTATTACTATTATTATTATTTGAGGGTGACTATAGCACTGTGTCTTAAAAAAACTATTGTACTTCCCTCCTTCTGTACTAAAGTACCCCAGCAGTTAGCTTCAACGCCTCCAAGAAGCTCAGCACTTTTGCTGGGTCCAGAGGTAAAAGTTTTTCTATGGTTTTGTTGAGTGCCACAAAGCCAGCAAAGTTGCTGGCAGTCAGCCAGCAGGTACAACGGTGTTTCTTCCTCTTCTTTGCAGAAACTGCACAAACCATCATTGATAATGCCTATCCAGGCTCTCTACGTTTTGGGAGAAAGTGATTTCCTTTCTCCTTCATCGGGAGAGGGTCTTCTTTGGATCCTTAGGAGCACTTGTGGGAGGTTGGCTCCCACTAGTTAGCGCTTTTGGACCCTCTGCGCTTCCGGAGGATGGTCTCCGAACTTCCTTCTCCTTAATATCATACAGGGGAAAATCCCTTAAGCTCTGTCGGTAGTATTTTATTCGCTCCGGAAATTCGCATACCGGAGTAAAGGTATTACTCTAGAGAGGCTCCGTTCGTAATACAGTAACCCCTGAATCATCCAAACAGGGATGATGAAAAAAAAACAATATTTTTCGGCACGCATCGCATAACGCCTTGGATTGGGGCTGAGATAAGAGGAGAGGATTAGGGAAGGTGGAAGGGTGTGAAATGAAGATGGTCAGGCCCAGCCCCTGGTCACCTTCTCTCCTGTTTCCTGCATATAGCAGGTTAACTGAAAAAGAATTGAAATTAATTCTATTTCTGTCTATTTCATTACTCTCTTCAGTTTCCATTTCACTGCAATGAGTTTCTAATTCTATTCCACTGTTTTGAGCTTCTCTTTCAATAATAAAAAGAACAATATTTTTTATATCTTGAATATCATTTTAAGGTAGTTTTACGTCTTCAAAGATCTGGCTTCAAATTCAGATTCGCACGATGAGATAATTAGTACGTCGTAAGAACTTTAGCCTTGTGGAAGATTTTTCAAAATGGTATTTTAAATTTTCTGATTTAATAACTTCCAATTCTGATTTATTAGAAAATTTCAATAATTTTAACATAATATTTTTTTTTAAAATTATAGCTTTTTGTTTCTTATTTTTTCTTGATTTTTAAAATCAATAGTTTTATGATTTGATTTTTTTATCACTAAATATTTCCAAAGAAAAATTTGTTTTTTATATTTAATTTATATTCCTTTCATTTCCAAAGCGAACTTTTTTTTAACTTTATCTGGAGTGTAATTTCCTTTAACGGTTAATTATTCACCCTCCCACAAAGAACCTTCCGGGCTTCTTGGTCGAACAATCTAAATCTGCTTCAAAGTGATAATTATTATTATTTTGCAAACATTTCAATTCATAATTTCTAATCAGATTATAAGTAAAGATTTATTTCTTTAAACATTTTAATTTCAGGAAAAGTGTACATGTATAATGAAGCAACTGAAAGTCATACAGTGTCGATGTCTCGTACCAATTTTTTTTTTCAAATTTCTAAACGGATTTTTTGTAAAATATTTTAATATGAAAAATCCACTCAAACGAGTAAAATATATTAATATTTTATCAAAGTCAGAAATTAATATTTTTTTTAAACAGTTTTACCACTCTCTATTACAATGTAGGTCATTGATTGAATGATTTAGAAATGATTTCATATTCAATATGGCGTTTTAAATGTTACATTTTTTGTTTTTTGTGTAATATTTCATATCTACATAAATAAAAGCAGGATTCTGTCTGTACATTGCTTAGAATTGACTCATTTCAAGTTTTCTTTACGTTTTATACATTAGAAAAACTGAATCCACCATTAAAAAAATGTCTGTCTGTTTGTTTGTTTATTTGTTTTTCTGCAAAATTGTGTCACAAGTAAACTCAGCTACCATAAGTTATATCAATCTGAAACTTTGACAGTAGATTTGTGTATGTCTAACTTAAAACCTAAGATTTGAATGGATTGGAAATTCAACGTAGAAGCGAAGTTATGGATTTTTAAGCTGGGTTTCGCTAGCTACACAGAGATATTTATTTTGAAAATATAGAGGTGTGTTTAGGTGCCTTATACTGTAGCAAGTAGATATTGTTAGTTGTTTTTAATTTCGTTTATGTTTATCATAATCTGCTCACTTTAAAAAAGTGAGTCCTACCTACCCGCACGATAAATAAGAAGTTTACCTAGAATAAAAATAAATGTGAGATCGGTATCTACAACTCTAAAATGTAAAAGAAACTCCAGATCTAATGACAGTTATGGACTGTACTAATAATGATATTTTATACTATTTTATAATTTCTAATCATATTGTGGATAACTTCAAAATTTTTGTTCAATACTCGTCTTTGACGTATTCTAGTTTAATATAAGAACTTTAATCAATTAAGAAGAAAATAATTTGTTATGTTTGTATCAGTTGTATTTGATCGTATTATTCTTCCCAGTAACGACGGGCTTATCAGCTAGTGATAATTAAAATCTGCGGTTGAAGGCCTTCGACCCTCTGTTAGCGGGATCATCCAAACAAATTTGAAATTCTATGATCATCTTGTATAGGAACAACAATAACAGTTAACTTACATCAAAATTTAAAGAACATGATTTTCAAAGAGACCTGAGGCTCCTTTTTTACCTCATCAATTTTCTCTCTTTATTTTGGAAGGATTTAAAACTTATCTTTAGTATGTAGTTACAATCATACTTCGCCTTACCTCTGCTAAAAAATCCGCAAAATATTATCATATTATTGGTATAAACAAAGTGGAGCGTATATATATTATAATTCAGTGGAAATAAAATTCGCTTCATCAGCCACATGAGGTCTTCTGTTATTCGATCGTCTCTCACCATGATGAGGTTCTATAGCCCATTTCAAAATATAGTTTAAACCTAAAAATCTACTTTAAAATGATTTCCGACTCGCAAGTTAAGTATAAAGCTATTATATATTGTTCTCGAAGTTTGTACTATAATCGTCATACAAACAATACTATTCAACGTCATAAGCTTGGTACCACATACGTTATTAGATATATTATCAGAATATAAACTATTGAATAAAATATCCCTTGAAAAAGTACAATATTGGTACAAAGCTTGCAGTTTCACCGTAGAGCTAACATAAACTTAAAAATAAAATTTGGTAAGCATACCTATTTTATACTAGGGTAAATGGATATTACGAAGTCTCCACAAAAAAGGAGTTTTTTTTTAATTCTTTTGTGTTTTGACTCTTGAGTTGAGTGAACGTTTGATGGTTGTCTGTTTTCCACTCCTTCCATTGTAAGTTTATCTCATGATGAACACGAAGTGTTTGAAACGCGTAGTTTGAATAAAAAGACTTCTTTTGTGTGGAGACTTTGTTTTATCAATTTACCCCAGTATGAGTAAACACCACACAATTACGGATTACACAACTAATGAAATAGCTCTTTTAGTTTTTTTGGTTATCCTGCTCTTCTCACTCTCTCTGTCTGTCTGTCGGTCTCTCTCTCTCTCCCTCCTCTCTCTCTCTCTCTCTCTCTCTCATACACACACACATTCACAGAGAGAGAGAGAGACCAATTTACGAAATCTATTTAAATGGCTCCAGGGGCCTCAAAAACGTGTATTCCGTTGGAAATTGGACATGTCATTTTGAACCTAACGCAATACTATCAATACTTAATACTACATATGGATAGTAAATGATAGTAAAAATATATTAATGATGTATTAAATGTTGGGAAGTAACTAATCCCAATTATTGTCATTAAGAGTTGTTGATACAAAGGATCTTATACCAGAGAGAATAAAAGTAATAAATTATATATTGGACATGAGTTTATAGTATGTATTTAATACTTGGACATGAGTTTATGGTATATATTTAATACTTGGACATGAGTTTATGGTACATAGGCAAATAACGATGAGGGTTTTCAGCAAGAAAGCAGTAAAATAGATTAAAGGCTTCAAAATATTATGATATAAATATTTGCTACTTTGAAGATTTGAAGATGCTACTTAGAGACATGGGGGGCACTTTTATTATTTTTCTTGGAAAAGCTCACTTGACAAATTTTTAATTTAATATAGCTAATTTAACTAACTTTTTCTAATTTATTACTGCGGCAATTGTTGGTAAAGTACAAAAAAAACTTGCCTAAATAATGTAATTCAGATTTAAGTGTAGGCCACTCCAGCTCCCAATCAGATTTCTTTTATTTTGCTTTATTGTTAATTTCCTTACTTTATTAATAATAATTTCCTCATTATATCGAATACTGGTCAAGATTCATATCATTAGTTGGTGATAACGCATGTTTCTTATCTCACATTTATGTTGCATATTTACTTAGCTGATTACTGACATCGTTATAAAAAATCCATGTTGGTTTGATATGAGTTTACTTTGATAACTCAAAATCAAGAATCTTTGATCCTTCTTGCTTGTTGAATTGACGAACAAACACAATGATTTACTGTAGCCGGTAGACGCCATACTTGTTAATCGAGTGACATCCCGATGCCTACCACTTTCCGATAATATTCAGCCAACTTTTTACGACCTCCTTAAAAGCGTTCTTGAATAATTATGATTTTCTATAACGGACACGCACTTAAAGCAAGTGACTCTTCTGCATTATTTTATTGCTTAGTTTTTTCTCATTTTTTAAAAAAAAAATTAATTAAGAAACAAAATACTTAGTTAAAAAGATATTAACGTTCTTCTGCTTTATCAGAAGACACAGCTGTTAGCTCTTGTTTTGAATATATATTTAAATAATACTATTATGAGCTGTGAAATCAATTCTTTTTTGCATTTGGATTTGTTTAAGTCAGGAAGAAGAAAAACTCTACTCCATGTTGTGAGAGTTTCCGCTTACGTTAGTTATTACTGGAATTTAAATAAATGAAAAACTACTTCTTTATCTAATTATTTGTTGTCAAAATTGTTAAAACTAATAAAAATGTTGCCTAAATTCAAATTTCAGGAAACTCTGTTAAACATAATGACGTTGAATAAAATAATTGCGAGGGAAAGGAACAGGATAGCAACAGTAGTTCTAGAATTTCATTAACGTCATTTGACTACAAATGAGACTCAGAAGATTGTGTCTTATGCGCATTGATTACCTGCGAATAGTCCTGAAATTGACCCCTTTAACCCTGAACTCAATGTTAAACATTACTCACATAATGATAATTCTAAAACAATTTATCGATTATAAACTTGTAACAAAATCTAAGGGCTGCTATCAGAGTTCTTTATAAGAATAATGCAAAAAACCTATTTTGCCGTGATTTCTTCTCAGTTTTTCTGGTTTCTTACTTTACTATAAATAAAGAACAGAAATCATGAAAAAAAAATTCATCATGATATTTTGACGGATTTACACTTTTTTTAAGAACCTCAAAATTCATTTTTGACGTTTTCTCGATGTTGTATATATATATATATATATATATATATATATATATATATAAATTAATAATCAACAATAACTCTTGATATAATATATGAATTGAATACCACAATAAACAAATATATATTAATTAAAATGCTCTAAGGCCTTTCGTTATAACATCATCAGAGTGATAAATGAAACAAATAAAAAAAAGTAAGCAGATCAAGACTCCTTCAATTTTAGGAACATTAAATTCAAACAGGGATGCCAGCAATCCTGAAGACTTCAATCAACCAGGTTAACTTGTTATTATATTTTTTGTTTGTTTCATTTAGCTCTCTGATGATGTTATAACGAAAGGCCTTAGAGCATTTTAATTAATATATATTTGTTTATGTTTATTGTGGTATTTAATTCACATATAATATATATATATATATACTTTAACACATAGAAAAGAACACAGAAAGACACTACAGAACTCACTTCGATATTTCGACATCCGTCGTCATTGGGAAGAAGTGCGAAGTACTCGCGTTGAGAAGCAAACTGCTACTGGCCTCCAGAGTAACTCGTGGAACCACCGCAATGCTGCCCCCCAGCGGAGGAGAGGAAAAATAGAAATCCCTCCAATATTTATTTAGAAAACAAGATAAAAAAATATATAAAATACGAAATAATAATAATAAAAAATAAATAATAATAATAATAATAAAAAAATAATAATAATACTAAATAATAATAATAATAATAATAATAATAATAATAATTAGTTATGTTATGTTTTGAGATTATTGTGGAACTGACAGTAGCTTTATCTGATAAAAACTACAGATTTTTTTAATAACGGCAGATGTCAATTTTGTGTTAAAATGTAATAATTTTGGATACTGATTGATTTTGAAAACATGTGGACACGATACTGATTATACCCTTTTATTTTATACCCTTTATGAAATAATACGTTTTTGTTGAAATTGCATGGATAAAAAAAGACATTGTGTTACATATTAAGAATTTAGATAACACTTGTATTTGCTAAACAGTTAATTATCAAAAAATTAAATATTGGGGAAAAAATCTACCGAAATGTAGTTGCTATATATTTTCTTTAAAAGAATTCTTCTTTCCAGAAAAGATAATATAACCTATACAAATAGTTGTTTAAAGGTTACTACAAGAGTTTAAAAGATCTTTTAATTAGTTGATGTGACATAAAAAAATAATTAAATGTTCAAAACTATAAAATCAAGGAAACAATCATACATGGTTGATTGGTGTTGTTTGTCGAACGAAAGTGTTGTAATCACATGTCACATATTTTAGCAAATCATAATGTCAGACATGTAACTCTTAGTGTATTTAAGAACCCCATTGTCCCTTAGCTAGAGCGAACCTGCGCAATCGCCATAGATTCCGTTCTTGTGGGAGCCCCGCGGGACGACGGTAGTGAGAATGTGATGGATACTGAGTGAAACAAAAATCTGTAAATATGAAAATAAAATTGAAACCGCTAAGCTCTTTTTATTTCTTATACCTGCACAACATAACAATTATTTATATATATATTAATTTCCAGGGGGGAGGGGGGCAGTGGTTGAGTCGCCCCGGGCCCAACTTCTTCCTAGGTATGCCCATCGATAAAATGGTTACCAGTTTCAAGTCCTTTCTCCATGATTCAACAAACTTAAAACTTCGCATCATAATTGTCTTAGTATGAATATTTCATGAACTACCGATATTAGAAGAGTAACATTACGCTATCAATTGCAACTATTAAGTTCTATCTGTAGCATCACGAGAAGTTGGTAGCAAATTATCAGTTTCCTAAGACACAACAAACTAATCAGGACGATAGTTTTTTAGCCTTAAACGAATTACTGTAGTTTGATGCTTTGATTTAAAAGAAGCTTTTGTTTGTTAACGTATTAATTCAGTAACTATGGAATGAATTGTTAATACAATGTTAACAATGTATGTAGTTAGATATCAAGAAGTGAACTCGCTGCAAGTAATAATGTTTGATGGAACAAATGTATATTTCGTCAAAATAGGCAATAATATGAACATTACTTAAAGATGACAACTATTAAGTTTGAGATTAGTAATATGAGTTGCTGGTAACTTGTATCTTCACAAGGAACAACTTACATATCATAAAACCAAATCAACAGTCAGTTGAAAAATTTCTTAAATCTTAAAGAATTAAGGCTATTATTGGATATGAAGGAGCTTTTGATAACATGTTTTCGAATCCAGTAAATCAGAACTAATATACAGATAGAGGTATCGAGTACTATTGATTGAATTACAAGAAACTAATGCAAAAATTGTTAGTGTAAGTGTATGATCTACCACAACTGAAATTGTGACTACTAGAGGATGTCCTCAAGAAGTTCTGCTATGGCCCAAATTGTGATGATTAGTGGTAGATAATCATCTGGATACTTCTAAACAGAGGTTTATAAAAACTTTGGAGTTTACAAGAGCAATGGTAAACTGACTCATCTTCAGCAATGGAAAAATAACAACAATTTGAAGCGTAATTCAGACTGAAACGAGAAGGAAATGCATCAACAGGAGATAAAATCTTCAAAAAAATAATGGAATAGTATTTTCCTATTTTGAATATTTGCTGCTAGATACGAGTATTGTTACCTCATAGAGTATTTTACAAGGAGTGTCAGAGGTACCACAAATAAACAGCTGACTTCAAGAAAGAGGCTTTTGTCTAGTATACTAACAGATAAAAATCAATAATTAAATCAGTAAAAATAAATTAATTCCTATTTGGATACCTGGATATAAACTTAATGCAAAAAGTTGTCTCTATGATGGAGACAAAGCTCACCGGCATATAGCATACGAAATTGTTCAGGTTTAAGTCTACATATCTTCACGAACTCCAAAAAATTCTCACAAAACTGAGAATTTATTCTGTATCTTTTCAAAGAGTTCAGAGTCATCTTATTTAGCTGCTTGCACAAATGGACATACTTTGTAAGAATGCAACTATTTTGTCTGAAAAGGACTATGTAATACTAGTAGTCACTAATAAAAGAGTTTAGTAAACAAAAAGTTTGGCTGCTTGTGTACTTCTTCAACTTGACTTTTTTGGTAAGATAGATTGACTCTAGTTAAACAAGAAATTTACTTAACATGCTTTCTTTGTCTGATTTAATTATTACTAAATTGTTTTCACTTGCTTTCCCTTTACTACATGCAAAGTATATTAATCATGAACAAAATGTTGATGATTTAACATTATAGTTAGGTATCAAGAAGTGAGCTCGCTGCAGGTAATATTGTTTGATGGAACAAATATATATTTCGTCAAAATAGGCCGTGATATGAGCTAATTCATAATGCGTGTTCACAAACTTATCACTTTGATAAATGCAGTAATTTAGGCACCTATTTAAAATTTATATTTCTTTCTTGTTAAATTGTACAGAAGATAGATTTTGATTTTTGTATAACAAGTACAAACATTATTACAGTTATTAATACATTTAGTAATATTACTAAAGATGAAATAGGTTTGGTGGCTATTAATTCAAGTAGCTTTTTTTGTCTAACGTAGCTCTTCCGTTTCATCAATTCTATCACTATCAAATCGTTCACACTATACCAGTAGTACGGATATAAAAGTTTCGACAGCTCGGTTTAGAATACAAATAAATAAAAGATTCTTTACAACAGAGGTCTCAAACTCAAATCCCCCGGAGGGCTGGATGACATTTATAGTAACACGAGGGCCCCATTATGACTAATAAAAAGTAGGCCTAAATGAAAAATATAACAGTTTTTTCTTAATTTTATTCAATGAAACGAAAACAGTAACAAACAAAATAAGAAAAAATAAAATTTAGTATTTTAGATTATCCATTACAGAGCCTGTAATTAATAACTCTGTTCACAGTATCAGTCAAATTTTGTTTTGACTATTCATCTGGCAGCGTTTTGAATCAACAAGGTCATCAATATTAGGCTTCAATTTATTAGCAGAAACCAATCTCAGCGATCCTTACAAGTGTTCGTTACTAAGCCGTGATCTGAGTGCAAACTTGTTATTCTTCATGGGTGAAAAAAATTGTTCACATACATATGTACTTCCAAACATTCCTAAAATCTTCGAAGTAGCAGCAAATAGCTAAGCAAACATCTCTCCTGAAAGGTATTTGTAGAACTTTGGAATCTTTACTTCTGAATATTATTACTTCAGGATAGTATCACACTGTAGTTACATCAACTCAATTTCCAATTCTTCTACAACATTGTTAATTTTTATAGCAAAAGGTGTTGAAAATACTTGAAATTGTGGCTCCAGTACATGAAAGTCTTTAAAACGCAAATCAAATTGCTGAGTAAGTTAAACAAAACATCTGTATTTAGATCCAACTTTTTCTAATGAATTCAGAGTTGGGAAATTAATCAAATTTCCCTCACTCATTCACTTAATGAGTGAAATAAACTTAGTTTATTTTTGAATGATTTTGTATTATCATACGTTTGTGAGATAACCAGATTTTTATCATGAAACTTTACGTTTAATGCATTCAACTGATCTGTAATAACCACTAGGAAAGGAACTTGTAGCATTTTAGTGAATTTCGTTAGTAAAAATTCTACTGACCGCGAGCCGTCAAAAAATACGTCGCGACAACATGTGTCCAATGGGCAGCATGTTTTTGACCTCCGCTATACAATCTTTTCTTTTCGCATTTCATCCATTGAATTTTCAATTGAATGGATTAAGGTCTGTAAGAGCAAACGATGATTTATTTGAGATAAGAAGTGCGTTGTAGTGCGTTGAGATAAGTTGGCAGCAAGACATTCTTCATTAAATTGAATGTTTAATAAGCCTTTTGAACTCGTGAAATACAATTGGTAAAAAAGTATGAACCGTCAGAGCTTGAGTGGTCATTAGTTGTGCTATCACCACTATGTGGTAGTTACTCATTATTGTTAGAACTTAAAGGCTTCAAACATAGAGAACCTATAAGATGTCATAGTTACATGGATAAGCTGGTTAGGTCCCTATCAACATTATACCTATTGTAAATGCCAATCAGTATCTATTATTTACTGTTTTGTAATTCCAGAATCATTCATTACTCATTCCATAATTAAAAACAACTTTTTCTATAGAAATATTAAGTGGAATTTAATTAATGGAAACATTTAGTAAATTGTATTTAATCAAATTTGAAATTAACATTAATGATTAATATTCTGTGAAGTGTTTTTGAGCATTAATAGATGCCAGATTGCTGTTTATTTTTAGTTCCTTTTGTATAATTAACAACAGTATTATCTTAACAATCAGATGATTGTGTATGGAGTTATTCACTGCAATATAAAATGTTATTTGTAGATTAAGAAATCAATGATCAATCATGAAGTGGCAACATATAATAATATTATTACAATGAATAGTATTGTTATAATAATAAAGGAGGACACATCCTAAATGATTTTCACACCCCACCAGCTTTGTGTCAAGTATATCTTTGGGAATAGGATGTTGTGTGTATGATGTTTTATTACGGATGGTAATTACAACCTTTTACGAGAAATAAGTGTATTAAAATGGAATTATTTCAATTCACTCGTTTCCTTAAACAAACTTATTACCATTTGTTAATCAATTATATCTTGCACACAAACTTTAGTGATACGTGAAGTTAGAAGAGTTATAATTAGTTAGAAGTTATAAGATAAGAAGTAAAGATGTAAAATAAACTTTTAGTAGAAAAAAATAATTTCAAGAGAACTACTTATCAGATTTTATAAGTTTAATTTTAATGTTTTAGGTAAATCTGAAAGTAAAGAACTTCCCGAAAAAGATCAGGAGAGCCTTCACGAGAAGAGTAAACCAAAGAGCAAACCAGGTGAATAATTAGCTTATCAGCAATCATATTAATTTTCTTGATAAATTAATGACTACTGGAAAATATATATGTATATACACATTAACAGCTGTTTTACGAGTATAATAATGCTAAGGAAACCTCGCTAGAAGACCAGTCATCGCTAGTATTCTTCTTTTTCTTAACTATTTTGGTCCAATGCTTGGGTTTCTGGTTCATCGGTTTTTTTTATACCTGCATAATGTTTAATGCGTAACTTCAAGTCAATAAATGGTTAATAATAGGTAAATTATCAGATATTAATTGTCTTTGTTCCTTTCTTAGTACTAATTTCGTCTGGTACGCAAAACAGTTCATTAAATGTAGTTATATACATTAGGATGAAATCCAGTTTGACTAAACTAAACTATAAATATTATTAAGTAAAAAAAAAACAAGTCGTTTTCCTTATTCATTAATCCTAATCTGTCAATTATAAATTATATTAATTTGTACGATTGTAAATACAATTTTGATTACAAAAAATAAGTTGTATAGCAGTCTAGTACTGTTTTACTTAAAAATTGACCATTTTTTTGTGGATTCAACATACAATGCTATGAAAAATTGAAGATGCACCCGTGAGAATGAGACTCTGCACTCTACAAGCAGAGAATAAGTGAAGTGAACAGACAGAAAACCCGAGAGAGAGAGAGACAGGCAGCACCAGTAAGCTGGAAGAGAACGAGAGGCATACTGCAGCAGGAAGAGAAAACAAGTTAGACGTATATGAAGACCAACAAAGGCTAATGAATATATCGTGAGTACCGGAGAATTCATTCTTACGAAGGATGGGAAATATGATTCAGAAAGGACGTGCACAGTAGTATGGGTGCTAGGAAATTATATTTATAAAAAAAAAATTGTAAACATGAACGAGCAACAACATAGAAAATTCAGTGAGCACCAAAGAATTTGTTCCAACAATATAAGCAACTGAGTTCCTAATTCCCGAATTAAACCTGGCTCCATGCAACCCTTACGTGCCATTCACATTAAAAAGAGAATGCAATATCCTCTCCGATTGTCGTATACCTTGACCATAAGCCAGTCACAGAGGTAAACATTTGAAAACATGGGTTTGTTCTTACTCCAGCTAGTCTTCAGTCATGGTCACTTGTCTATATCCTTTTTAAAACTTGCATATTATTAGATATAAGAGTTAATATGATAAACGAAACAGATAAAAAGAGAAATGCCAGGACAAACTACTGCCAAGAGCATCTTCTACCGAAAAGTGCTGACCTGAAGGAGTAGAACCATTTACATTAAAGCAAGATGCAAATGTAGTCATTGGGGGTACTACAAAGCATATTAGCTATTTTTCTTTATTTATTTATTTTTGCAGTTTATTTAATTTACAGTTTGTAAATACTAAAGTATTTTATCATTTCAATCATTCTATGGATATTCCTCGGGGTTCTTTTGGCAATTATAAATAAGTATTAGTACAATAATAAGTCACCCAATGATAATAATCATTACAAATTTTGAAATAAATATATTTACATATGTTGTTGATATTAACTAATTTAGAATTTTGAATATACTCAAGGTAAAAATGGAGATCGTTTTCACAATCATGAAAACAGTAGTATGTCACTACGAAGGGCTGCTAACTAGTTTTATATGAAGGGCAAAACACATTGGAAAGAAGGAGATTAAACATTTCTCATTAACATGACCTACCTCACTGTACAGTGTATAGCATGGCCGATTATTCTTTTACTCGTTGAGATAGTGTCAAAAGGAAGCACTCACCCGTAGTACTTCGAGTTAATACTCTTGAAAATATTCCTACTCAGTATCCAATGGCTTCATATATACAAATTAAAACTTTAGAATCTCAGCATTGAAGGGAATTAAAGACACTAGTAACGCTGAAGTGATTAACATAATAGACTTGACGCTTGAAACAATGAATATTTTTTGTATCCGTTTAGTGGGATATATAGTTCTGCTCTTTGAAGACTTCCAAAATGGAGTAAGATTTTTGGTGAGCTTCTCTCTGACACAATCCCTGGCAGTTGCTTCATTTTGATCGTTGATTGACGGAGATATGGGCTAAGTTAAAAGATCACATTAAATTGTATTAAATATGATTTGTGTGACATCAGTCAAGAAAATAAAGAAAACTGTCCGAGAAATTCTCTCTGGTGGATCAATGTAAACATTCTTTGCTCTATATGAAGCAAGGGATAAAGGACTCAATTTGTTTTCTTTGGACAGGATCACCGATAAAAGTTGAAAAAAAACGTACTGGACTAGTTTGAAGAAATGAAATGACTGAATACCAGCATTTTTACTTAGGGGTCAGTTGTTATATAGTTTTCGAATGACTGATGGTCACTGAGGGTTAGGCTAAGTGTTAAAGTTGTCATTATTGATAAATGAACATGTTTTCAAACAGTGAAATTTGTTATTAATTTAATATGTTTTAAACTCATTAAAACAACCGTCACAGCTATCAGAAACACTCTTGAACATCCTATAAATTAAATTATATTGAAATTAAAATATTGTTGGCAAATGTTTCTGTCAATTTTTGGTGAGTTTATAACATGTTTGTAAACAAGCCTATAATATGTTGATCTCTTTTGCATGCATATTAGTTTTGCAGATGCATATGACACCAATAATTTTCTATGCCATTTTTCTTATTATTTTCAGAATGTAAAGAACACCATAAATAGTAACAAGCTCCAAGAAAATGAATCATCAGGCCTATCAACTTACGATTTCTTAAACTAAATTTAATTTAAATTATTTTTTATTATTATCCAAATTTGTATATGAACTTGTCCAATCAGATATTTTAAATGTATGATTTGATAAGTGTTTATCATTAAATTAGATACAACAGCGACTATATTTTTAAAATAAATTCTAGGTTCGTCAGAGTTCCATTAGGTGCAACTGAAAAAGCCGTCCGTAAAGTAGATTAGTGTTTTGTTGCGTTCATTGAAATAGTGAGACGAGTGTATGCTTTATAACTGCAAAATTCATTATTAAGCAACGCAGCACAATGACATATGTTCATTGTCTTCATCTATTTTTTGAACTACAGTTTAGGAATTCTCATTTATCTTATGAAGTTAAATAACTTTAAAATAATTGTTAGACTTAAATTATGTTTTGGGAATGGAGAAATAAGAACTTCAACCTTCTATTGTAACACCTCTATATAAACTAGTAAAAAGAAATTTTAAAGATAGTATGAATAAGCCACTATCATTAATATCAATGGGAAAAATCTTTAATTTCAATTATATGTTGTTATTGATGGCCTACATAGAAATTTACTGTATACATAGAATTATATGCTAACAATATATAACTGTTTTGAATGATTATGAAAATTCATATTTGATATATGAATAGGTACTTATAACATCTACTTTCATGAAATAAAACCAATGCAGCTGTTATTCCAGTATTGTGCCATTTGTAATGATAATAATTTAAATAAATGCATTTATTTTTTGAATAAAAAAGTTTTGTATGAAGAACATGTTTAATATTATGCTAGACTCACACTTTATTTGTAGTACATGATAATTTAACTAAATTTTATGATTTCGAAATTGGTATTCATCATAGTTTGAAATTTATGTCATCTTTTATGATTTCTTAAAAAAATTGCTTGCTTTAAAATGTCATTCTACAATCAATTCATAGCTCACAACGAGAAAGGTAGAGTTGTAGTAATTTAATAGTAATTAAATACACATTGTTTTTCTCTAGGTATCAGTCATAAATTTGTAGAAATATTTTTTACCATTAGTTCAAATGAATTCTATTTCATATGGAAGAAAAACAGTTTGCAAATATAAATAGTTGTTATTTGTTTTACTTTTTTTGTATTAAAATTTTATTTATAACCAACATGTATAGCTTTAACACTTGATGTCATTAAATTTATATAAGGACTTAATCTTCTTCACCAAACCTAATTATAATATAAAATACTTATAATCGTAGTCATTAAAAATACATGAATTGATATTTCCATTATTTAGGCTTAAAATCAATCCAATAAAATATACTTCCAAACTGTTTCAACGAGTAAGGTGTTCTACGAAAGTCTCATCATAAAATATGTTAAATTAAGAAAACATTAAAGTAATGAAAAAAATTGTAATCATTACGAAGATTGCCGCTATAGTTAGTGATATTTGCAATTATTACAACTCATATTTTGTCCCTATATTATCCTTCATTCATATGACTCTTTAATCTTCTAATATGACTTGTTGTTGTTTTATATTGTTATATATTATATATTATATTATATTATTTTATATTGTTTTAACAGAGATTAGTGAATGTTTACATACCTAGAACAACTTAAATTCATTTCCCCAATCAAATCAAAACTTAGTATGTTTTAATTTCTGCATAATACTATGACCATTCACAACTAAAGTATTTACAACATACTGAATGAATTAAAACTTTTTAAAAAAGTCATAAAGGCAGTATTTTTGAAAAAAATTTATTGAATTAGTCGAATGTATTATTAGAGCATTTAAATTATCTTACCAAAGTATGACATTCATAACCTGTAATTTATAACTAAAAATAGAGGATAAACAGATATGTTTGGAATTTAAAAAAAATTCCTTTCCCCAAGGCTTTATACAAAAATTTCTTAACATTTATAATCATGTCATTCTATCATTAATGTTTTTTTTAAATATTAACATAAGAGAGTAACTTTAAACAGATATTACATGTAAATGCTCAACAATTTAAAATATGTACAGATTTTTATAATTTTCTAAGCTCACACAAAAGCATAAAAAAAATGATTCAACAACTCATTTAGAAAAAATTAAGAAAAACATTTACTAGTGCATATAGCAGTTAGTTTGAAATAATAAGACGGTTATAAAGAGAGAAATTGAATTTAACAGTTAAAGGTGCTAAAATAAAATAGTGTTAAATAATAAAAGTAAATATATTAAATGTTTAATTCAGCTTTCTTGAATATGTGATACCAAATATTTTATAAATTATTATTTCTTTTTAATGATCTAAAACGGAAGGTGATTTGATCAATGAATAATAACCCTAATGAATATGTTAGAACTTTTTCACTTCTATAGAATTTTACATAGATTTATTACCTTCTTACAAGTAAAGTAACTTAAATACAGTTTTTTTTAAATGTTCATACTTGAGATAAACGATTAAAATGAATAAAAATTACTTAAACTCTTAACTAAAGAACTTCTAAAAAAGTTCTTCACCATTTTTTTATATTGATTTGAGAAGACGTGGTAAGATATTTAATTTTTACAAATGTGGTTTACAATATTATCCATAATTATAATCATAAATGAAGCCTCAAAGGACATCATATACTCAAAAGCTAAGTATAGTGCAGAACAGATAGAGAACCATTGACTTCAGTCAGAAGAAATATCAGTAAATTTTGACTAAATTTATGAATCTTTCCTAACTCAAGTTTTGGTTGTTTTCTATATTATAATAAATATAGTACAAAAATAAGGACAGCACGAAAGATCAAGTTTTTGGTTTTGTATGCTGTATATGTTAGTCAAACACCTATGTTTGTTGAAGATCAAGGGATTATCCTCGTCATTCAATAACATTTAAGTAAATTAAGTTTTTCAATTAAACTAAGAGAAATATTAAGGAAATTATTTTAAATTTTAAAGTAATTTTATAACATTAAAACAGTTAGTGATCAACAATAATAACTTTAACTGGTAATAATACCACATTGGAATAAGTAATTTTATAAAGAGTAAATTTTCGAACTTAAAATAGTTTTATACTTACTAATTAAGTTTGAATTTCAGAAAATATGTATTTTACTTTGAAAAGAATGGATTAAACGGATAATTTTAAAATATCTTCAGAGAAGCGAATACCTTTTTGTTTTCTTTGCGTGCACCCATATGTTGGTACGTTTGTCATTCAGACAGGAATCGTTTGGAGTAGAGTTCAGGATGAAGGTAAGAGTTAACACTACAGGCTTCCTTTTCGGAAGTATTTCATTTTCACCATTTCTGAGTCCTCCTTATCATAGTACGCAGAATGTGATGTCTTAGTCCGTTAAATTTGTACTTGACTGTAAAATTACATACGTATAAAATATACACATGCATAAAAATATCACTAACGTTGCTTACCTTTAATAATTATGTTCTTATTTCAATGTTAAAATGAATTTTTTAATGTAGACCTTCGTGGAGTACAGTTAATAACATTGCCAGATCATTTTATTAATCACCGATAATGAAAGTATTAGGTACAGGAATAAGTTTGCAAGTATAATTTGTTTTCAGTTTAAATAACAATAAATTTTAATAATAACAAAAATTTCAATTAACTTATTTTCTTTGGGAATAAATTTAATTTTGAAAAACTTATTCAATTTACACATGACTTTCAAAATGAATTAAATTATAAACTGCCTTCTGCTATTAAATATAAAATGATTATATATGTTCCTTGTGATGTAACAAATAAAGGAAATATGGTTTATGTTTTTTTAAATTAAAATATATTCTTTGAGAAACTAATTTCTAAATATGGAACCCTAAATAAAAAATGTTTGAAAAGGAATTTTCATTATAAATAATTTAATTTCAATGATTATTTTATAATTTTGTATTGCATTTATTATTTCAAAATACGTTTAGTGAAAGAAATTAAAAAAAATTCTTAGATGATTATAATAGAACAATGTATACTGAAAAGTAATGATTACAATATAAATGTAAAGCTAATGATTCTGATATTATTTGCAGGTATTTTATAAAACAAGTATGTTAATATCTTTAAAATAAAATTAACCTATTTAAAAATTAAAAAAAAAGCCAAGTGGGTTATTAGTTATTTTAGTCTATTTTTCGTTGTTTAACTTCAATTAAACAGTTTGAGAAAATAAAGAATTAGATTTATACATTTACTTTCATTATTATTCTAGTTCATACATAGAGTCATAAGGATCTAAAATTTGTATTTACGGACAAAATAACTCAGAATTATATATTTCTTATGCTCTTTGAATGATGATTGTTGTCCTTTAGAGCTTTAAAATTTAGTAAGACATTTGAATGTGAACAACGTCAATTTCCTGCCTCTTATACGATTTCACCTATAGTATATAATTAGAACATCCACTTGAAACAAAAATGCGAGCATATTAATAGCAAACTTTAAAAAAAAATCATACAACTTAAATATAAATAATAAATGAATGGACATAAGAAGTGTGACCAATGTTTATGTAATGTACACTGCAGGCATAATAAGATCATGGGATATTTCTATATTTATATGTACTTAAGTGTGAAATAGAAAGTATAATCCATATAAACAGCTTTATAAAAATCATATCAACATTGGCATAATTAATAGAGTATTTTTAATATTTGGTAACACGAATTGAGTTTTAATTTTATTAATTTTAAAATATAATTTCCAGAAATATTGTGCTTTTGTTGTATTACCACTTCAAATTAATAAATACAACATTTATAGATCTCATTACTTATTTTTTTTATTGGATGTCTTTTTTAATGCTGTTTCAATAAAACTGAAATCGTAAATTGTGATATTACTTTATCCTATGTATGTATTTCAGGATGGTATGTGGTAAATCAGTTATTCATGTAGTAATAAAAAATGTGATTGAGTTGTTTTTGTATAACATGGGTGGTTTTTTCGAGCTGGCCCCTGTAGTTGAGGGCACAGTACCTGCCCGGGCTATTTGAAATTGATTCATCTATGGGCCGGCCGTGTTGGCGATCATCTCACCACACGGGTCCCACTCCTGGCAGGCGCCGCAGAGGGAGCCCTATTTCGTCCATAGGGAGCCAGGAAAACTAATGTTAGTAAGGGCCTGGGATACCCATGGGGCTTGAGTGTCTCCCCCACCGGGGGTGTATTCCTGCTCTCCGGATGAACTCGGAGACTAGTTCTATCACTACTAGGTGGGCATGTCCAGTCGGGTCCCTGATATCGACTTTGTTGTATCCAAGATGAAATAGTATCATTTCTCCAAAGCCTGAAGTAGCTTTGATATGAAAATGTTAAAGATTTCAATCTGATGTTAAAATATTAAAGTTTTCAATATTTTTTTCATTATTCTTATGCCAGAAAGAATAAAATTAATTTTATTTGTGAGCTATTCTTATGCCAGAAAGGATAAACATTTTTTCTCCATAACAGTGGATTCAATAAATTTTTCTTTCGTTATTGTATGAATTTAAAATACATGATTGTCAATAGTTTTGCTTGTGTGCCATATAATGATAAAACAGTGTTTTGTTTCTCTTTATAAATGTGATTTCTACTTTTTCTTTCTTGTGTGCTATATCCATGCCAAAAAGACAGTCTTTTATTTCCTATGATATATGAAATTAACAGTTAAACATTTTTTCAATATACATTTTTTGTTTATTTATTATTCATGAATTCTATAAATAAATTGGTTTGTCCACCAGATTACCTCCAGGTGTAGGAGTAAATTCATTTTATCACAAAACTATTGGGATACACCCAAAAAAGATCCCCAACCCCTGGGCTGTGTGGATAATTCTATATGGATGGTACAGAAATTGGGATGTTTTTACCCTCTATATGGAATACAGGCCATTATAAGACTCTCTTGTCCAATAAAGTAGCTTTCCCTTCTCGATAAATTTGTTTACCGTGTCTGCTAGCATATATGTGTGTGTATGAGTCCACAGCGAGTAGAATATCTAAAAGAACATAGTTTCATATTCAATACATCAAATTTCATATTTAAGTTGCTGTTAGCTCTGCACCAATACTGCACTTTTCTAGGAGTGTTTTAACTGAAAAAAAATCTCATTTTATTGAGATTCGGAAGAAATCTTTCCGGACAATTTTGATAAAAGTCGCTGTAGTCTTAACATTTTATTTGACATTTAGTAGTGTTTAGTTTGCGTTCTGCGATAAATTGCCCTTCAGGGTCAAAAGTTTAGAAATTTGTTCTTGAATAGGGATAAACGAACTTTTAAAGAGTACAATTTGTGTTGTTGCGGGTATAAAACTATTGACAGTAAAATATATATAATGAATAATAAATTTGTTTAAAATTGATTAAACTTACAGATAGAAAAGTAAAAAGCCTACGTTCTTGGTAAATTATAAAATAGCCAATTAACCTAAGTATATTCTTCTATCAACGCTCATGGCGAGAAATAAGGAAAGTTTTGTTCCTCATAAAAACATCTGTACTGGTTGTTATAAATAACTGATTATTTCATTCCTTTTAGGGGAAATTTATTCTTTTTGAAGTGATAGTTTTGTTAAATATTATTTCAAGTAACAATGTCTAGTTAAGACTGTAAGAGAAATGTATTCATCATTTCGATAAATTTAATTTTTTAAAAATGTACAGCCAATACAATAAAGTTTCTGGGTTTATCTGTTATAAAACTCCTTCTAAGGTTTTAGAAAACACCACCTCCATATACCATATATTGTATAATCTGAAAGTACATGATCCAACCTATTTGAAACTGGATATTTCATTTATACATTATGCGTTAGTGTTGTGCAATGATGTCATGGATACAATTTTTTTATAATTGTCCGCAGTTAAGTGTTATTTTCGATTACTTTAACGGCACATCGTCTCAGTGTGTTCGCTACGAATGAACCAGTTCGATAACGTAAACCATGTCCTCAAGAGCTCGATATTAAGATTTCACAATAAACACGTGAAATATCAATCAACGTCCAAACCACAAAAAGAAATGAGAAAAAAAACTAAGATCTTTCAACCACAACAAACGGTCTTCGTCACAGTCAAATCCCAACTGTTTTGACATCCCAACAGAGTCAAATCCCAACTGATTTGACTCTGACGACGATCGCTTGGTACGGTTGAAAGATCTTAGTCTTTTTTTTTCATTTCTTATTGTATTTTGGACGTTAAAGAACGTTAAAGGTAAAGCTCTATACAGTTTGCTTTACAGATCAAATCTACATCCAAATCTGTAAAAATGTCTAAAAATTAAAATATATATTAAACTGATGCTCCGATTATATAGATTGAATATAGATATTCAGATTAAAATATTATTTTTAAAAAGAAATTACTTTAAAGATAATATTAAAACACATAGTCTATTGCAAATTATATTCATTCCACACAACTTTTATTGGAAATATTTTTCCATTGAGGTTATCATCTCCTCGAAATCTTAAAAAAGTGTTGAAGTATAAAGTTTGAGTTTGCTAGTAGTTCAAATTTTGACTTTCAAGCACAATTATAAAGGTTTTCTTACCGACCAGTGTTGTATTGATTATTGGTCACATTAAGATATGATAATGCTTCCTTCGTTTGCACTTAATTTAATTGATGAAGTGCAAACAATAATAATTGTTAAAAATTATTGTAAATTCATGCATATTACCATATATTTAACTGACAAAACAGTTGTATTTGTATTTAAAAAAAAATCAGTCAATATATTATTATTTTGCTAAAGCAAACAATTTTTATTTTGAAATCACAAAAGAGGCTGTTATTACACCAATATAATCACATTGCCCCAGTTCAGAAGTTCTGTGAATAGTAAAAGCGGGAAATCTATCTATTAGATAATTATAAAGCAAAAAAATAATATGCGTTATTTTTAAAAAAATATAATTATTTACTTCAGAAATTAAAAAAATAATAATGACAACTTTTTAGTTGGTTTTGGAACTCAATCGCTCTTCGTTACCACTTTTATATTAGTTATTTGTTGTTATTCTGTTGTAAAAATATATTCATCGATAAAAAGATTTCACATAAACACGTGAAATAACAATCAATGATCAAACCACAATAAGAAATGGGAAAACAAGACTAAGATCTTTCAACCGTAACAAGCGGTCTTAGTCAGATTCAAAAACCCAACTGACGAAACCCAGTTGGGTTTTTGACTCTGACGAAGACTGCTTGTTACGGTTGAAAGATATTAGTCTTGTTTTCCCATTTCTTATTGTGGTTTGATCAATGAGTATATAGGTATTTCAAATAAAACATGTTTATTTTAACACTGTGGTAAATGTACGTGATATATTTATAAACATATGTGACCTTTTTAATGAAGAAAACATCGGTCGGTATGCGGCCAGAAGAAAAACAAGGGTGTGTACAGGAAGGAAAGCGTACATTCCTTAGCTCATGAGGGCATCGTGATATACATATTGGTAACCAGAGTTTAAACACCTGAAGTGCAAGTTTTACTTAGACAAGCAGAAATACCCGGCGTTGCACGGGTCTAGAAGTTTTAAGTATAAAATTTGAAATGATCGAAATGAAAATTGGGTTCAATATTATTTTATGCATTTTTGTCTTACGATTCTTCATTCATGACCTACAATCCCTTGGACGTTTTTTAACATTTTCAGGAGAATAGTGGTACCTAGGCTATGAAAGAAGCATCCTAGAGCAAAAAATCATTATATAACTTTGAGCTCAATTGTTATTTCCAACATTTCATATTTTATGCATTAAGACCGTAGACGCCATATTTCTTGAGAAAAAATGCAAAAACTAAAAATTGGCAAATTTTTGAGGTTTTTGGGCCCTAGGGGGCCGGGGTTAGGCTGCCCCCCAGAGTTTAATAGCCTAAAACCACCCCAAGACCTATAGTAAGTGCCTTGCAAAAGAATTTTTGAAAAAGGTCCATTGTAGGCCGAATGCATAAGGTACAAACATATACACATACATACAGAGCCACGAAGAGAATTTATATATAGACAGAGCTCGATTTTTATTTCCAACATTTCATATTTTATGCATTAAGGCCGTAGACGCCATATTTCTTGAGAAAAAATGCAAAAACTAAAAATTGGCAAATTTTTGAGGTTTTTGGGCCCTAGGGGGCCTGGGTTAGGCTGCCCCCCAGAGTTTAATAACCTAAAACCTCCCCAAGACCTATAGAAAGTGCCTTGCAAAAGAATTTTTGAAAAAGGTCCATTGTAGGCCGAATGCATAAGGTACAAACATACATACATACATACATACATACATACATACAGAGCCACGAAGAGAATTTATATATAGATTTAACATTTATAATGTTTCAGAGCTCCCAATGAAATTTTCCATTTTCCCAAAAATTTAAATAAAAAATCCTCATATTTGAATAAAAATAATATCTTTTTAGTGAAAAAAAGTTATAACGGAGTTGACAACCAATAGATTTTCCTGTTCTGCTTTTTTAAAGTTACTGTTATACTACTACAGGTCACACTTTTCATAAGCTTGAAAAAAAAACCAGTAAAAAAAGTTTGCAGTTGTTTTTATAGTTTAATTTCTACATTTCCAATTGGTATTGTATGGAATATATTTTGTAATTGATTGTTTGTTAGAATCATATCAGCCAGTATTTGCGCTTTTGGAGGAACAGTCCTACTTTTGAAATTATTCTACTGCGCACATATGCGTTCTACATATGTCAATGTTGAAAATACGATAGGTTTATAATGAAAACAGAAAGTCACATAAATTTACAATTTCGAGTACCATTTTTTTATGGAAAATTAATGTAGTGTTGTTGATTGAGTTAATGAGCACCTGAGTTAATTTTTTTAACTCATTGTGTTCGGTATGAATGAACCAGTTCGATATCGTAAACCACGTCTTCAAGAGCTTAATATCAAGATTTCACAATAAACGCGTGAAATATCAATCAACGTCCAAACCACAATAAGAAATGAGAAAAAAAAAACTAAGATCTTTCAACCACTACAAACGGTCTTCGTCACAGTCAAATCCCAACTGTTTTGACATCCCAACAGAGTCAAATCCCCAACTGTCATTTGGGATTGTGCAACAATAACCCATGTTGTTGGTTATTCATGCATAAGAAATTGTCAATATTTTGTTCATGCGCTGTGTGATGTTAGTTTTATGCTTGTTAAATTAATATGTCTCTGGTTACTTTAATAACTTTATCTAATCATTATCTAAATTCAACCTCTCTTCCACAGAAGAAATATATGTTATGTCATTGCCCTCAATGGTATATCGTATGAAAATATGTACTTAGTTTGATATATTCTGTTTTATGTGGTTTGATCGTCAACAAACATGCCAATAAGTTCATCTATAATGTAGGGATAGAACAATAGAAATATTTATTCAAATTCAAGTAAATATGGGTAAAAAGGGATTACTACTTACTTATATTAAAATATTGTCCAATAAAAACCATTATCACCTCCTTGATAGTCTTTGAAGTTGTTGGTTGATTATATGTTCCAGAGTTAACGTAATTATGAATTAAAGACGACAAAAACTTTTGAAGAATTTTAAGGAAACCATCATGCATCTCATTGAAAAGACTTCAGAACACTACTTTCCACTTTTTACTATTTATTCTCTGAATTTGAATCTTACAATTTTTTTGTACTTAGAAGTTGTTTTTAATTATTTAAAAGGTATATATATTTAAGTTACATTTGTGTAACGCCTTTTTTTTTCAATTTCATAATTGAAAATGTAAAGTATTGTATCATTTTCTTTTGTATATCCCTTTCTTTTTCTGCATAGAAGTTCCATGATTTACCTTATAAAATAAAGCAGCCTCATTCAAATCATGAAATTGCATTCTGATGGTTAATATTTATGCTAACTTTAAAAGAAAACGTTAAATACAAAATGGGTATCACTATATTTAATTTCTAGTGCAGAGATCAGTAAATCTTATTTTGGAAAGGGCGATATCTTGATCATTTTTATCTAGGCGAGCCAGGAAGCAAACTCGATAATATTTCATTTACTGTATTTATACAATACAAATTCGTTATAATTTTTTATTTTAAATTGATATTTTTACATAATAATGTAACATATTTGTCTGTGACAAAAAAAATAACTAATTCATAATTTTTTATTGAGAAGAACCAATTCCTGGCTATATGGATTTACGATAGAATACATTTTACATATGAGCACTTTTTCTATGTAATTTTAAATTAAATTCAATAAAATGTTCCAAAATGTTTGCAGCAAATGCCTATTTCTATAGCTATCACTGTTTGATATTGGTGGTTTGGCTAGTTTGTATCACTTAAAAATTTTTGTTATTTCTCTGAGATCTTAATATAATCTTTCCCTTTCTGAGTAATCAAATTGCTGTATCGTATGATAAGTCTGGTTGTTCGGCTTTGATTCCTAATAATAATTCATAAAACTAACGATTAATAACTCTGGGAGAGTGAATAAATTTAACTACCATCACTACATGTCCGATTGGGATTTTTATAACAACTTTGCTAATCATAAACATTTGAACTACTTTTTTTATGTTTCCACAACTAGTCTTTTCCCGATATACACATGTTTTTACGGAAGCTCATTTTACCTGATTCCATTGCAGATTGTACTGTACCAACGTTTTCTCGTCTTCCTTAAAAAATATCTTGTCGCTTATGATATCACATGCAGTTTATAATAAAAGGCAATTCTTCAATTACCTTAAACTCAACATTGACTTTCAGAATAAACACCAGCATTGTCCATCAAATCTACAGCCAACAAAACCATATGAAACATTTGCACTGTGTTTTAAGTAACATTTCATATGGCTTCCAGCATCAGTAAACATACTTTATTCATTGATGACATAATTCACATTTTGGTTTTGACACATACTACCTTCAAAAATTATTATTTGTATAACATATTTAGGTAAGTATGGTATTATTAAAATATACAAAATTTTACATTCATTTAAATTTAAATGTACGCAAGCATTCCTAATTAATTGAATAGTCAATAGTGTGAAACATTTAATTCTACAAAAAATGTTTATTATATTATAAAGTACATTTGATTCAGTCAAGTCAATAAAATAATCACATTTTTTTTTACTTATTCTGATTCACTTGTTTACAAAGTAACTTATTAAGTTTTAAATATTTACAAAATCATGAATTATTTATTATCTACAGGATAAAACATAACAACATACGATATAATTACAATTCTCAAAATATTATTATTAAAGTAAATTTTCTGAGCATGGATATTTAAAAAAGTTTAAAAAAGTTGATCTCTTGCTTAGTGATAATGATATACATTTCTCTTGTTTGGATGACGTATTCATGATGGTTTTAATCATAAATACATAATTCTAAATAAATATACAAAAATTCTATCTCCCTGAGAATTTTTTCCCATAACATGTTATCTTAATTTTACTCCACACTTAAACATTGACTTACATATATATAAGACTTACTTACATATAAGATTTGTTTGACTATACTCATAACAAAAAAAAGAAGAGAATGCTATTTTGTACTTCCATGGTAAAAACTAAACTTGTTTTATTTTTCTAGAGGACTATTTCATACACATTTAACAAATTTCCTCTTCTCATACAAACAATTAGAAGAATTTTAATTTGTATATTGATTCAGCATATTTGAAACTGATAAAACATGTTTTTCACACATACGTATAGAAATTCCATGAAATGCATTGACTTTAAAGTAAGACTGATACTACCATTTCATTGGGATAATTATTTATTTTTTGTCTAATTAACTTTTTTTTCAGCTCAATTACTCAAGAAGGGCACTACTGTAGCTTGTAATCTACATACCATGTACTTTCTTTGTTATGGGATCTACATTGTATACTGCGATATATGGCTTATGGGTCTATGTTGATGGGAAATCTCACTCTGTAACGCGATCTGCAGATCATCAATCTTCTTTGATAACAAATCCGAATACTGTTATCTACGGCACTGATACTAACTACATACCGAAATCTACGATGCCTGAGTATACTTTAAATTGAAATCTAACTATGTACTATGATATACTGCTTATGAATCTACATTGATATGAAATCCAATTACATACTGCGATTTACAACTTACATGTCTATTTTGATATGAAAGAGACTCACTTGGTGTTGTATCCAGTGGTATCAAAACTTTGCTACTCGTAACATTCGAATGATTTGCCAGTCTCTCCGTTCCATCTAATCCCCTATATGTCTCGTATTACTTTAAAAAGGAAAAAATTGTTGTTAATATGTTTGATGTATATAAGGTCGATGAAACAATTATAATGAAAGGGATTCACAGTCATTATTATGTATATTCATGACAGCTTATAGGCAAGACAATTGTATAATATTGTAGTTACGAGTACATTAGTCATTTTACCAACATTTAGCAGTTATGGGAATGAAATGATATAACATCAAGTCCACTTAAAGGCAACCTTTATATTATCTGGGAGAAGATTAATGGAATGCAGGTACTTCAGGAAAATTTTATAGCTTCTATATATATATTTTCTCACTTCCTATTTTGATAAAATCTAATTCACAGTTACTGTCAGAAAATTAAATGATATTACAAACAATTATACTTTTTCTGAGTTTAAAACAATTATTAAATTATGAGCCCTGTGGTCTATGATAAAATTGTGAATTTGGACTTAACAATTGTTAATTTTGGCGCCTAGGTGAACTCAAATAAAAAATTTCACATATTTCAATTTATCAACTGTCGGTTGTCGAAAACGGTAGAATAAATATTGTCTTATGTAAATTTCAAAGTTGAACATTTTTACAGTATAACAGCAAATTATAATATTGATCCGGGTAGTCTTTTACACGTAGACTTATTGAATTGAATTAGATTTTATGAAAAAAATCTTTAATAATACAATCAAAAAGTTTGTGATACATTCATGTACAAACAGTTGGTTTTTAAATCCAACGTATAATGAAACAGTTTTTGTGATTATTGGTGCCAATGAAAATTTTAAGAAACATTTTTAAAATTTCATATTGAATTGTGAATAGATAATAAATAAAATATTCATATAACTTTATAACCTCATTTTGGGATATAAAATGCGAAAGGGTAATATCTCAGTTTACTTTACAGAAGTTATCAGTTGTAATGGAGATCCCCTAAAATAACAAAGGGTATGTGCACCTATGGATACATAAATGAATATATTAATTCCATAGACTAATCTCATGCGGTAAAATGCCAAGATTATCGTAACTTGTAACACTTAGGCCACCCCTCAACGATATATATCTTATATTATATTTTGGTATAAAATTCCATGCTTTTACTATTTGTTTAAATACTTACGTTATTTTCTTCATTTCCTATATTTTACTCCCCTTAGAACATGTCACTAGAGGTGGACCGTTGACTCGTTCCCCCTTTGTTACGTCTCTAATTGTGTATCCAAATAAAAAGCAAATTTTCGTAATGCACATAATTGAATGCTAGACTTTGTTCACCTTTCTCCTAACAGTTTTATATGTTTCAGTTATAATATTCTTGTCAACTATCTTAAAGGCAACTTTTAATAAAATTTCCTAAAGAATTCTATAAGATAGTGATAATCCAAGACTATAATTTTTAAAAAGATATGGACTTTTGAATGAAGAATAAAGGTAGACGATCAGAAAAGAAGGTAAATTTTAAAAATGGGTGATGGCATTAAAAAAAAACATTTCAATTCCACCTTGATTATTTCTGTTGGCAGATGTTTTAAAAAAAAGCGACTACATTTTTGTGTTTCTATCTGATACACATGCTATGTCTAGTTATAATTAACAAATTGATTAGAAAAAGAAAAAATATTTAATATTTTAATTTCGTTTCTTTAGATTATATACAACACTGTATTATATACAATTCAGATATAATCTGTATATTAGATTATATATACAGTCAAACATACGGCCCGCGGGCCGAATCCGGCCCACCTGGAGGTTCGATCCGGCACGCGGGATAAATCAGCATTATTATAAAAAAAAAAAAATCAGTTTACTCTAATTTCCTTAAAAACCTGCAGTTCTTATATTATCCACCAGGAGTAGAGTGTTTTAGTACGCGCTGTATTATCAACTTTTCCTTTGTCCTCGCACCTTGACCAGCGAAATATCTGTGTCAAAATGGATAATAGTGGATACAGAGTGTCGGATTTTAATAAAGATTTTTATAATTGACTTATTTTTCTTTGCACTAATTATTATTATTACTGACTGTTACAAAGAAAAAGGTAGACCTATTGTTAGTTCTATGTAATTTTTTAATTAGCTTGCTGGCACGGCCCGCTTGAGATCAAACTAAGCTGTATTCGGCCTCCAGACCGAAATGAGTTTGACACCCCTGATATACAAGCTCTTATACCTTTCATTAAAGATATATAACTTATTATTTCCAAATAAAACCTTTTTTTTTATTTGATTTAATTTCTGGACAAAAAATCGAAATAGCTGTTGAACAGCGTGTATATTATTCCTCAAAAGCCAAAGTAATACCCAAAAAAGTAATATTTTTAGGATTCCATTAAATTGTTTTTAAACAGTTATTCGTATTAATGTTTAATCCACTTGATTCTGAAACTAAAGTTATAGTTTTATCCTTATATGTGATTGAATCCAAGTATTCAATGAAACTTAAAGCAAATGGGCACACTGGAAAACAAATACATGTATGAAAAATTAGTTTTCAATATTATGTATAATTACAATCTTGATGGTTTGGTTTTGACTTAATATTAAAATATATTACAAGTGTCACTTTAAAATCACAGAACCTGAAAATACTTCGTTTATGTTTTGAAATTATTTAATTTAAAGTTAGCCAAACATTCATAATGTCCAAAACAAACTTTAACTGCATAAACATTGCTAGGCAATTCGAATATAAAATGGATAGAATATTATCTGATCATGATACATTAATTAATAAAAAAAGAAATTTAAATAAAAAGAGTAATACCTAATTCTTATTTTATTAACGTGAAGATAGAGATTTTAAGCATTTATATGTCAAAAATAAGAGATATATTGTTACAGGAAACAATCTAAAGATAACTAATTTCAAATAAATTAAAATAATTTAATTAAATAAAATATAATTGTTAGTACCACAGATTATGTAAGTAATATTATTACAATAATCTTAGCCGTCTTACCTTATACGTTTTCAACACATTTTGAAGAGTCTTAGAACCCGTCCATTGACAGAAGAATTATAGTATTAAATGCAATTATGGTGGAAAATATTATTGGGCAACCTTTCACACTAAGATATAAAGAGCTTATTTATTCTTCATACAAGGTAAAATAGATTCTTATTATCCTAACAACTTAATTAAAGACTGACCTCACAGTTAACTAAAATTATTTTCATTCATTCCAATAGAATGAAAAACATGAACATGAATTGGGCGGCATAGAGAACTCGATGGGCTAAGGAGAGTCCATGGACTAAGAAATACTCGATTTCTGCATAAAGGATAGCAAGGTCTAAGACTGACAGCAATAGAAGCAGTTGACATATTATTTATGAACTCCATTTCACAAGACTGTAGTTAATAAATAGACCAAACACTCGACAGATGACCTATAGAGACAATCAACATATTCAATGACATGTAAATAAGATGAGAAACTTTGAGACTGTCGAAGAAGAGAGAGTTACAAAACAATTAATATTAAATTATATCTTATTAAAAATAAACAATTATTAAAGGGAATAGATTAAAGTATTTTTTTTTCATAAAGTAAGCTAATATTGACTAGGCTCAGTCAAATGGGGAGCTCATAGTCAAATCAAGGGATAATCAATTATTTTTTCCTTTAACCCTAAATAAAGAAAACCTCCCGTGTTCTTTTGAGTGGATGGCTTCCGATACCGATTGATGTGTGAAGAAAACGAATTGGATAAGACAGTAGATTCTTACAATATTATGAATATAATTGAGTAATGTAAAGATATGTTATTTTTCAGGGATACTATCATTGGAAAAATAAAGTCATTTTGAAAAGGATTAAGTCTCTTAGATGATGGTTGCTTCAATATAAATGTTTGTTAAAGAACCAGCCGTAAGGGCCATTCATGTATCTGATGATGACGCCCTCCATTCTGCATACAGAAGATATGTTCCTGCCGCATAAACCAGAGTATTGAACAATCCAAATACCTATAACAGGAGGAAAACAATTATTTATTCTCAATATAAAAATTCTGGTTGATGTGATATTTATTATATATTTCTTTATCAAGATGGACTTCATTTAAGAAATCTAAGTGTCAGAAAAAAAATCAATATCACAAAACTAAATGAAAAAATGTGAGGTAATTTATAAAAGAAAAATTAATCATCTTAGATTATGTTGTCACTCAATTACATCAAACCAAATGAAAGCATATAATTTAAAAAAAAAATTATTTTCTTCATTGGTTTCTGAAAATAGAATGTTTACAGGTAATTTTTTGTAACTGAATATTAAACTTTAGAAAAAACTCAAACAAAACAGCACAAGCTATTAATATTTTTGAACTATGCTAAATTTGAAATCTGTATTCTACACATTTCCCACATTACATTTTTTTGTATATTTAGCATTAACTAAATTAGTCTAAAATTTCAATTAATGTTAATAACAAAATTAAGTTCAGTTAGAATCTTAATTTTTGATGCGGAAAGTCATTTGAACATACTACTGAAACAGAATATAATTCATGATATTCAGTTAATATCAGTGTTTAACATAAACTGTCTTAAAACGTTAACCTGTATTAATTCTAGGTTATAACGAGATTTGATAACTAGTATAACTGTAGAAAAGAAATCCAAATATAGCTTGTTATATTTAATATGGTTACAGAAAGGTTTGTGGAATGAAAATCCATCATCTGATGAAGAAACACCCTATTGCTTGAGTTAAGCTCCAACACCCGCACATACAGCTTTTTACTTCCTGTGAATTTCTGGGGATGGAAAGTATGGGTCATTTATTTCGTATTATTTTTAATTGTGGATGAGCCGTGTTAGCGGGTTGATTCTACATTGGTAGTCCTAAAGATTATCGTTGTCAAGTTTATTAGAAATAGAGCTTTAACAAGTACCTGACATCATGCAGACTTGGGGCCGACTGCTGTACAACCTTTCCGAGGATGCAAGCAAGATTATCCATTTTACGTGAAAAATATAAAGTTATAGTTAGGATTCTAACTTTCGATTGTCATAGTCAAAGCAAGTACGATACCTATTTGTAAACATCGGATCCCCACTGCATTGTCTTGTAACACTTTGGCGTTACGATAGGTAAACACTTACACTTCACCTATTATTTATCATTGATATAGTTTTATTTACATCCTAAGATTAATTAAAAAGTGAAGACACTGACTCCTGCTGCGATGTTACTTCCTCTGAAGAAGTAATGCGCTCCTGACCAAAACGTTAGTTGAATGATGAAGGCAATTGCATACAGAACCGTCAATACTCCAGTATTGACAGCTTCCTGCAACATCACAGTACCAAAATATTACTTGTTGATATTTTTCTTCAATTAGTGCAATTTAATAGAATATTATAACAATATTTTTATCATAAAAAATACTTGATTAGGTGTTTATAATGATTAGCCTTAATAAATTATTATTATAAAGCCTTTTCTGGAGAAAAAATATTGTATTCCCCTCGAAAATAATTCTATTATTCCCTCACTTAGTTATTTCACTCAGCTTCGCTTCGTGAGTTAATCATCATTTGTCCCTCGGCTGCGCCTGGGGATTTATAAGCCTTGATTCCTTCGTCGATACCTCAGTAATCAACCAAAACACTTGGGAAATAATAGAACTCATTATTCCCTAGGTGCATAAAAACTGTATTACACACATAAAACATAAAAACAGTTACGATTTTAACAACTTATTCTGGTATCAAATTTCATATTTTTTGTTAGCTTTTGATTATTTTATTTTTTTTCTATTTTTACCATCTCAAAATGCCACCCCGTGGTATGTACCACCCCTCCCGCTCCCACCCTTGCTACGCTGATTATAGCCAGCTACATGGATATAGAAGAAACTCATAAAACCACGTATGATCAAAAAGTAAAAACATTTTTTGAATTTCACACACTCTGCTGTACACTCTAATTTCTAATTTTTTTTCATCTTAGTACACTAGTCACGATCATATGTTCGCAGCTTTGAATACGTAGCAAGTGTTGTTTTTTTGTGGGAGTCTATATAACGAAGTTAGACACGTGTTTGGTTTTTCAGCGATTTTTGGCTGTTGAAAATAATGGAGCAGAGAGTCGGTATTAAGTTTTGTGTACAAAGTGGTATTAAATGCTCAAAAACTCTTGAAATGTTGACAGCGGGGTAGTTGAGTCAAATTAAGCAAAAAATTGTTTATAAGTGGTGTAACTTATTTCACAGGTAATTATTTTTCAGTCCTTATAACTTTTTCAAGAAAAAAAAAAGGTATTCTCACCACTTCTTCATTAAAAATACTAAACTAGAACTCTCAGAGGTATGCACAATTGTTGAGATCTCTTTAGATGAGATCCAAAATTGGAAAAATTATGGAACAGATACATTTATGAAGTTATGTGTAAAGGACTTTACAAAAAAATGTTCTGCTGTAAGAGAAATTCTTTGGTAAAAGTTAGGGTCTTCACACAAATCTTTTGCATCTACAACATTACCATTACTGATATGATAAAAACAAAGATATCATACGCACTGGTTGTAAACTGGAAAAGGTACCCGAATCAATCTTAATATACTATGAAAACAAGCGTATTGTATAGTAATTACGAAAGTTGAGAAAACAGTTTAAGTGGCCTAAAATGTTAAAATTATGGCTCATACTTCAAAAAAATCTAGTCTCTTTTTCGCAGAAATTCCCATTTCGCGGGTGCGTCTGGAACATAAGCCACGCGAAGGAGTGTATTCAAAGGAAGGATTTAATAATACATGCGGAATATTTGACTGAACATTGACCTCTTAACTAACATTTATGCAGCCTGCAATTAAAAACACAGAAAAAATTGAGACTCCCTCTGGAAGAGGTGGGAATCGTTGAATATATTATTTAACAAAATAGTTATGGCATTAGTCACAGTACTATTTTACTGTAAGTCTCCTGTAACTATAGCATGATAACTTGTTTGGTGTACTTGTAAATCGAATAAATGTTCACCTTTATTATTTAAAAAAAAAAATAAAAAACAATTTTCGGAATTTTTCTTTGAACCTAAGTATATGCGTTCAAAAAGTTAATGCTCAATGTTCCTTCTATTCTTATTTATCAGAAAAATGGGACCTAAAGTGAAAAAAAATTGTTTAGGTTGGGATTCTTATAATGTTTCTACATGTTGAAATCAGAATTGTCTTCATTAGAATTATCACATAATTTTTTTGGTGTAAACATTGTGTTTTCTTTATGAATAGTAGTTCATCATGAATTTCAGTTATTAACATTTTTACAACCATAACTAGTTAATATTCAAAATATTATTTGAAATTGGAAATAAAACTGTAACGGTGATTAATCTAGTCAATATACTTAATCTAATTTCGTGATAACTATTTTAAAAATTTTGGACTATCCAAATCAGTAACTACTAAATGCCAAAATGAAAAATTTTTGTTTACTTTTTTATTGTTAACTTTTAGATCAAACAATACTCAACCTAAAATATGGTTTAACCAGTTCATGTTGGAGTGATTAAATAAAATTTAAGAGTCCCTAAATTTTATCCCACGTCCTTAATTAACAAAAAGAAAATTAAAAATCTAAAAATCTCTACCCTAAAATTACAATAAATAATTAGTCTAAACATTTTATAGTGGACACAAAAGCCATTTTGAAGGGAAAAGGTCATGATTGAATCAGAGTTTCTATGTGTGTTAGAGTTAAAGATAGCTAAGCAAGAATATTTTAAGCTCCTGAACTGAGACAAGCAGCTGCTGAATTAGAGCCAGTTAGTTGTCTCTTGTTTATAAAGCCTCAATTCTAACGGAAAAATGTAATGCACCAACGAGTATTAAACTGATTAGTGACATTTAAATCTAACATCCAAGTTTATGAGGTCTTTTTTTTACCCGCAGAAGAAGAAGAAGAAAGATAAAGGACGCTGAAAAAAGACCTCTTAATTCATGTACCTATAAATTTAATATATGACTATGTTTTTCGAGTATATTTATTTAAAGTTCATATTATAAAAAAATATGATTAATTGAAGCAGTGAGTAATTTAATTTATTTAGTTTGATAATAAAAAGATGAACTAAATTGAAACTTTGTTTGCATTACTAGTTCAACTAATGAGAGCAATTGATATATTCAATGGCGTACAAGATGCTGTACTTCCTTTGTGTAAGAATAACTTGCATTTTGCCTATGTAATTTATTGCTCCCTAGATAATTCACAATATGCAGGATAATTGTATGTTAGAATGTAATCAAAATATAGACCAGTTCGGGTTCCCTAAATTAGTAAGTAAATCTTATGTTAAAATTCTTAAATGACTAAAACTCTCTAGAGTTAGTAGTTCAGGAGAAAAATCTGGAGTGGCTTATAATTAACTATAAGAGAACATAAAAACAAACCCGGAGATAACTAATTTACTTTTAATTTATGTTGCTATCTTGTAGACGTAATGTCAAACACTCTAGTAAAGTATGATTAAACTCATAGATTTAATGATTTAATTTGTTTTAATGTTTTATTGTCTGATAAAGCTTATCAGACTGAATTAAACTTGTTTTTGTTTGCTAACTTTTATCTACTTCCTTCTCATCCATTCATTAATTGCATCTTTGAGGAAGTTAGTGGGTGTTGTGACTAAGGCCGCAGACTGCATAAGGTTTGTTTGTCTTAATCGTCTCCAGCCGATCTATTGACTCATTCTCCTCAATTCTCATTTGTCCAGGTACCAGTCGAGAGTTGACTTTTTTTTTTTACTCGTCACATTCTGATGAAAAAACAGACATTGTAAAACTAAGAATTTCATTATCATCAGTTTGGCCAGACTGTGTGATAAAAAATATATTTTCAAATGATACTGTAATATTTTTAAAATACGCTTTTTTCAACATTTATCTTCTAATACACAATGCGCTTTTGTTATTAATTTTTAACATTCAAGTATACCCGGCAAGAAATTCTTCCTCAAAATCATGGTGATTCCAATCTAGAGTAGTATATATCCCTAGAAAGCCTACTATCAAATTTTTCTTGAGAGACATTGTATCTGGCAATATATGTAAACCAATCTATTAAATTTTTGGTTCAATTACTTTTTTGAACTTTACCTTCCATAGAGGAATTTTCAGTTTCAGTAGACTGGAGATGCCTCTTCCTTGATAAAAATATCAACCAGGTGAGGATTAGTAACATTGCATGCTGGTTGTAAGATAATTGGACACAACACATCTGACACCGTTTAACAGATCAAAATAAAATTATGCAAAAATTAGCACTCTTTTTAAGAGGATAAGCTGAATACTCTTTTATTGAAATTGCATGGTTGGAAAAAGGTGCTATGGGAGATTTTATGATTCCAGATAATGTTCTTTCACGCCAAACGGACTCTACAGAAATAAAACTCTGTTAAAAAAATTGACATGACATAATCAACCTTAAAACCAAACTTGAATAGATTTTGATTACCATAAAGGCAATAAAGCTATAAAAACTGAAAAACCATCTTGGAATAATGGATAACCTGTTGAATTTGTCGTTTTTCTTTACATGGACTTAACATTTTATTAAGATAATAGAATGAAATAAAATTTTTATTTACAAGGTAATAGAAATTGGAGATGTTTTAATGAGTTGATAAGATATATAATAATAAAATTCTTAAATGTAAAAATTAAACACCATTGAGTCATATATTTTATGATGTTTTCCAGTGTGATGGATGGTTATCTATAGAAAGTGTTGTTACCGGTCCACACTTTCAGCAAATATTAATGTGATATATAGCGATAAAGTGTTAAAGAGCCCCACAGTTTTCTGGCAATACTGAAGCATGGGAAAGATACTCCATTCTTTTGTTCTCAAACATAAAACGGATACTACTTTTAAGTCACTTTTCCGATGGCTCAATATACTGATAATTTCATTTTATTGTTTTACAGTAATTATCAAGATATTATCAATGTATAATTCAAGATAAGGAAAAAAATTAAACATGAGCTAACAAAAAAGTTCATTTGACTTTTTTCTTTGATTTTACCTTCAAATATATAAATCAGTAGTTATATGTCCAGAAATTCTAGGTACTTGAAAAGCACCAAAAAAAAAATCAAAAACATATAATTTTGCCAATAGTTACTTAGATGCTGCCTCAAAACAAGAGAAAAAACCAGCACATGAAAAAAATTGTGGCCTGTTTGGAAACAAAGGCATTTTACAAATGGATGCAATATATAACTCCAGATATGAAAAATCACTTCTTATATTTCTGTATCTATTTATTTATTTTCCAAATCATAGATATCATCTTCATAAGGGATAACATACCTACCAGAAGGGCAAATTAGCATTTTTGGTTGAAAATAGAAATGTTCGCAGGAGCTTGCGATAGCACTAATTTGATTGTATTAGCTATTGCTAATATACAGATGTATTAATTCAGATACTATGGAATAATGACTACAATCTAACGCAAGAATTACTAGTGTACGTATAGTACCTACCACAATTAAAATTGCGTCCAGAAAAAGCTGTTCTCAGGGAGGTATTGGCATTGACTTTACTGCGGTGATTAGAAGGGGAAAACCTACTGGATACTCAACATAATCAAGATTATGATATACAAGGATATTCAGATGACTTTACCATTATAAAAACAATAATGCTTGTTTGTACTCCTTTTGAGATTATGAAGCATGGGGATAGTGAAAAGTCTCGTTTATAGATCCAACTAAAACGATTCTTGTTTCTTTTACCTCAAGAATAAAAAATGTAATTTCCAAGATTATTTCATATTATGTTAATGCCAATTAACTATAATCAATAAAAGTGAGAGATTTTTTTAATTGAAAAACTGTAAAGTCGATTTAGAAACCACAGAAGAAAGGTCAATAGGACAAACCTGTACGCGGTTCGTACGAGTCCGATGAAAGTAAGATAACCAGTTCAATAATTATAATAATAATTTGACAGGTCAATAATTGTCCTACGTCGATAATCTGAACTTCGTTAGTGATAAAATGGTATAACCACAATAAAAGAAATGAAATCATTAATTTTAATATCCATTATTTCACAGTTCATTACGAAGAAGCTTGATATACTTCAACACTATAGTAGCAGGTACAGTTATAGAATGACACATTCAGCAGTTACAGGAGGCTTACAGTAAAATAATACTGTAACCAATTATATAATTATTTTTTAAAAGATGTGTTGGAACAGATTCTCTACATTTCCTCTTGTGATATGTCCTGTATAAAAATTCTTATTTACTTATAGTTCTTATTAGTATATGTAATTTTGAATGAAAAGTTACATATTTGGTATTATAGGGATATGAAATATATGTAAAAAGATAATACCTAGTACGATAATTTATCGTATGTTTGTACAATCACCGGAAATGTGGCATTAACATAGTATGCATACTATCATGCAACAACGAAAAAGTTCCTTTCCTATTCACACATATTACGCAAAACAATGGAGTTCTTAAACACACTGAGAACTGTATGTTTTACAATTAGTTGTTTTAAAGGGTACTATGTACATGTACATTTGTTGCAATAGATTCACCAGACAACCATCTTTCAACCTAGCGAGCATCATAAATTATATATATAGGTCTTGTTAAATTGTATGCCTACTTTTAATCTCACAACTTTTCTACTGAATCTCTCGATTTCTCTAATACACTTTCTCCATTTTTGTGGTACAAGATACATTAGTAGACCAAAGTTTTTATTTACATAGCCCGACATGTTTCGGTCCTCACTGACCATTATCAAGGATTATAGTTGTACAAAATCTTAAATAAACTATACATAACTAACATAACTTAGAAACATTTATAATTAAATTAACACTACATATTACATTCAACGCCTTAATTTTTGTGATAACTAAAAATGGTTAGATGACAAGGAGAGGTTATACACAGGCAATGGTTACCAAGTGTAGAGTTCCTTGTGCAAATCACAGAGGGCAGGCAATCTCATCACATTTCTGGCTTTATGATGGATTGCCTGCCCTCTCTGATTTGCACAAGGAACTCTACACTTGGTAACCATTGCCTGTGTATAACCTCTCCTTCGCATCTAACCATTTTAAGTTATCACAAAAATTAAGGCGTTGAATGTAATATGTAGTGTTAATTTAATCATACATCATCATACATGATATCATTCAAACATCATTCTCTGACAAACGTCATAAACATCGAAGAGAAAATGTCGTTTTAAGATAATTTATAATCACATTTATTAATCTTCAAACGAAAGATTTCAATTCTGAATTATCTTTTACGATTTTGGTCTTTTATACCCGCGCGTCTTATCCTCAGTTAAACTTGCCGTAGGAGATTTGATCATCTGCTCTTCATTCCTGGAGGAGGTTGATTTCTGATCGGCTTTTGGAGACTTCCCACTCAACTCGCCGGATTCTCCTTGTTCTCTTGGTTAAAATTTCGTTTTCCATGTGCCTGTAGCTCCAACAGGAGCCGAGAAAAACGCGTTTAAAAGTGGGGGCAAAGTACAATCCAGAAATTTTCTGGATTAGGGGATTGGCCCAGAGGACCGGAGATGATGGGAAACTGTCAGGAGGGGTAAGAAAATAAAAATGGGTAGGGGCCAGGTATATGAAAAAAAAAAAGAGGGGGGGGGGGGAGTAAAATCGAAACAACGCAAAAAACGCTGAAAAATTCGATGAGTGAAGGTTAAGAACTTCTCACTATTGCTCCAAAAAATAAAAAACTTAGAAGAAGACGCACTAAAAGAGTGCTCACGCGCAATGCACTCTCTCTCGACGAAAAATGAGAAAACATTTCCCAGGGGGATGTTCTGAATACCACCAACGATCCAGGAGTCGCCGAATCCCGGATCTGTTCCGCGACAGGTACCATCCAAGGTAGCATGCACAGGTACATCCACAGGTAGCATCCACAGGTACATCCACAGGTACATCCACAGGTAGCATCCACAGGTACATCCACAGGTAGCGTCCACAGGTAGCATCCACAGTGTACCTATGGATGTACCTGTGGATGTACCTGTGGATGTACCTGTGCATGCTACCTTGGATGGTACCTGTCGCGGAACAGATCCGGGATTCGGCGACTCCTGGATCGTTGGTGGTATTCAGAACATCCCCCTGGGAAATGTTTTCTCATTTTTCGTCGAGAGAGAGTGCATTGCGCGTGAGCACTCTTTTAGTGCGTCTTCTTCTAAGTTTTTTATTTTTTGGAGCAATAGTGAGAAGTTCTTAACCTTCACTCATCGAATTTTTCAGCGTTTTTTGCGTTGTTTCGATTTTACTCCCCCCCCCCCTCTCCTTTTTTTTCATATACCTGGTCCCTACCCATTTTTATTTTCTTACCCCCCCTGACAGTTTCCCATCATCTTCGGTCCTCTGGGCCAATCCCCTAATCCAGAAAATTTCTGGATTGTACTTTGCCCCCACTTTTAAACGCGTTTTTTTCGGCTCCTGTTGGAGCTACAGGTACAGGGAAAACGAAATTTTAACCAGGAGAACAAGGAGCATCCGGCAAGATGAGTGGGAAGTCTCCAAAAGCCGATCAGAAATCAACCTTCTCCAGGAATGAAGAGCAGATGATCAAATCTCCTAGGGCAAGTTTAACTGAGGATAAGACGCGCAGCCCGACCAAAGCTGCCAACCCCCGTCCAAGGGGTGCAGACGGAAAGTATGTGTTCTTCCCTCACTTCACATTCTTCACATTCCCTGTTCTTCACTCACCCACCCACCCACACACATACAGACATCATCGAAAAAACTTCATAAAACGACATCTGGGACCTCGAAACATGTAATTCCGTCAAAATTTCGAGATCGAATTTTTTCACGATCACTATACTTTACTTCTAGTAAAGTAAAAACAAACTTTGAAACAAAATTAATTTATCAACAATAGTTAGTAAACTGCCAACACGAGATGAATTAAAACGTTATTAAATATGCTCCTATGATTTTGATGTTTCTTTTGACATTATTGCGGTAATTGGGACCAACTAAATTTATGAAACCAGAAAGACCGAAAATTCTCATGAAGTATTGAATTTAGTAACTACATTTGATAAACAAAATTTTAATCTTGTTCAAAAAAACATTATTAAAATACTGTTTAGAATGTTACATTCGTTATATTGCCATTTGACCCTTTTTCTTAGCTCAGTTTGGAAAATAAGAGCTCTTTTTAGCTCATTTTTTGTATTATTTTAGCCAGAATCGTTACCTGATATTTGGTAACACTATCTTTCAACCGCATCAAGCGGTCTTCGACATGGTCATATTTCAACTGATTTGTTCAGAGAAGAAATCAGTTAAAATTTGACTCTTAAGTAGACCGCTTGTTACGGTTGAAAGATCTTAGTCTTATTCCTGATTTCTTACTGTGGGTTAGACGTTGATTTTATTTCATATGTTTATAGTAAAATCTTGTTATATATCATCAATTATATAGTCGTCTTTTTATCCTTCATACAATTTATTGGTTTTTATAATATCCATCAAATAGATTTTATTACATTCATAAGTTTCCGAAGTCAATGATTATAAGGTTAAAAACTGAAGAACAGTAATAAAACTTATTATTAAATTCTATTCTTGTAACCTACATTGGTTTTAAAATTGCTGGTATAATCACATAAGATTGTGAATTTTAGTTTATAAAACCTTCCATGTTTTAACTCACGAGCTATATAATCTTCTATTTTGTGGTATTTACTCATGATTAGAATGAGGCAAAGAATCACCGAGTCTCCACATAAAAGATGTTTTGTGTCGAGCTATTTTCATTCTTCCTTTGTGTAAATGGCCCATTGATGACCTTTTTTACAAGTCATATACTAATAACCTCTTTTTGAGTGGTTATAAAATGAAATGTGCACTACTGATAAATATATAGAATATTATAAACATGTTATAAGTAATTATTTCAATAGACATTATAATTTTCTGCAAATTATTCTCAGGAAACAATGGAATACAATATACGTATGTACGCATCTAAATAGAAAGTGACAAAAAATTAAGATTATTCTGAAATTCATAAAGAATGATACTACTTGATTTTTAAATTGTGGGAAATGTAATAAACTAAATAAGTGTAAATAAAATTTACAATAATGTATTCATAATCGGATTTTACAAGAAATCTTTCTAGTATTTCTTCTCTTATGATAGTGGTACTAAAATGTTAAATAATGTTTCTTTCTTATTTGTAATGCTTATAATTTGTATTATCATATTAATTTACTGCTAAATATAAAATAAATCTTTTTAAATCAGTAGGCATGGAAGTTCAAATTAAGAAAAGGTTTCAATTTAAGTTACGAACAATATAGATTATTATTACTATTCAAGAAATATTATGTCTTGAAAATAGATATGATGAGTTGAGTGCTGAAACATTATACACACTCACTTATACAAACATGCAAAATAAACATTCATACTCACTCTAATACGTAGGTACAAAAAAAAAATCTGGAGTGGCCTACACTCTACTTTACTATGAGTAACTTAATGTCAAATTTCTTGAGTATATAAAACATAACGTCTCATTTAAGCATAACGTAAACATCTAAATGGGATATAATTATTAGCCTATCATTCCTTAGGTAGTACAGATAGTGATTGAAGGACATATCATTTTATAAACTTATTTTTGTACATCACAAATAATTTATTATTTGCAAATAATTGCATTAGTATAACTACAGCAGTAATAACATTATTGAAAAACCAAAGTGAACATTTCCTGAAACGATTTATTCTCTTACAAGAGAATGGCTTTCGTTCAAACAGCCAGTAGATTTCTTACATCGTTTACTTGACATCCTTCTACTTTGAATATTAAAGTAAAATTTTTAAATTTAAAACAGGAAAATCCCCTTTTTTTCTCTGAAAAACATCTTTAACTGCGAAGAAAATGTTGTTTTAAGGTGATTTGTTAATTAAAGATGTACGATAATTACATTTATTAATCTCTAAACGAAAGATTCAGATTATGAATTATCATTTACATTTTTGGTCTTTTATAGAATTATCATACTGGGAATTTTAATCTTTAAAATAATAATAATAATAAGCTTCTTAGTATTTAATAAGATCATTTTCCTTCCCCTTTGTCAAATAACATATATACGATTTTTTTCTGAGTGAGTGTTATCATTTTCCTGCACAATATTATTCCTCTTACATCTCATATAATTCAATAAACAATTTAAACTGTTCCTTTATAAAATCAATTTTATCTCAGTGGATTCGCTCAAAAAATTTCTAAGTCAATGTAAACAATGTAAAAAAATACAAAAAATTCGACAAGTATAGCAGGTGATCTCTTAGTCTAGGGTAAACAAAGAGTTTTTATATCGTTATTGCTCTTTCCCGTAATTGAAACTTCATGCTTTTTTTTTTATGAATTGCTAATTTTTTGTTCCATTTTTGGTCAAATTTTCATTATTTTTTAACGAGCCGTTTAGCGTCAAAAAAACATTTTTTGAAAACAGAAATCGTACTGTAACGCCCCATTAGCGAATGTAATTTTGAAAAAAAATATCTCAACTCATTTTACACATAATGTTCTATTTATAGGCAGAGTTTCATTTTTGTCCGTCAAACAGTATGGCTTGTATCGCTCTCACAAGGTTTGAGATTGAATTATAAGTCAAAATTTGTACATTTTATTGAAAAAAAATTATTTTCTGTTGTTTTAAAATTCTGAATATATTTTTCGTTTGTTGCATTTGTAACTTCAAAGATAATGTGAAAATTTCAAAACTCTAGTGTTATCAGTTTAGAAGAAATAAATGTTTTCAAAAAAACGGTTTTTGGCAAAAAAAGTGACTTTCCCATCATGCATAATTCTTCCCAAACAATAGGGATCTTCGTCTTTATAAGGCCCATTTTTGTGTAAAATATCAACTTAATCCATCAAAGATTCTGGACCGTAGCGTGGTAACAAGCAATGCTAACACACGCACCCACCCACCCACCCACACACACACAGACATCATCGTAAAAACGTCATAAAACGACTTCTGGGACCTCAAAACATGTAATTCCGTCAAAATCTCGAGATCGAATTTTTTCACGATCACTATACTTTACTTATAGTAAAGTAATAACTCAATTTATCGTCAACGAGTTGACAATAAATAAACAAACATATTATGTTTGTTCACTTATAATCTCAAGTTTATTGATTTTTTTTTTTATAAGTGCATCGTCTACTGTCTGGTTTTGTTCGATTCTTTAGTTCCTCATATTTTGTTGTATAGTTTTATTTCCTTTAGGAATGATGTCACTTCACTGGAATATTTATTATCAGGGCTAGTGCTATTATCAATTTTGATGGTATTCCCGCAGACATCATTTCTTCCTCTAATTGTGGGCATTCTTCAATTAATTGGGCCACAGTCAACACATCTTTACACTTTGGGCATGAGGGTCTTTGTTCTTTGGATAACAGGTAACTATGTGTGGCTCGCGTGTGACCTATACGTAGGCGGTTTAATATCACATTCGTTTCTCGATTTCCTGTTAACGTTTTCATTGTTGTCCCAATTGATCCCATTATTTTCCGAAGTTGAGTGGTTTCTTCATTCCATTCGGTTTTCCACCCTGTCCACATTGCTTTTATAATGTTCTTTCTGATGTCATTTGACCTCTCAGCTATTATATTTCTAGTTTCTCTGTTCGTTGCTTCCTTTGCTGCTCTGTCTGCTTTATCATTTCCTTCAATACTGACATGGCTTGGTATCCAGCCATGGTTTCCAGCAGGAAAAAACACCTGCTTTTTCCTAATATTTAGTTCATGAAGGCATTCAAATATCTTAATAATTATAGGATCTTTTAAATTTCGTTCTTCTAGGGCTGTCAATGCCGACCTGAAATCTGAAAGAATCAAATACTTTAAGTCTGATTCTGTATGGAAATAATTGATGACTTTGTATAAGGCTATTAGTTCGTGATTTGAATATTCACAAGGAAGAACCTTCACTTTTTTGATGGCGAATTTCTTCATCGGTTCTCTCCCTCTGATATTTAATGGTCGAGTCCGGGTCTGAAGACGAGAATATTGGTCTAATTCATTCTCGTTTAAGAAGTTGCTATGGAGAAAGTGGTTAGGCTTTGATCTTAGACCTTCAACATATGTAAGGGTGAGCATATCCCGCCTGTATTTCTGAGACATAATCCCTGCTAAAATTACAGTGATTTAGATGGACTCGTTCTGAAGGCTCTTGGTGCTAGACGTAGTCCTTGTGCAATAAGAGAGTCCAAAAGTTTCTGCCAGGATGGTCTGACTGAAACATACACTTGACCTCCATAATCGATCCTCGATCTAATCATTGAGTTCACTACTTGTATTAGGCAGTCTTGGTCTGCGCCCCACTTAATGTTGGATAGCACTTTTAAAAGATTGAGTGATTTTTTACTTTCAGCTACCAATGTGTCGATGTGGGCACGCCATCTTAAACGTGTGTCTAGGACTAAACCCAAGAAACGATGTTTTTTTTTTTATATTCAGTTCTTGATTCTCCGATAAACAAACTTGGTACATAATGTAGTTTTCGTTTTCTGCTAAAGTGCATACACACTGTCTTAGATTTTAAAACTGTCTTTAAATTATTCAAATTAATTGGCACTGAATCAGGCAATAAGATAACTTCTGTTAGCATTCAAACCACTCCTGATTTTTATCTGCTTTTTTCACATAGTTATAATAACATAACTTTCTACAAGTTCCACAAAAACCTTAACATAGTAGACCTAAGTGTTTGACACTCAGGAACCCAGCCAGTGAAGGCGAAAAAAAATTGTTATTGGATCATTGCTTTAAATTTTGCGTGCCAGTGTAGTACGTGATCTACATGAATGTTTCTGGTATACTTTGTGGTCTGCATGCATATTTCTGTTATGCCTTGTAATCTACATATCCTTGTGATCTAAATAAACTTTTCTTTTCTATATAAATATCTATAAAATATTTATCAATATTATATAAAAAAATTGTGTTATATATGATATTAACGTCTAAACCACAGTAAGAAATCAGAAAAATGACTAAGATCTTTCAACCAAAATAAGCGGTCTTCGTCAGAGTCAAACTGATACTGACGCAAGAGATCTAAAACGAGACTGAGAAGAGTGGGAGGCAAGAGAGGCCCTTTAAAGAGCGTGGAGTAAAGAGAACAAAGGGCTGGGACGGCAAGACCGGGTAAGCGAAGGAGTTCAGGAAGAAATAAGTAACAACCTCTCTACTAGCTGCCAATCCTCGTGGATAAAGCTATGGCCCTAGTCAATACTGAGTGAGTTAGAATAAACCATTACTAATGTTTATGGTATTTGATCCATTAAATTTAATCAGAGAGGATTGGATAATATTTCTTAACAGCACCAATTCGTCATACTCGTATGTAATCATTTTAGCTTCTCTCCAATTTATATTATGATCCTCATTATTTATATGCAAGAATAAACCACATGTTTGTTCTCCTCTAGTTACGTTTTATTGGTGTTGTTTGACGCGTGTTTTTAATTATTTACCAGTGGATCAATATAAATTTTATGACAACTTGTACGCGGGATTTTATAAATACCACTGCACTTCAGTTCACTGGGAGAGTTATAATTACAGCAACAGAAGTAATATTAATTTTATCATTAAGAAAAATCTCGTAAGATTCATCACATACTATCACTTTCCCTAAGAACTTAATTCAAAGCTGTTAGCACAAGTTTTTTAGACGCTATTTCTTATATGAATTTGAGAATTTTTGGGCATCATTTTCTCACAGACTTTTTATATAGTAAAATTACCATGCAAAATGCCTGACACATTCTTTGTCAATTAGTATTGTTTTAACAATCATACAAATGTTGAAATGACAGTTAGATTGGATCAAATTACAATTTTTTCAATAGTTAAACACTTTTTGATGTAAAGTGCGTTCACCTGTATACCCAGAAAGGCGTTCGCCGCCCTTAACAACTTGGGGATCTTAGAAACACTTATACCACTCCAAAACTGGCAAGCATGGTTAACATTCATTTTCATAAACATTTTACTTCCAGTTATCTCATATATGAAATATAGATATGAATGTATTGTGTTCTAGTAAAAAATTTCTATTTTGTGTTTTCAAAGGAAATATACGTTTTGTGATCCTCTGAGACCAATAAAATAGGTTTTGCGAAATGGTATCGGTAAGCCTATGAGTGTATATGTGTGATTAGAATATCGCAAAGAACTCATTATCACCAAAGTTCATATTAGCCCTGATACTTGAACTCTGAACGAATACCACACTTTTTTAAGGGGTTATTTATCGTATACATGTACATACCTGTATTAAGTAAAATGTTGGTTTTTCTGATTTGTTAAAAATCTGCTAACATAAATGTGAGTCAAACAACACTGTTTCTAACTTTTTTTGCAAAAATTTAATTCTTATTGTTTGATCTACGTAAAAATTACTCCTTAGAGTCAAACGTTTAGTCAAACTGTTTGAAATATCTATAAATAAACTTTAAAGTGATCTTATCAACTTGATACAGATTTTGAAAGTAATAGATAATATGCATTAATTAAACAAAAGAGAGGTACATAGAGAGAGAGAGAGAGAGAGAGAGAGAGAGAAAGATCAGAGAAATATTTTTTTGAAAATATTTTGCTACAAACTTATCTTTCTCCCTGAACTCCTAGTGAGAAACAATTTACTCAGGTCTATCTAAAGTATGACTCTATGCCAAAGATTGTTTTAAATAATTGAATTTTTAATTCTTTTTTATGAAATTTAACTTTTGTAAGGTGATAATTATTAGTATTAGTAGTTATTATTCCAATTAATTACAAAATAGTATATCTGTAAGCCTATGAGTGTGTGTGTGTGTGTGTGTGTGTGTGTGTGTGTGTGTGTGTGTGTGTGTGTGTGTGTGTGTGTGTGTGTGTGTATGTTGTCATTATTGTTAGTAACCTTAGTAAGTAACTAAGGTTAGTTACTGATAACCTTAGGCATTATGGTTAAAATTATTGCCAATAATTTATTATTTTTTTACGTAATAAATTTAATTTAAGAGTAATATCTATAAAGTATAATAAAGACTCTTTGTTTGCTTATTATCAAACTCATCGTAGGGTTTTATAGAGGGACTCTATAACCATATATATTTTGAAACTACTTGAACCAGGCTACTTGGAAATATATGTCTCATTTAAGTATTATACATGAGCATTCAGTAATGACGTCATATGCACGATTTTTTTCTTTAATAATTAACATTTGTTGTACTATTTTCGATCGATATAATGGACTGCATTTGCAATGTAAGCTAATAATGTACAAAATCACTATTGTTAATAATGCCTTTAAAAGTTCTATGTGGATAATTTTTAAATATTTTCTACGTTTAATCTCTAAAATTTATAAATAAATTGATAAACAGAAAATAAAAATGTATTTTTTACAACTTTTATATTAAACTTTGTTTATTATCACATCGTCTAGGGCTGCTAAAATATTAAAAATCTGTAAAAGTAAAATTAGTATTTGTTTCATTTTTACATTACTAACTGTGATGGATGCACGTATTTTTATTTAATAATTTTCTACAAATTGTTGTTTATATACTATTGTATTATAAACAACAAATTATTATAAATATAAATAAATATAAATATATATTATATAATTGTATATAATATATATTTATATATTATTGTTGTTTTAATCTTATATACTTATAAAACTCTGATGTTCTTATTTAAATATTTGCACACAGGTAAAAATTTGGAAAACCTCTTACTTCCAGTTTATGGCGAATTATTCAAATAAATATTAAAGAAGATTGTGAGTAATATATTACTTTACAAATAATGTCATTAAAAAGAAAGAAGAATTAAAAATAAATTCTCTCAACTTATTTCAAGTAAAAATTAATGACTTCAGATGTAATATCTATTTATGTTATAGAATAAATCTGACGAGGTTTTCTACGAAAGATCTCAGTCCCATTTTTGAAAATCTTATTGTTATTTAGACGATAGTCTTTTTTAGTTCATGTATTTACTGTTAATCCTTGTCGTAATATATATAAAATAAATTGTATTTATCAGGAATCGGTCAGTTTTCCAGGTTCAAATCAAACTTTCAAAGCCAAAGTTTTGATTTAACAATCGTATTTAGAAATTAAGCAATAAATAGATGTATACAATTCCAAATGTATATATAATAAACTAGTACATTAGAGGTTTGAAATAAATACAAACATGAACACAAATGTCAGTTTAAATACGATTGTTCTAAGGTAATATTATAACGACACATCCCTTACATTAATGTTATTTTTGATGGGTAAGATAAATGGAATACTTCAATTCACAGGTTTGAATATATAACTTGAATTGATGTTTTATTTATTTATGTAATAAAAAAAATGAAATTTTCCACTTTTAAATGATTTATCGTTTTACCAAATATGCTTGCTGTATATATATCTTGAATCATGTTTATGAATACTATATCAAAAGTTTCGGTCCATACAAGAATCTTTGTTTTCATAACTTAATAACAACTTAATAATAACTTAATAACATCGCTATAATTTCTTATATTTCTTGAATGACACAAGGTGTTACGGGTCGTCTAGTATTTCATAATGTTTCATTGGATTCAACTAGTTAATTAGTTAAAAAAAAGTGACTTTCCCGACATCCTAAACAATAGGGATCATCTATACTATGAGGTACATTTTTGTGTAAAGTATCACTTTGATCCCTCAAAGATTCTGGACCGCAGCGTGAGCACAAACTTTGGATACATACTCACCCACCCACAAACACACAGACATCATCGGAAAAACTTCTTAAACGTCTTCTGGGACCTCAAAATATGTAATTCTGTCAAAATCTCGAGATCGAACTTTTTCATGATCACTATACTTTATTTATAATAAAGTAAAAATAAAGGTTAGTTAAGAGTAATTGTTAAATATTATTCTTTATAAATTTTTTAATACATTCGTAGATAACAGTTTATATATTGATATGAATAATAATCGTTTTTATTTGATATTTTAATTCTAATAAATTCTGATTTGCTTGAATTTTACTTAAAATCATCTACAACACAGAAGTGATTAAATGGGTATACTAGTAACTTATACAAAAGCAAACTGCCTAATTAATTGTGACTAGTACTTTTTTGATGTTTTGTGTACAATTTCATGCCGGTTCGTTGGTGTAATAAAAGACAATATATTTTTGGGAAAATAAAACATCATATTCTTATATTAACAACTACCAGGCCGAGAAAAGTGTGCTCATAAACATAGAAGAGGTGGTAAACAGAACTCGTACAGAGAGGTCATGTGGGAGCGCATGCGCAGATGATCAGTGGTAGCATCGGTTTCGTTACTTTATAGCACCACCTAGTAAGTTTTGTACTATGACTTCTTTATGCAGAAATACCTTTATGATAAATTTATTAACGAATTATGACTTCTTGATGCAGAAATACCTTTATGATATTTTCATTAACGAATTTTATGTGTTGTCTTTCACTGAAGGTGTCTGTTTCTTATGAAGTGTCAGTGCAGGATACTGCATAAAAAGGTAGATGTAAGTCATTATTTGTCATAGATATATCATTCACAGAGAGTGAGTACGAAATAGTCGATAATGAATAATATAAATAATATTTTCAGAAAATATATCTGTTATTACTTTACAAAAATTATTTTAGTTCTTAATTACTGTTAAAAATGGAAACATATGTAATGTACATACCGTAAGTACCCAATTAATTGGGAATGTAATGGCATCTCTTATAGAAAGAAGATAAACGAAGACCCATATGAGAGTAATGATGAAACTGATGACGGTGACGAAGAGGAACCAGTGAGACTCTGGAACAAAGGCTGGAGAGGCACACGCCATGCACACGATGCCGATCGCCTGAAACGAAGAAATATAACGGTCACGGCTTCATCATAACGTAACACAAAGCATGATTATTTAAAATAAGCCTTAATTAATTTGAGGAAACCACACAGAAACTAACATAATCATTCTTCAATTTAACAATAAGCTAAAAAATAAAAACCCTGCAAAAAAGTAAAAAAAAACATATTTTTTTTTTAAAGAAATCAACATTTAAGGAGGTAACAGGAAAGGAAAGGAACCTGAAGGGGTTAACGTTCGATGAAGTCTTGGCGTGGTAAGAACCATCCGGGGTCGGCTAACTGTGCCAGACATCGGCATTCAATCGTCGTCGGTTACCCGGGACTGGCTTCCATTGTCCACAGGAAGTCGAGCACCCAACTCCTAAGGACAACGTTCATAATCAGACATTGTCTTGCCAACACAATACCATCCTTCCAGTTATGTTAGCCGTAATTTCATTTTCAATGGTTTCAAGTGTTTTCAGTAACAAGTACTGTCACTGTTCTCAGCCACAATATCTAGTTTAAGAGGTCTTGGGCCATCCCTGTCTTCATATCAGTAAAAGTAAAACTAGTTTTGACCATGGTAACGTCAATAACAACAACCATATGCATGAATCTTTCTGCGAATATTTTTGAGTATACTAAATTACATCAAAAAGAATTTATACCAATAAGTTTAGCTTTAAATCTTTTCATTTACAAATCCTTATAATCTTTAACAAAATTGCTTTTACAAACTAATGAATGAAAATTTAATCAGAAGATTTTAGGTCCACTGAATCAACTTTGTATTAATAATTACGTGATATAATTATTAGACCAAGAACTAGTAGACTTTGACGGTTATTTTACAAAAATTCTGAGATGATATTCCAAAATATTATTACAAATTATAGAATAGCAGGAAATATCATTATTAATGTGATAATGTTTCATAAATTAAGTCGGACGGCTGGAGTAAGCTGTCATTATAACTCCGCATTAAACAGTACAAATATTCAGTAAAACTATCAGAACAATGTAATACCTTATTTTTCCATATAAATCATCATAATAAATATAAATTCCACAGAAGCTAAAATGATAACGGATAAAACATCGATATTAGGAAATATTATCAAGTCTTTTATTGTCATAATTAATAAAATTAACAGAGCATATACTATGAAGTTTAGCAATAGTTTATACAAATAGACTCAGGATAGACTAGAGATTTCAACAGAATTTAAAGGAAAAAAAATGATAAATTTCTCACACTGGTCTTGAATATAAATTATTATAAACAATTGATTACCAGTGGCATAGAAATTATTTTTGCCACCTGGGCCTGTCTGAAGATTAGCCCCCCCCCCCCCTCCGTGTTAGCTTTGATATCCGTTAAACTAAAAAAAAAAAATTCTTCAAAATATTTATTTTCATGGAGTTACAACCAAGGCTCTAATTGTAGACTTCTGTTATTGGTCCTAAGCTTAAAGTACTCGTATACCTATACAGTCGTCATCAAAGAACACTAAAGATTGTTCAAATCAAAAACGTATAATTCAAATTATAAAATATATAAAAAATGTTAAATTAACTTAACTGGCTACATAAACAAATATAATAAACTTTCAACCTCTTTAAAAAACTAGTTTTGAAAAATTTAAAATAAATTTATTTTTAATTTGCAAATATTTCAGTTGAAAAATATGTTTAAACCAGTATCATACACATAAAACAAAAACAATTGCGACCTGAAGAACTCATTTTGGTATACAATTTCAGAGTTTTTGTTAGCTTTTTATTATTTTAATTTTTTTTTTATTTTCTATTTTTATCCCCTCCCTTAGAGCCCCCTGGCACGTGCCGCCCGGGATGGTTCACCCCTCCCCCCCCCCCTTTCTACGCTACTGTTGTTTATAAATTTCTCCAACGTAATAGTAAGAAATAAGGGCATAGTTTTCTGCAAAGTCATAGTTTTCTCTTTAGCATACTTAACATGTATATCTCAACTTATGTTGACCCTATTTTCGTTGTTACTGGCAAGTTTCAGGATATTTTTTTTTTTTTTGATGTATTCGGTTATTAGAGACCGGTTTTAATGAATGGAATTAAGGCTCCTTCACCTAACTAGGACAGCTGTAGATTAAATCAATGGACCCAACCTTCCATCTGAGTGGTCAGACTGATTTAAAACACTAGACATTATCAATTACTACTCCCTATTAGCACAATTTATCAATATTAATATTGAATTGATATTATAGAATAGAATGTTTTCCTTATATCGACCATATATATTTAACACTATTTTTCTTTTTTATCGAGGTTTGGTACATCTTCAATAATACAACACCTTTAAGCCGACGTTTCGTCTATATTTGTAGACATCTTCAGGGCTACATCAATACAGAATTTAATTACAATAACATGAAAAGTAAGTATATTACATTATTTAATCAATATACTATACATAATTACATTGGTATTTTTCTATTGTATTGATGTAGCTCTGAAGATATCTACAAATATAGATGAAACGTCGGCTTAAAGGTGTTGTATTGAAGATAGACCAAACCTCGATAAATAAGAAAAATAGTATTATAGAATATAAGTAGTATTGCCCTAGAGAATCTTATAAGTAGCATTAGATATTCCATATTGAGTAGCATTATAGTTAGCATGTCCGCAATTCAATCCTTCTTTAATACTAAAGAAACAATTTCTAGTAGCCCACACTCAAATGTATTATAATCAATCTACATGTTGACTGTTTTAACAAATCTTAATGACAGATATATAACCCTCTTGTGTGTAACAACTTCATTGTTTTTGGGTAATACTGAAACATGGGAAAGGTATTTTTCCTTCATTATGACAGAATGGTTACTACTTTTAAACCATTTTGCCGGCGATAAATAAAGTTAGTTTATTTATCTATTAGCTATTGTCTAACTTCCAGTAGTTTATTACCTTATATATTACAACAGTTATATTGCAATAAAAAATTAGAAGTATTAGGTTCTGTCTGTAGTAAGAATAGAAGTTTTTAGTAAATAAGCATCTTGGTAATTGCAACATAACTATTTAAAGGGAAATTCAACTAAGTCAGGTTCTTTATATAGTAACTATTTATAGCAATGATTATTTCTTTGATAGTATACAGGTAGGTACTGTTCATTATAAATTAGATAAAAATGCAAACTAAAGTAAAACTAAATGTAAGTTGATATGTCCACTAAAAGCTAATTTGAAAGAAATATGATCAAATTTAAAATTTTTCGGTGCTCATGGATAAATATATATGTTTAATGCTTATATTGTTAGCAGACATCCATTATTCTTGCAACTGTAAGCATGTATTGCATATTTTATGAGCGGTACAAATACACATATTTGTAGGAAATAATTTATACACAAATCCTAATAACATAGGAACACCGTCTAACCGAAGTACAATAATTAATTTCACTTTAATGTTGGTAACCAACTCTATAGGTAATAATTTAATCAACATATAATTTTCATCAGTAAATATCATTATGTACCATTATAATATCTAATGTTAAATATCTATGTCTAATTGTTTTTTTAAAACTTCTCATAAACTTACATGAGAAGACAATTGCATGTTGAATGCAATGAGAGTAAAATTTCTTTTAGTACGAGACAATTTGTGCTTTCATCGTACTAATTTTTATTCATTACAGCTTTAACATTATTTTGTATGAATCACCCCTGTAAACAGGTTATTTCTTAACTAATGAGGATTGTTGAAAAATATTTTGCTCTGCTTGTAGGGTTTCATTTCGTTAAAGTTTTTTGAGTATTTTTCTCATAAAGTGACCTAGGAAATCGTGTATTTTTTGGACGAGTGTTAAATGGGAGAAAGTTGGAGAGGGGATGATACTTGTGTATCCTGGTGGTCAGGAACTGGTTCAGTATTCCTCTCCTTCAGAAAAGTCACAGTTTGACTAGCCACAAGAAGGCCTGGACTAATAACTCTCGTCCTGGCCCTTATAACTGGTAGCCCAGTCATGCCAACTTTTTGGCTTCCTGATCTATGAACCTGATTCCCTGTTAAGTCAAGATTCTTGTTCATATTACAGCCATCAATGCGATCTGGCCAAATAGATTTGCCAACCTTTCATAGTCTCATACTTACCTTCTGTAAACAGGACTTTGTCTCATCAAATAAACCAGCTCTACAGCATCTTGTTTTTTTTTTATCTTTCCAGTTCAACCTCATCAAAGTTTTTAAAAAGCATTTGGAGTTTTATCCAATATTGTAAAACAGTAACATTGGTTCCTTTATATTTTGTAACCTTCAAGTCTATCCTTTAAATAATTTGTGCAATACTATAAGAATTTTAATGTTATAATTACTCAATTAAGACGTACTGGTACATTAGTCTGAAGGTCAAATCAGTAGTTTAAATTTTTTGACACGTGAATGGTATATATAACAAAACAAAATACTTTACAAAAGATTATTCACAAATACTTAACAAATACTTTGTTTCTGAGTCAATGTTATGGAAAGTTATGGTTCACATCCACCCGGAGATTTAAAGTCTGTCAAAACTAGAGTTCAAATGTTGGTTGGTCTCAGGCTAAATTGAGGTAGTTGGCACAGTTGTATAAGGTGCTATTTTCTTTTTTGAGGTGATTAGATTTATTTATATTGTAAGACTTTCCACAGCTTCAAGCAGTAGTATCACCCATCACTTAAGAAAATTTGGTAATAATGAAAGTTGTGGAGGGTCTCTCAGATTTATTTGTTTATTTGCCTACTAAATTTTATAGAAAATCTGTAAAACAAAAATTAGAGGCCACAATATTCAGGTCTGATTTATTGACAAAAATTTTGTTAACACCAAATTCCGGACTATTTTTCTTCAAAACAATTTCCTGTAAATTCAAATGTTGAATTATATGTTTTTGAATATATCTGTCAAAGTGTTTTCTTTTAAAAATTGATAAATTTTAAGATGTTTACATTAGTTGTATTTGTTTTGTGATTTAATACAAAAATTAAAGGAATAATATTTGGATAGAGTGTAAAACGTTCAAGCATTAGCTCTATTTATATAGCTTATCTTTACACATAAAGCCCATTTTCAAATTCATGAAACAAATTTTATATTTGTTTAAGACCTGTCTGCTGCTAAATATTACTGAAATATTAAAAAATAATATCATAAAATTATATTAAAACTCAAACAATTTAATATAATAGAATTGGAAATTACATGAGTTGTTTATTAATTATTTCTAAGTATACCATACTTAAATAATTGTTGAATACTAAAGTTATTTTGTAGGAAGACAGAGTAAGACAGAGAAGGTGCACTCGGCAGGAGAGCTTCGTGTGCAAGTGTAGACTAGTAGGCCATCTGCTTTCCTTATAAAGAGGCCTTCATTGCTGGCCTCTATCTATCAGAATGGCAAAGTACCACTCAATTGCTATTCGCAGCCTGTTCTCTACCTACTGACATTTCGAAAGCATGCAGCCACTACTTTAACAGCTATTTCATCTGACCTCTAGCATAACATTGTCAACGAAGTTCAAGTTAATGATCCAAACGTTAACTAAAGTCTGTGGGTGATACCCTATCTTGATTCTATGCCTCTCCACAATCCCTAAGACTCAAGTATAAGTCAAAGAAAGCTGTAAATTATTATGAAAAAGGAAAATGTTTCAAATTGTTTGCAAGTACAGATATAATAAATATGAATGTTCATTTGATTTTATTATAAAAATATAAAATTAATCATGCCCTTTTCCCAAAATACCACTTTCTGTCGCAGGCTGCTTTATTAACTCACTTTAACACCAACTTTAAGAAATTCATTTTAAATTATTATTAAAGTCACATTGATCAGTCGTTCCTGAATTATTTCAGATGTGCTTTTATCAATTTCTGTATTGAAAATAACATTTCACAGCTAGGTACTGAAAATTAATTGTAAGTAGTATTCTGTAAGATACACGTAGCGTTGGGATCCAATCCCTCCCATACAAAAGAAAACACTCCAGAGCATCTTTACAATAAAGATGAACTCTGTTCCCTCCAGTTTGCATAGACATTACAAAATAAATGATCTCGTCATACAATTGAATTGAATGAACTTCAACTTCATAGTAATTTACTAAATCTGAGCATTTATTTCTTGATTTTTCTGTTTCTTGTTCAACTTTAATTTGTTACTTGTTTGATTCAGCTTGAAAAGAATATCAATCACTAAGTTTTTAAAGACGGATACAGTATTCTTCAATATCTACAATTTCCCAATTCATTTCTTTTTGCCGTGCATTGCACTTGGTTCGAAATTGTTAGAATTTGATTGAATTATAAAGTTCTGCACTGTCATAGGTCACAGTTCAGTCCTCTTCAGTCACACCTGTCTCTCTTTAGTATCTCTTTTCTTCAGTAATAACATAAACAATAGGATTTGAATCATCAGCCTCTTCTACTTTGATTTCAGCTCGATAAACGACTCTCCATACTAGACCATCGTCATTTATAATCTTCAGTGGTTAGTCCTAAAAAGGAAGAGTAAAAATAAACTTTAAACTCAAATCATTAATAAAAGAAAGAGAGAAAAACCCAACATCTCACTCTTCCCCTCCCACCCCTCAAAAATCTGCTCTACCCCTCCTACCGTTTAGACTCCTGAGTCAGTAATGAGGCCATCTAACAGGAAAGCAACCTGTTCCTCTTCTCCTCCTTTAATTACTGCAACACATTTATACCCCTCCAAACTGTCTCCAAACAACCCTTTTTACAAGATACCTCTAAAAGCGCTGCTTATAAAAACTCCTTAAACGCCTCTGGTAATGAATAGACCATCAATCACTGCCACTGATATTGGTCGGAACCATGGTGAGGTATAGAAACAACAAAAAAGAGCAGAATCAAACTTATTTAATGACCTAAAAATAATATTTGGAAGGAATAACATTGGAAGATTTGGAAATATTTACCAATAATATTTGGTAAACTTAATATTGAGTTTCACTCATTAAAAACGAGTACTCCTTGGGTGACAAGAATACTTAAATACATATATGCACCAGCCAAATAGGTCATTATGCCTGGCGATAGATATAGAGTTACTCAACGTAAATTGTGAACTTTTAAAGCAAGACTATAGATCTAATGTCCAACAACTGGTGTCCCTAGTTCCCAGGCGACCCCACTTCTCAGGAGTGGAGATGTCTATCACAAGAGGACTATACATGTCTCTTATTCTTTTTTGAAATCATCTATAAATCTGAACAAAATTACAAAAATATTCAGTTTTTCAAAGTGGTTGTGATAGAATAGCACCGTGATCCGAATACACAGGAGACCTGGGCCTACCCAGTGTTTTAGATACCAGTATCTGTGAGATACTCGGACGTAGTTTAGGAAAACTCCACGTTATGTAAAATGACCTGGGTTCCACTATGAGTCATCATACTCAAATCATAAAGGAACAACATAAAGGAACAATTAAAGAAATTAATTAAGTTAAATAAGAAATCTATAGTTACTGCAACTACTCTCTCTTCAGCTCAATCTTACTCATACAGTGACGTCCATTCATAGGCTATTTTCCGGAGATGTGGGGTTCCTGGATTAACTTAGCCGGTCAATGGAAAATGCTCCAATGTGTCCCTGAGGCCTTGGTCATGATAGCTTTTCTCCTGTGAGATCCGACTGCTTGACACCACATGGTAGCACTGCCATTTTTATGTACCACGGCATCTAATGCCAAAGTTCAGAGCCTGGTAACTACTCTGGAATACACAACAATGCAAATCATCTTCCTCAATCAATCCTATCTCATTGATTGAGATGCCCACTTAAACATGGCACATCACCAGTGGCTAGTTTACTCAGGTAGACTTTCCATAGTAGAGCAACAATTTTAAAAGTACTGAATGTTAAAAGTACCAGCCTGGGAGTGCATGATGACAATAGGTCAGGACCTATTCTTCTAAAACACACATCACATTCCAACACTCTCATGCTCCGTCAACTCCGACCCATGTACTTAGACCTGACATACTATATCAAACACTGTCAGCCAATGATAAAATGTCACTACGTCTCGGGTGATCGATTACCTTCATTCAACTCACTTACCAATCTCATTTACACTCAAAAAGTTCAGAATTCGATAGAGGTCAACCAAGCTCAAACAAAGATTGAATACCTGTCATTTCAAAATATAGTATCTAAAAATTATCCGTTTTTACACAGTCCAACCACTCCTCTAAAAACTGCATTGGCCAAATTGTAAAAAAAATCACTACCCATGTAAAACTTCCATTCTTGCACGAACACCGTCTCACAACAATCTCCTACCTCTTTCTAATCATCTTAAATTCAAGGAACAACAGACTGAGGAAGTTTTGTCAAAGAATAAGAAATCTCAGTTATAGGAGACAGTTTAATAGAATACAATGGGAAGCGAGCAGTCTTCTTAGGTCTCACAGCTCCAGATAATAGACAAACCTCCTTTACAAATGACCAAAGTTAGAGTTTGTCATAAGTCACTGTACTCATATATATTGAGTCGTTTCAGCATATTTGAACAGTTGGTAGATTTAATTAATCTTTCCTATCAAATATTTAATAAATCTTTCCTATCAATAATCTTTCCTATTTTGTAGCCATTAACATTTAAAATTCCCCAAAAGGATGCTAAAAAGTTTACAAAGCAAGAACAATAGGAAAAAATATGAACGGTTCATTTTAGTGATACTTTTGTTTACTTTAGTGTCTTGTTTGCCACGAGAAACAAGGGTATATGTAGTCATACGTAAATACTAGGTTATTGCCTCCAGACTTACTAACCCATCAGAGAAGTTGTTCAAGGAAAGTTGAATCCAAGTGTGACTGAGTACTGAGTGTTTCTGATGTGTAATCTGGGTATGTGAGTGTGTGTGTACTGCTCTGGTGGGTGCGCGTAGTATACCGAGCGGATGTGGTAACCCGTGGGAACGCTGCTTCACAAGGACCTTCGTGCAACAGACAGATACTCCTTGCAAGATAATCAAGGGGTAACTAACTAATCATAGTTTTCAATAAAACTCATTCATATCTGAAGATAAACATTTACACAATGACAACTGTTAACATCATTTACAAAAATCTGTAGATGATTACACTTGGCTTTATTATACGTAAACAAAATATCAAACTTATTTAAACAATTTTTATTTAGAAATATACCTTTTCTATTATTAAAAAATACTAACTTTTTTTTCTACTCATTGAAGGTGTTAGTTTCATAATAAGACCAAAATTTCAAGTTTTTAGAGTTAAAGAAATGGTGTCTAATATCACATTTTACCTAATAAAATGATTTCCCCATCATGTAATATTGCCCTGCAAACATGACACATCAACTTTATATGACCGAATTTTTTGTAAAACAGAAGTTTAATCTGTCAAACGATGTGTCCTGTAGATGCCCACAAACTTTTGTGATAACTTTGTGGATTCACCCATACAACCACCCACTACATACACATATACACATACAGACATCATCCAAAAAACTTTAAAAAAGGACTTTAAGGGGCTCAAAACATAATAATTTGTAAAAATACCAGATAAATTTTTTCACGATACTATAGAAGTAAAAACATCGAGTAGCTTACACTCAACTTCACTATAAGTAAATATAATAGCACCCTAGTCAACACATTCAATTGAGTTATGGTTTTCTTTTCTTTTGCAGCCTAAAATCAACTTTGATAGTGTGTATCTCAATGTTTAATTTAAAATAAGAAAAGGTTTAATTTAGTCTTAATGTAATGTATTTTATTGTTTAATAGATTGGATTGCATGTAATATATATATGGAGCATGCTAAACAAATGGATGAAAAAAATAAGCGTAAAATCCAACTGTTCGATAAATTATTATCAAATCTTTAGCTAATTTAATGGTTTTCATTAAATTATAGTGGCTTCCATAATGCCAGTTATAACAAACTACAAGTCTTTGACCTAGATCAATCTAATGTGTTACTATTATTATTAAACTCATACTGTTTAATATAACAAGATATTCAACATATCTTGTATAACAAGATTTCACATAAACATATGAAACTACAATTTATGTAAATAATGCAAATCATCAGATTGATTAGACCAGAGCTAAATTTATTACCTATGAAAAATCGATGTTGTGAAGAAATATTATCGAATCCTCTCTGATTAAATTTAATAGATCAAATATTATAAACATTAGCAACGGTTTGTTCAAACATGACTCAGTGGTGATGAGGGTAATAGCCTCTTCTAAGAGAGTTGAAAGCTAGCGGATAAATTTTTACTTTTTCTTTCCATACTCCTTTGTTTCCCCAAACATCCCTGCCTGGACAATTGTCCTTTCCAGCACTTTACACCCTTTTAAAATACCACTCTTCCCTCCCACTCCTCTCAACTCTTCACCATGATGTTTCTGTATCTAGTTTTAGACATTTTTTAACATATTCTTTTCTAGATTCATTTAAAAATATCATTTTTGGCATTTTTCAGATTTTGGAAAAATTCTGTTCGATAAACAACATATTATAGCTGTTAAAGTATGGGGTATACATTATACTCCCATAAATTTATTCTGCTTTACACTTCGATAAACAGAAAGATAACTCTACTGTGAAGTCACAAATTTATCATATTTCAAAGGGAGCTTTATTTATTACCATAATTTGGCTAAAGAAATCCTCTACCTTTTTTATTATTTGGATTTTCGTATTAAAACGATTTTGAGAACACATGGTTCTTAAGTATTTTTTTTACTTTACTATAAGTAAAGAACAGTAGTAATAAAACAAATACCTCTCAAAATTTTGCCAAACAAAAAGATGATATTGAAGTGTACTGAAATGTGAGGTCACTCGTCTTTCGGATTAGTGTAACAGAGTTATCATGTTTAGTGTTTTTGTATCACCATTTTTTTAGCTTAGTCTCAATACTTAAATGGTCTAACTCTTTCGTCACCAGCAAGTTTCAGCTATAATTTCTTTTAATTTTAGGGAAGTTATTAGGAATTATTCTGTTATTAGGAATAGGAAACTTTGAGGCAGGTATTACAGCTTTACAGTTGGTTTCTATGATAATATTTGTTTGAATCTACCAAAACCTTATGCAACTCCCTTACATCGTCGTAGTTGATTGAGGATTTTCCTCAGACAGTTTAACAATAGTAATATATAGTACTTGATGAGCCGATTTCAGCAATATAGTTAACTGTTACATCACATGCCATATAAGTATGGTATATCTTGCGATGGATTAAAGCAACGAAGTTCTGGCTACTGCTAAAAAATTGATCACTGCAGTTTATAGGAGCTGATAAATGTATAAATTAGTACCATGAAGGACATAATAGATGGCTTCAACACCTATTATGGAAATAGAACTCCTGACAAGTACTGACCCACTTCAAACGAGACGAGAGTGTTCTCACTAGTGTTACATAATCATTCAAACACTTCGGAGTCCTCTAATGGTTTAGCTATGCTCCTGCACTGGATGACGCATCCTGCCTCGACATTCGCTTCTGAACATTATCCGCACAGGTCTACTCCCAGGTCTAAATCTAGTTCCTACATTCCTAGACCTGATGAATGAGCCAAATTGTCAATATTCCTTAATGCAAAATCAAAATTAGAGCTCTAGAAATGACTAGACTATCTGTGACCTGTTGGGTCATCCAACACCTTCCTTTTGAATGCAGATAAACTCTAAATTAATTCATTTCTAGTACAGAGGAAAATGAACATATTTTTAAGAGAGTGTTTATAACTCTTTATAAGAGTTATAAGAGAGTGTTTTTTAACTCTTTATTTACACTTTTTGTACAATATGAATTTTTGAAAAAAAAAACTTCAATATTTTCTTTTTGTTTGGCCCTACTGAGAGCAACATGTAATTGGCCATGTTGAAATGTTGTTTTACATAAATGAACTAAAACTTTCTGTAGAGCTCTCCTTGAGACTTATAAGTAGCCATGGCAAATGTTAACTGACTTGGGAATAGAATACTTGAAAAAGAAAAGTAGACTTCTTCAGATAAAACAATTTTCAATCTTGGAATTAAAATTATTTCCCCTTGACACCACGATGCGTTAATTTTACAAACCAGGACATTATCATAAAGCTCCTCAGTTATTAGTCTTGTTTCATTACATAAGCGCGGTGGATCAATGTTTCTCATACATACACATGACAGCAGCTTCCTTTTTGAATTCTAGCTTATGTTGGGGCAATCCAGACAACTCTAGTGAGTCAAGAAATTCTTGAGGGTAATGTGTGTGTTCTGTTCCTACACAAACCGAGTTACATAACAAATATTTTTAATTTCTCCTGGGAATTATTCAATGAACCTATGAATAATTTCACTGTGTGTCTCGTTAAATAGAACTTATATAGAATTTCTAGTGAACAATACTTTTGGGTTGACGAATGAAGAGTAAATGAATTCAATACACTAATGAACATTAAGTACACGGATAAACATGTCTTCGGGCAGTAATAATCTCTTCATTTTCATTCTTTTCAAGTCTGTTTTCACCAATATTTATCAGAAATTTAGAGTATTCCTCATCTTCTTTTTTGAACTATCATATTGCGAGTTAAATGGAATTCAGTAAATTTCTGCCACAAGTAAGACTGATACAAGCACTATACTCGTAGATATCAGCATCAGTTCCTCTTTTGACAACTGGAAGAAGTTGTCAATTCCTGAGAGGCTGCAGTCAATGCAATTAGTCTTGAACTCCTTAATTTAGAGAGAATTAGTTTTATTAAGACCTTTCCTATACTTTCCAATGCATCGGGAGCCTTATTCTATCATTTTTATTGAAATAGATATATCAAAAAAAGAAAATATAGGGCATTATGACAATGTGTTTTTTGATTACGGGCATAATTGTGTGCTGTTAATATTTTACTTATATTAATTTGATAATTTCTAAAACTTCTGTTAACTATAATAATTATTATTTGTTTATTAATTAAATAATTATTTCATATTCTCGTTGATTATTGGTTAAATTTCCTCTTTCTAAATTTACTATAATTAAATCATTATAATCTAGGTCAAAAAACTATTAGTTAATCTTTCGACGTCATGTATATCAGGTTTTGGAAGAGTAATGTACAAAAGTACCTTTGACGCAGACAGTAGCGCGCTGGACCTCCAATGCCAAGGGCGTGGGTTCGATTCCCACAAATTTTCTAATATTTTATTTAGTTCAGTGCCTGTGCAAATATTTAAGCAAGAACATTACAGTTTTATAAGTATATACATATGGATATAGATAGATTGAACTAAAGGACATTAAGCATACAATTTTCAAAAAGGAAAAAGAAGATAGTAAATGACTAAAACAGAGACACTAACTTAAAACTAAAAAATAATGTATCATTAACGAACTAACAGACTTAACTAACATTAACAGACGAACTAAATAACCAAATAACTCTTTAAACACTAATATACTAACTTGAAATAATTGAAAGTAATTGAAAGAAAATAATACTATTATTTTATAAATTAACTAGCAAACGTACCCGTCTTTGACGGAATCAAAAATTCTATTATACTTGGTATTCCAAAATATCAATTATAGTATTATACTAATACTACAATTAGAAGTTATAGAATAGTAGAAAATACCATTATTAGTACAGTGCTAAAAAAAAGCCTCTGTATACAAAGATTAGATTTTAAGTTAGACATACACAAATCTACAATCAATGTTTCAGCTTTATATGTCTTATGGTAGCAATATTTTGTGGACAAACCGACAGACAGAAATTATTCTAAGGGTACATGTGGCTACTCTGAAGTATGAAACGTAAAGAAAACTTGAAATGAGTTAGTTCTAATTAACGTGCTCCCAGTCAAAAGCTAGCACGCAAGCCACTGGGCTACTCTGGTTCCATACCTTACTTTATTACCAGTGTTTATATTACGCAAATATTAAATTAAAAAAAAATATTTTTGTTGTGTTTATTTATAATACATTTGCACTACTGTCATCGGCGAGCAAGCAAGCTACTGGCAACCCTGGCTAGATCCCTTTACTTTATTACCATCTTTTATATTATCCACATTTTAAATTCAAAAAAATATTTGTTTGTTACATTTATTTATAATACATTTGCACTACTGTCATCGGCGATCACGCAAGCCACTGGGCTACTCTGGTCCCATACCTTACATTATTACCAGTGTATTTATTAAGCAAATATTAAATTAAAAAAAAGTTGACAGTTATCTTTATAAATAAAATAATGATTTTGTCTGTACATTGCTTAGAACTGACTCATTTCAAGTTTTCTTTACGTTTCATACATTGGAGAAACCGAATCCACCCTTAGAAAAATTTCTGTCGGTTTGTCGGTTTGTCGGTTTGTCGGTTTGTCGGTTTGTCGGTTTGTCCGCAAAACTTTGTCACAGGTAAACTCAGCTACCATAAGACATATAAAGCTGAAACTTTTACAGTAGATTTGTGTAGGTCTAACTTAAAATATAGGCTATGAATTGATTGGAAATTCAACGTAGAAGTGAAGTTATGGACGTTTAACGCAAAAATGTTTGTCACAAGTAAACTCAGCCACCATAAGACATAGCGAGCTGAAACGTTGACACTGGATTTGTGTGTGCCTAACTTAAATATGGGCTCTAAATAGATTATTAATTCAGTACAGAAGCGAAGTTATGGGGCTTTTAGCTGTATTTTCCTAACTTCACAGACAAGTTTGTTTTGAAAATACACAGGTGTGGCAAGTAGGTATTGTTAGTTGATTTTAATTTCAATTGAGCATATGAATATATTGCGTACTAGCAAACGTACCCGTCTTTGACGGAATCAAAAATTCTATTATACTTGGTATTCCAAATATCAATTATAGTATTATACTAATACTACAATTAGAAGTTATAGAATAGTAGAAAATACCATTATTAGTACAGTGCTAAAAAAAGCCTCTGTATACAAAGATTAGATTTTAAGTTAGACATACACAAATCTACAATCAATGTTTCAGCTTTATATGTCTTATGGTAGCAATATTTTGTGGACAAACCGACAGACAGAAATTATTCTAAGGGTACATGTGGCTACTCTGAAGTATGAAACGTAAAGAAAACTTGAAATGAGTTAGTTCTAATTAACGTGCTCCCAGTCAAAAGCTAGCACGCAAGCCACTGGGCTACTCTGGTTCCATACCTTACTTTATTACCAGTGTTTATATTACGCAAATATTAAATTAAAAAAAAATATTTTTGTTGTGTTTATTTATATTACATTTGCACTACTGTCATCGGCGAGCAAGCAAGCTACTGGCAACCCTGGCTAGATCCCTTTACTTTATTACCATCTTTTATATTATCCACATTTTAAATTCAAAAAATATTTGTTTGTTACATTTATTTATAATACATTTGCACTACTGTCATCGGCGATCACGCAAGCCACTGGGCTACTCTGGTCCCATACCTTACATTATTACCAGTGTATTTATTAAGCAAATATTAAATTAAAAAAAAGTTGACAGTTATATATAATGCATAGCAAACGTACCCGTCTTTGACGGAATCAGAAGTTCCTGTTTTGGTTTATTACCGTGTGCCTATTGCCTTTCGGCTATACCACGGAGGAATCAGAAGTTCCGTCATTTTTGGTATTTCAAAATGTCATTAGAAATTATAGAATAGTAGAAAATACCATTATTACTACAGTGTTAAACAAATGCCTCCAGCTTATACACTACATTAGCTGTCTGTCCTTCACGTTCATGGTAGAAGAAAGAGTTGAAACCTCTGACCGTTGAGCATGTAAACTACATTTGACCATGTGAGAAAAACTTGGTTTTGCTACCTTGTATTCCTGCGTTAGATGAAGTCTCCCTTTGCGACTTAGTTAACGTCACTGCGAAATAGACTCTGACGGGACTTTGCAATCATTTCAACGTAAACAGACAGTGGCTCGGAATCAATGGTATGTGAAGTATACACACAGACTCCCCAATACCACATCCAGTCATTATGTCCGCCTCTATGGCATATCTGTGTAGAGCACGAACTCAGAGTCGTGTCCCGTTGCACAGTTTTGGGGCACTCATGTTTCGTAACATGAAATTTGTTACTGCTACTAAATTGTAGCATGATTGGTGCTCTACTTTAAGTTTTTACTCATGAGCAGGCAGTCCAGGAGAAATAAATTCAGAGTCAAGAAATTCAATTAGATAATGAACTGCTTCTTCGTCACTAATCCAATCTCTTTACTGACTTGTAAGTTCATAATAATATTTTATTATGTAGTATTATAGAAAGATATTTTAAATGAATTATAGCAAATAAGCAATTAAAAGTTGCTGGTATTAACTATACTTATCTATCTTCGTAGATGACTAGAAATAAAACCAAAGCACTAGAAGAAACTTGTTGATATTTTAAAAAGATTGAAATGTAGTAAAAAAGTTGCACGTTCTTTAACTCTTATAACTCTTACCGAAGATAGTAAAATGAGCTTAAGGTAAAATTTCCAGTAAGTTTCCAAATTTCAAGACCTCTATATAGTAATTGAAAATTTGACTCTGTAAAAATATCACAGAGAATATGTTTGAATAAAAAGAGACACAAAATATTACATGGTTCCATTATCGAAAAATTCTTTTTTTTTTATATTTTTTTATATTTAATATATTATTATATTATTATTTTGTATATTATCTTTATAAATAAAATAATGATTTTGTCTGTACATTGCTTAGAACTGACTCATTTCAAATTTTCTTTACGTTTCATACATTGGAGAAACCGAATCCACCCTTAGAAAAATTTCTGTCGGTTTGTCGGTTTGTCGGTTTGTCGGTTTGTCCGCAAAACTTTGTCACAGGTAAACTCAGCTACCATAAGACATATAAAGCTGAAACTTTTACAGTAGATTTGTGTAGGTCTAACTTAAAATATAGGCTATGAATTGATTGGAAATTCAACGTAGAAGTGAAGTTATGGACGTTTAACGCAAAAATGTTTGTCACAAGTAAACTCAGCCACCATAAGACATAGCGAGCTGAAACATTGACACTGGATTTGTGTGTGCCTAACTTAAAATATGGGCTCTAAATAGATCATTAATTCAGTACAGAAGCGAAGTTATGGGGCTTTTAGCTGTATTTTCCTAACTTCACAGACAAGTTTGTTTTGAAAATACACAGGTGTGGCAAGTAGGTATTGTTAGTTGATTTTAATTTCAATTGAGCATATGAATATATTGCGTATTTGACATCATTGAAATGGTGTTTCACAGAGTTAAGGATGTACTATCTATTGAGAATAAATGTTTTGTAAACGAGCAATTCTCAACTCTTAATATGAACAGGGAGGAAAAATCAACAAACAAGTTCTTACGCTATATGAAGCCGAGGAAAGAACTTACAAGTCAGTAAAGAGATTGGATTAGTGACGAAGAAGCAGTTCATTATCTAATTGAATTTCTTGACTCTGAATTTATTTCTCCTGGACTGCCTGCTCATGAGTAAAAACTTAAAGTAGAGCACCAATCATGCTACAATTTAGTAGCAGTAACAAATTTCATGTTACGAAACATGAGTGCCCCAAAACTGTGCAACGGGACACGACTCTGAGTTCGTGCTCTACACAGATATGCCATAGAGGCGGACATAATGACTGGATGTGGTATTGGGGAGTCTGTGTGTATACTTCACATACCATTGATTCCGAGCCACTGTCTGTTTACGTTGAAATGATTGCAAAGTCCGCTCAGAGTCTATTTCGCAATGACGTTAACTAAGTCGCAAAGGGAGACTTCATCTAACGCAGGAATACAAGGTAGTAAAACCAAGTTTTTCTCACATGGTCAAATGTAGTTTACATGCTCAACGGTCAGAGGTTTCAACTCTTTCTTCTACCTTGAACCTGAAGGACAGACAGCTAATGTAGTGTATAAGCTGGAGGCATTTGTTTAACACTGTAGTAATAATGGTATTTTCTACTATTCTATAATTTCTAATGACATTTTGAAATACCAAAATAGACGGAACTTCTGATTCCTCCGTGGTATAGCCGAAAGGCAATAGGCACACGGCAATAAACCAAAACAGGAACTTCTGATTCCGTCAAAGACGGGTACGTTTGCTATGTATTATATATAACTGTCAACTTTTTTTTAATTTAATATTTGCTTAATAAATACACTGGTAATAATGTAAGGTATTGGACCAGAGTAGCCCAGTGGCTTGCGTGATCGCCGATGACAGTAGTGCAAATGTATTATAAATAAATGTAACAAACAAATATTTTTTTGAATTTAAAATGTGGATAATATAAAAGATGGTAATAAAGTAAAGGGATCTAGCCAGGGTTGCCAGTAGCTTGCTTGCTCGCCGATGACAGTAGTGCAAATGTATTATAAATAAACACAACAAAAATATTTTTTTTTAATTTAATATTTGCGTAATATAAACACTGGTAATAAAGTAAGGTATGGAACCAGAGTAGCCCAGTGGCTTGCGTGCTAGCTTTTGACTGGGAGCACGTTAATTAGAACTAACTCATTTCAAGTTTTCTTTACGTTTCATACTTCAGAGTAGCCACATGTACCCTTAGAATAATTTCTGTCTGTCGGTTTGTCCACAAAATATTGCTACCATAAGACATATAAAGCTGAAACATTGATTGTAGATTTGTGTAAGTCTAACTTAAAATCTAATCTTTGTATACAAAATCTAATCTTTGAGGCTTTTTTTTAGCACTGTACTAATAATGGTATTTTCTACTATTCTATAACTTCTAATTGTAGTATTAGTATAATACTATAATTGATATTTTGGAATACCAAGTATAATAGAATTTTTGATTCCGTCAAAGACGGGTACGTTTGCTAGTATATAATACATAGCAAACGTACCCGTCTTTGACGGAATCAGAAGTTCCTGTTTTGGTTTATTGCCGTGTGCCTATTGCCTTTCGGCTATACCACGGAGGAATCAGAAGTTCCGTCATTTTTGGTATTTCAAAATGTCATTAGAAATTATAGAATAGTAGAAAATACCATTATTACTACAGTGTTAAACAAATGCCTCCAGCTTATACACTACATTAGCTGTCTGTCCTTCACGTTCATGGTAGAAGAAAGAGTTGAAACCTCTGACCGTTGAGCATGTAAACTACATTTGACCATGTGAGAAAAACTTGGTTTTGCTACCTTGTATTCCTGCGTTAGATGAAGTCTCCCTTTGCGACTTAGTTAACGTCACTGCGAAATAGACTCTGACGGGACTTTGCAATCATTTCAACGTAAACAGACAGTGGCTCGGAATCAATGGTATGTGAAGTATACACACAGACTCCCCAATACCACATCCAGTCATTATGTCCGCCTCTATGGCATATCTGTGTAGAGCACGAACTCAGAGTCGTGTCCCGTTGCACAGTTTTGGGGCACTCATGTTTCGTAACATGAAATTTGTTACTGCTACTAAATTGTAGCATGATTGGTGCTCTACTTTAAGTTTTTACTCATGAGCAGGCAGTCCAGGAGAAATAAATTCAGAGTCAAGAAATTCAATTAGATAATGAACTGCTTCTTCGTCACTAATCCAATCTCTTTACTGACTTGTAAGTTCTTTCCTCGGCTTCATATAGCGTAAGAACTTGTTTGTTGATTTTTCCTCCCTGTTCATATTAAGAGTTGAGAATTGCTCGTTTACAAAACATTTATTCTCAATAGATAGTACATCCTTAACTCTGTGAAACACCATTTCAATGATGTCAAATACGCAATATATTCATATGCTCAATTGAAATTAAAATCAACTAACAATACCTACTTGCCACACCTGTGTATTTTCAAAACAAACTTGTCTGTGAAGTTAGGAAAATACAGCTAAAAGCCCCATAACTTCGCTTCTGTACTGAATTAATGATCTATTTAGAGCCCATATTTTAAGTTAGGCACACACAAATCCAGTGTCAATGTTTCAGCTCGCTATGTCTTATGGTGGCTGAGTTTACTTGTGACAAACATTTTTGCGTTAAACGTCCATAACTTCACTTCTACGTTGAATTTCCAATCAATTCATAGCCTATATTTTAAGTTAGACCTACACAAATCTACTGTAAAAGTTTCAGCTTTATATGTCTTATGGTAGCTGAGTTTACCTGTGACAAAGTTTTGCGGACAAACCGACAAACCGACAAACCGACAAACCGACAGAAATTTTTCTAAGGGTGGATTCGGTTTCTCCAATGTATGAAACGTAAAGAAAATTTGAAATGAGTCAGTTCTAAGCAATGTACAGACAAAATCATTATTTTATTTATAAAGATAATATACAAAATAATAATATAATAATATATTAAATATAAAAAAATATAAAAAAAAAAGAATTTTTCGATAATGGAACCATGTAATATTTTGTGTCTCTTTTTATTCAAACATATTCTCTGTGATATTTTTACAGAGTCAAATTTTCAATTACTATATAGAGGTCTTGAAATTTGGAAACTTACTGGAAATTTTACCTTAAGCTCATTTTACTATCTTCGGTAAGAGTTATAAGAGTTAAAGAACGTGCAACTTTTTTACTACATTTCAATCTTTTTAAAATATCAACAAGTTTCTTCTAGTGCTTTGGTTTTATTTCTAGTCATCTACGAAGATAGATAAGTATAGTTAATACCAGCAACTTTTAATTGCTTATTTGCTATAATTCATTTAAAATATCTTTCTATAATACTACATAATAAAATATGGTATTTAATAAACATATATCTTTTTTATTGTTTAAACTGATCCCTTAGCGGGTGTTAACGTCAGCCGTTTACCGGCTTTTTGTTTGACCAGTGATTCTACAGGTTCTACATTGGGAGTCCTAAATTTTACCTAACTCAAGTGCATTACGAGCAGGGATCTTTGACGAGTACCTGACATGATACAGGCTCGGGACCGATAGCTTAACGTCTTCTCCGAGGGACAACGTACTTAAATTTATTCACCCCCGAAATAGAGGGCCAGGTGGAGATCGAACCCCGGACCTACCAACCCAGAGGCGAGTACGTTAACACTGACCTAGCCTGGCCCTAATCAAAATATAACATTATAATATTTTTTTTTATTTATATGATTAATTTGTAGATTATTATGATTGATTATTTCTTTGTAAATTAGTTTGCTGTTTTAATATTATTAATAAGTTAATTAATTAGTAGTACTAATGAAAACATATTTCATACTCTAATCCTTACGTCAGATAGATTGTACACATTCATTGGAGTACAGTAATTAGAAATAAAATGAAGAATGAAATTTGAAATGACTGCTTTTATATTCTTCTTTATTTCGAGTTGAGTAATTATATCTCATACTCACTTTATTTTTATGTCATTACAATGAATAAAAACCTTTTTTTATTTTCTGTCGATCTCGTTGCGCAAATTTATATATGGTAGTACCTATCTTCAATTTAATCTTAATTCCTTCAACAAATTAGTCAAATCTAGTCACATTTTGAATCATATATACTTCTAAATTTACTTGAACTTAATCAAAGTCCAAAGCAGAAGTTGAGTGTCTAAATAATCCCAACAGTAATGTGACGTCATAAGGCGTGGCAACACTTCAATGACTCTCAACCCACGTTCTATTCACTATATTGCGCAAACTCGTATACTGTATACTTAAAAAAAAAACTTCAAAAATTTTCATTGTGGTCATTCCAATTATTTCTGTGTATTCTTAAATTGCCTATTTTTTTTGATAAAAAAATTTTGCATGTTAATTGATTGTTGACCCTGAGAATGTTTCAGGTTGGTCAAATTTATTGTAAGTTAATAGGAACTGTATAGGCAAGATATAATACTTATTTATGTTTACCTTCTGTTTCTTGCATATTTTTTGGAGTTTCAAAACTGTCAGTCAATGGAAGTTTTTGAAAAAAAAAAGTTATGAAGCCATTAAATTGAAATAAAACATATTTCTTTGCATTTCTTCGTCTTCCAAAGCAAAAGTTGATTTCATGAAGTAAAAACTATGTACTTACTTTCCCTTCCTCATCAAAAACTGTTGAAAGATCGAAAGACTGTCTTTTTAATAAAAAAAAAAAAAAAAATGAATAAATGAAACTAACAATTCATACAACAAGGATATCAGTAATAAGTGCTTCAAACTAGGTGGTATAGTGTCTGATAAAAGATAAGAACTACCGCAAAAACTATGACCTTCAATTACACTTTGACTCAAAACTGAAACACTTAATCATTTTACTTAAAACCCTTCACCAAAATACAGAGAAAAAGGTGTGATTCATTTATCATTTCCAGTTATAAGTAAAACCAGAAACAACAGTTCTAGTAAATATAATCTTTCCTCTTTCCTAATTTTTGTTTTTTTTAACAACATAGTTAAAAGCACTCAGAAATACAGTTATTGTTTGTTTAATTATATCAACTATAATAGGTTCAACAATCATTGTTGAAATAAATGAATCAGTATATATTAATCTATATTGACCTCAGGATTTCAATGATTTGGAATGTACAACCAATTTGCAACTTAAAAAAAGGAGTGGCAACAGTTTAAACAGTGCTTCTCAGCTCTTAACACAGATTTTCATATCACTGAGAGAGATTTACAGCAAAAAAAAAACTGGCATTTGCCCGACTGAAGAAAAAAGAAAGTAAACTTTCTGCTTGTCCCAGAAGGCCTCTCTCTTACATGAGAGGCACTCCTCAGTAAACTTTCAGCTTGTCCCAGAAGGTCTCTCTCTTACATTAGAGGCACCCCACAGTAAACTTTCTGCTTGCCCCAGAAGACCTCTCTCTTACATGAGAGGCACTCCTCAGTAAACTTTCTGCTTATCCCAGAAGGCCTCTCTCTTACATGAGAAGCACCCCTCAGTAAACTTTCTGCTTGTCCCAGAAGGCCTCTCTCTTACATGAGAGGCACTCCTCAGTAAACTTTCTGCTTATCCCAGAAGGCCTCTATCTTACATGAGAAGCACCCCTCAGTAAACTTTCTGCTTGTCCCAGAAGGCCTCTCTCTTACATGAGAAGCACCCCTCAGTAAACTTTCTGCTTGTCCCAGAAGGCCTCTCTCTTACATGAGAGGCACTCCTCAGTAAACTTTTCCTTCTGTTAACTATGTTGAAGTTTCTTGTATTTTAAGAAGCTTAAAACAAATTAAAAAATGATAATATTTTTAGAATAAAGTTATTTTGGACGGCGATTCCTTTAGACAAAGTTTCATTGGATCAAATTTTTTTAGATTAAATTATTGAGGTCTTAAGTTTTTTAAAGCAAAGTGCCCAACCCATAGTTTCAATGCACATCAAATGTTAATAAGAAAATATAACAAATATACAATAGAATGATTCATTATATAAAAGTTTCTTGTTAAAGTTTTTCTTTCATTTCCAGGTTTTGCTTACAAAGAATTAGTCCTGGTATCTGAGCCACCGTTAAGTATTAATTTCCTTTAATATTTTCGTAGGGACATCACAAGGTGAAGTTACATTTAGCTGTTTTGATCCTGTCAGAGGTTTATTTGTATCCGATATTTTCATTTATAGCAGTCAAATATAAAAAAAAAAAAAAAAAAGTAAATAAGAAGAGAAACCACTTTTTTCTGATCGGAGTATCACATGAAATAATTCATTAAATAATACAATAATAAATAAATAACGGGAAAGAAAAAATTATGATTTCAATAAAATATGAATCAATGAACGTCAAGTTTACGAGTGATGTAATATCATTTCCTGTCAGCAATTGAAAATCTTGACAATACTAATTACCTAGGGTTAAGGCAGGGGTTTCAAATTCATACGAATCTGAGGACCATTTCGGTTACACCCACTTTATACTAAAAATAAAACTCATCGCATTCAAACATGCATTCTTTACTGCTTAATAAAAAATCTTAATAAAAAAGTTTACTGGGTGGGAATGTTTCTGTTTCCACCCAGTAAACTTCAATTGAAGCAATATGTTTTAGTCGTGTACTCAGTATATTCATGGTGAGTAGTTTCATAACACCTCTTTATGCTCTATTCTTTTAGTACAGTAACTATTTATAAGCATATTAAATACTACACCTTTCCTTTATACTATTATCGTAAAGTACAACAGCTTCTATTTTTCGTGAAAACTTTGATTCTCTTCCTCAGGTTTTCTTTCTTTATTCAGATTTTTGAAAATGTCCATGTGTTTTCAGTTTTTCTTTTGTTAGACTAAAACATGATTGTTAATGGGTAAATATCTTCGCACAATGCTCTCAACACAGTCAAATACAAACAAATGTATTCATAAAGTGTTTATAAGGCAAATATAATATCACAAAAAAATGAGCAACAAAGAAAATTGATATTCATACGAGTATAAGGAGCAAAAAGTCACTTCATTGCTATATTATTTATTAAAATGACTTTTAATAGTTTTTTTTTTGATTAATTGGAAAAGGGAGTTTTTAATTGTATTTCTTTATAGACAATTAATAAAAAGTTAATATAAACAGTTAAAAATGAGTAGCGAAGCATAAGGAGTTGGGGCGTGTATGCACAATGGAGACGGAGGTGTTATTGAAAAGCTTTTACAAACAAGTCAACTATAGCAACCATGAGAGTGGTTCATAAATCTGAAGCACCATCTGTGTCGACTTTTTAATAACTCCTTTTTTTTTAGTATTTCCTTCAAAAGCAACATATTGTTATACAAATCCGTCATACTTCGTGAGCCATTGTTGTTTTTTACTGCAATCGTATGCTTACTAAAGTGCATTCAACATTACTGAAAGTAAACACATTACAAAGTTATTCAATATCACTTGATCAAATTCTTCTATTTTAATGTTGCTCTCATAGTTTTATCAATTACAACAAAAAATATATCTCGCTACAGTCAGAACTTAATAGCTATCCTTTTTGTGAACATTTTCTCAACCTATAACTGAAATTTTTCTGAATCTAAATTACACTAAGACAATAAATATAACACGAATTATAAAGTTACTATATAAAGAACACCACAAGAACGGGTTAAATTTAGTATTAGTTTTCGTATTCGCTCAAGCGTATAGCTGATACCATTTGGTGGCATAAGAAATCACTTGGGTCACAAGCGGTTCACAGACCGCGTATTTGAAACCCCAGTTAAAGGATCAAAATCTTTTCGTGTCTTACTAAGACCAGCGAAATGTAATTAAAAATTCTTTATATTTGATGTTTGAATCATAATTGATTCATTCTACTTAACTATAAATAATATGGAGTGATTTGCACTCAGTTTTAGAATAGCTAAACGTATTATCAAGCACATTCGCATTCAAATTATTTGTTTTACAATAATTTAACTTTCTTAATTCTATCAATTAAAACCAAAATGTAATAATTGTTGTAACCCAATATTAGAAGTGAATGGTTATAAAACTTAATGTCGTACTTTTTTGTATAAAATTCTTTTAACTAATACTCAAACTTTGTGAATTTTTTTATAAGCAATATTCACATTATACACAATAAGAACCATAAAGTTTCCAGAATTACCAGAATAGCAGGTTAAAATTAGCAGCCACTTTGACATTAAATACGATAATGTACCATTCTGGAGCTTCAACATTACTAATATTATACAAAACCAAAGGTTCTTTATCACACTAAGACCTATATGTCTGTCAAATATGAAGATTTTGTCAAATAGTGCATACGCTCAACAAAAATCGTAATGTGTGAATCCGTAAACATTTCAGAACGTATCTTTTTTAGCATCACTGAACTTCATAATCAAAAACTAAAAGTCTTTTAAATGGATCGACTCAAAAAATATAATCTGTACCATGATTACAGAATATACCATACTTATATTTCAAGCTTATAACTATATATTTTATAATTTTTTATAATTATTCTGCAATTAGCTAAGAAAATTACAATATAATAAATAATGGTGTTATTACTCTGTCCAAATAACACATAAAATCAGATATTATAGAAAACAAATCATGAAGTAGATCAGGCTGTTATTGTTACAAGTTGAGTATTACGTATTTAAGGGTATATTGTCTCTTTAACTGGTGAAAACTTAATGATTTGTTTTAGTCACATACTAATTTTTAGGCAGATATAATGTGTAAAATTTTACAATTTCAATGTTAATAGTTCAGTGTTGGGGGGCCAGGTTGACTCAGTGGAAGCGTGCACGTCTCTGGACTGCTAGGTCTGGAGTTCAATACCCACTCTGGCTCTCGATTTGTTCACGTGGGAGGTGAATAAATCGCTAATCATTCCGTCCCTCGGAGAGGACGTGAAGCTGACGGTCCTAAGTCTGTACGATGGCAGGTACTCGTTAAAGACCCCTATTCTAAATAAACTTGAGTTAGGCAAAATTTAAGAGTCCCAATGTAGAATGGTAATTATTGTAGTATCACAAAATCCTAATGTTCGGCCGATGTCTGTCCCCTTGGGAGACTGCCACTGACACCTAACCTAATAATTCAGAAAAAAAAATCATCAAATGTACTTTAACACTCATTTTTGCTCAAGCAATCGGAAGAAAATATGAAGTGTAAAAAACTACACAACCCGTCCCCCTGTTTATATTCTCAATTTCATGATAATCCATTACACGATGTATGAGCAACTACGCTCCGCGGGCTAAATCCGGCATTTCACCTATCATTAAGATACTGGTAAATAAACACCAAGCCCACATTTCGCATTACAATAAGATTCTCTGACAAATTTTTTCATATGTAATTACAAGATTATAAATAATGTAAGGTAAAAATCTAATTAAACAGTCTCCACATATAAAAATTTAATCGTATAAACAACGCATTTCGAACATGTAGTGTTCTTCTTTAGGCATTAGCTAAAAAATAAAATGTCATTAGAGAGTTAGCTATAGTACAAAGTAAATATACTAGAAAATAAAAATAAAATAAGGAAGAGAGTACGAACCTAAGAGTGAGTGTCTGTGGTACAACTAACTGGGAATAGGATGGAAGTGGATGAGGGATGGAAGGTATGGACTACGTGTTCGAAACGCGTTGTTTATACGATTATACGATTAAATTTTTATATGTGGAGACTATTTCATTAGCTTTTTGCCCTGCATTGAGTAAATATCACATAATAACTGATTTCACTACGTTAGAATTATAAATCATGTGTTTCAAATTTTTTTCTTAAAAATGTAATAATAATTTTAATAAACTATGTGTCTAAAGAAAATATATCAATAAATATTCAGCATATACTAATTTTTTTCCTGAACCAAACTATTAAAAGTTACCCATCAATACATAAAATCATAAATAACAAAAATCAATAGTTTAATAAATGTTAATATGAATGGTATATAATAAAATAATTATAATTATGTCTGAATATATATTTTTTAAATCTATAATTAGGGCTTCTGGCCCGCAGCCAGTCTTGGAAAACAAAATCTGGTCTACAAGAGAACAAAGGTTACACGATGTAACCAGAATCACATTCACAAGCTTTCAGTTTGAACATAAGTCAACATTTTCATAAAAAACCCATCCTTTCGTACAATCCAAAAATTGTACCTTTTCAAGTTAGCAATATTATTTCAATTTTAGCAGTGAAATTGTATCTCTACTAGAATTTGTACTTAAGGAAAATGAAGTGGACTTCCCGTGAGATAATATTTTTTTACAAACTATAAACATTATATAATCTGTAAGTGATTATTTTATATATCATATTAATGTACCTATCAACTGTATGATTGATCTATAGCGTATCCACAAACTTTATTTCCTATATCCGCCCTCCTACTGAGCCATAGAAATAAAGGATGAGCATACGTTATTTGTATGGCTATGTAGTAGGGATCATCATCATCAAGAAAACTTCAAAAATGGACTCAAGGGACTTCAAAACGTGTAAATCCATCGAAGTAAGAAAATCATTTTTTTTTTTTTATTGCTATACCTTACTCATAGTAAAGTAAAAAGTTTTGAAGAATGAAATATTAATGAATGTAGGCGACTTGCTGTCTCCTGTTTTCTTACAACTCATAAGAAACTAAGCTGGTGTATACCAACGTTTATTTCCATCAGTACATACATAAAACTAAAATGCTGGGTTTAAACCATGACTTAGAGCAGGCATACGGCTGGTGGTTACGCCGATGACCAAGTCATTAGTATACAGAAGAGCTCTTAAGCCTGGTATTGTTCCCATTTCCTCTAGGACGTCATTGATCATTCGATTAAAGAGTCTAAGACTGAGCACTCAGGCACTATATGAGATATCTGGTGGAAACTAGAAGTCGAATTCTTATATTACACCCCCGATGAAACATTGTATAGGAAATGACTAAAAGAATACTTCAGGTATACAAAAATCGCAAAGATAATACTCCTATTTTATAATTTAATTAAATTACATAAATGTCACATTACTGAATAATTAATTCTGAAACAGATTAATTATTAATGACATTTTTTTTCAATTATTAAATATTTATCCTAATAGGTTTGAGAGCTCTTGAATTCCTAGTTTAACTCTATTTACGGAAGGGTTGCACAGTTATGATTTCTGTTTGCGGGTATTCCTTCTTAATGCCAAGCCTGTTTATAAAGGTCCATACCGATCAATTCACCACTCTTCACACACGCACATAACTTTAATAGCAGTGTCTGTTTACAGATTTTTAATAGGGTCTTCATTCTAACGCAAAAGTACACAAAAGTATAAATTTAACTTCTTTAAACTCAGCCTCAAGTGTCATATTAAACATTTTAGTTTTTTACTTTTCTAGAAGTAAAGTATAATGATTGTGAAAAAATTCGATCTCGATATTTTGACGGAATTACATGTTTTGAAGTCCCAGAAGTCGTTTTATGATGTTTTTTTTTCGATGATGTCTCTGTGTGTGTTGGTAAAGTTGAGTGTAGGCCATTCCAGATTTTTTTTCCTATGAATCGTTTGTTCTGAGTTATTAATATTATTATAGATAAACTAGATTATACAATAAAAGTATTAAAAAAACTTTTGAATACTTGTAATTTACAACTGTTTCAACAAAATATTTACCAGAACTGTTTCACAACTTTTGGAAGTTGTAAACAATAGCGCCTTATTCATAGTAAAATTGCGATAATGACAGAGTCTTGACTTTATAATGGAATACCTAATTCTGAATTAGGTTCTATTGATTATGTAATTTATAATTGCCACAGATAAAAAAATTCCAGTTCACTTAAGAGAGGTGTCTCTTCTACTAATTTTTTTCCCCGAACCAAACTATTAAAAGTTACCTATCAATAAATAAAATAGTTAATGATAAATATCAGTAGTTTAATAAATGTCATTTAATAAATTTCAGTACAAGTATTTCATTATAAGTAATATTCAGCAAAAGAATAATACCCTCTATTCTTTTCTATTAAACACTCCTTTTAATAAATTGGAGATACTTGTCATATATGTTACTGTAAACAATTACAAGTTGTTAGTCAGTGTTGTCTATATAGCACCTTTTTCATCATTTGTGTATTCTGATTACTGTTTAACAGTAGAAGAGGTTCTTTCAACAAACGCTTTTAACAATATAGTTCTTGTAGATGACATCTTATGTTACTTCGGTTCTCTTTGACAGACAAAACAATTACTACTGGTTCATGGTCATCATGATGACCTTTTACAAACTTCACCAGCTAATTGTCAACGTAATAATGGGAATGTTATTCTTGATTTAGTTTCAACTGATATGGATGACTACATTATGAAAGTAATCCTCAGACATTCTGGTTTCAGAAGTTTGTCAGCATTCTACATTGTCAATCACTTGTAAAATTAATAATAATAGTTGTACTAATTTTGATTTCAAATGAGGGGTATATGAATATCACTCTTATTCTCTTGTTAATGTTGATTAGTCGACATACTAATATGTATTTACATATATGTGCGGAGAAAAATCACAATAAATAACACGTGATGTAATCAATGAAGTTTAAACTAAAATGGAAAAAGGAAAACAATAGAAATAAATGCCTTGAGGCCTTTGAATTTATGTCATCAGAGAGGATTTATTTATGCTCTCTGATGAAAAGATTTCACATAAACACGTGAAACAACAATCAATGATCAAACCACAATAAGAAATGGGAAAACAAGACTAAGATCTTTCAACCGTAACAAGCGGTCTTCGTCAGAGTCAAAAACCCAACTGAACACTGAACTGAACTGAAAGGCCTCAGGGCATTTATTTCTATTCTTTTACATATATGTATATGTATTGTTATTAAACATAACATATAGCGAGAATATGTTTATATGTTCTCATTGTGCCTTCTTCTGATGACAAACTGCTGTTTGATTTTAATTTCATTTTTTTAATTCTGTTTTAAATTATTATTTACTCTTTTAATACTTATAATTTTTTGTATTTTTCTAACTCCTTTTTATTTGACTTCGTTTTATTATTAGTTCTATTTACATTCTTCAGTGTAATATTTAGTTACTTCATGTTTTGTTTCTTCCTCTTCCTGCGTATATTGGTAGCACTTTGAGATATTTGTGATGCTGTCATTCACTTCAAGTTACAATTTGTTGTTATTTTTGGAATGACATAAGTGGCTGATGATAGCTTGCAGTAAGTGTAATAAAAAAACCTCATCGTTTAGGCTCAATGAAAACAAGAGGGTATGTTTCATATGTTTGTCTTGCCCATATGGCGTATATTTCCGCCTTCTCACAGATCCTCATCTCACTCCAGCACGTTAATCAGATGTAGTTTACTCTCTTACACTCTACCTGAAATCTCCTTGTTTACTCAATTGCTCATAAATTTACTTAGCGTTGAGCAAGCATTATAATCATATTGATATTATATTAAACATATGTTATTCTATTTTAAATTATTTTATCGATAAACATGTTCCAAAAGTTAAAAATGTATAGAATAATTAACTGTTCGACTGAATTAAAATCTCTTTTGAAACTAAAACATATAGTTGATATTGTGTTTAAAAAAAAATTGTCTTCAATTTTAGTTATAAATACTTTTCTTCTTTACGAAAAGCAATGTACACGATTTCAGAAGTTTGTTATAGTACCTACTTATCTTCGTTAATAATTCTAGGCAAATTTAGGACTCCCAATGTAGAATGGTAATTTTTTGGGATCACAAAGGACCAATGTGTGTTCTTTTGTAGGACTGTCAATGCAACTTAACCTAAACAAACCTTCTATACTTTAAACTGGATATATACATCAATGTTTTCTTATCTTATCGAGGTTTGGTCTATAGTCAAACAGTGAAACACCTTTAAACCAACGTTTCGTCTATTTTGATAGACGTCTTTAGGGCTATATCAATACAGAAATTAATTACAGTACATGAAAGTAATCACTCTAGATAGCAGCATTCAAAGGATTATATATCATAAAACAAAAAAAAATGTATACTCTGAAAAATATCTCAACTACATTTATGTAGTTCTTCATCTTCATTCTTTGAGTCATCGTTTTTCAGCAATATCGAAGCATAAGAAAGGTGTTTTTGTCAATACTCATCTATCCTATTTTAGTCTACAAATAATCATACGATTTTAATTTTCTCACATTATGATATCGTACAAATTTGACCTATTTTAAGTTATTAAATTATCAGCATAATACTAAAAAATCTACCAGTAATCTATACTCAGATTTACTATTCATAAATATATTACCTGAACAGGGCTAAAAATGTGTTTAATTGATTGATTAATCCAAATGTAACTTACGTCAATTAAGAATTATGTCGAGAAAATGCACCAAACTTGAAATAATAAAGAATTTTGAATTACTTTCGCTGGTTAAGACAACAGGTCTCTTGTCTAGGTGAAAGAGTAATAGATTTTGAATCCCTTAAGCCGCAGGTGATTATATGTTTATTAAAAATAAATAAGATAGGAATTACCTTCCTTAGTGATACCTCATCACTAAGAGACATTTTCATACACGTTCTTCAAATCATCCATAATCATCAAGCATTTATATATTCATTTATACATTTGACTGCTATAACTGAAAATATCAGATCTAAAAGAGCATCTGTCAGGCTTCAAAACTGTTAAATATAACCCCCAAGGAAGCAGCTTGGTTTAGGATCCAGCATTTTACCACAACTGAAATAATTATTTTTAGCACTTTAGAATCAATCAGTTGGTTCAATTAATCCTTTGTGGACTTGATAATTAATTAGTTTAATTAAATTGTAATTCAAAGAATTTCATATTTAAGTTCCTGTTAGTCTTTAAACTTAGCAGCAAGTTCAATACCAATATTGCATTTTTTTTTTTTTAGGGGGGTAATTTAAGAAATCTTTCCATATTATTTCGATTAAATAACTGTAATAGTAATTGTTACAAATATATTTTCTGCATTAATTCGTAAAATCACACATTCATGGATAACATTAAACATATCAGTGTGAATCATATTCTATTTTATTTCATACTTCAATTATAAAAACTTTCGATTCAAATGAAATTTAGCTCAGATATTCTACAATACAGAAATAGCAAAACAGGTTTTCAAAAATTGGTTTTTTTACTCTAAATCTTAAGTATAGTAGCACCAAATTAGTCAAAGAATATCAAAATCAAAAAAACTTATCAGATTAGTAATTGTTACGAATTGTTTTTAATTATAATGAGCTAAACGAAAGTTATGTTGCGTCTAATACCGGACTATTGTGTGCTTTTTGTTTGAATAGATCTAACTACTACGCTCACCACTGTATACAATATTATATTTATAGCTTGTAGCTTGTTATTCTGAAATGTTTATTTTATCATAGTTTATACTCAGAGAGGTATTTACCTTACTGCGGAGATTAGTCGTGGAAAACCTACTGATCACTCGAAATAATCAAAGTTAAAATGTTTATTGATACTGACTACGAGTATATGCAAGAATCACTACACATTGTAGATGACAATATCAAATCTGGCATATCAAATCTGGAGTGGCGTGCACTCAATTTTTACTATAAGAAAACATAATATCAAACTTGTTGACAACCAATTGGTAATACTTATTACCATTATTAATAAATAATCTTAGCTATGGCAATCTTCAAACGAGTCATACATCATTTCCCAGTAATATTGTTTCTAGCTACACAAAGGAGAGTTAACTTATTTATACTGGTTTCATTATTAATTATTGATCTGTCAGTATATCAGATTAAGCATCTTTATTGAAATCAGGAAACTTCAAATACAGGTGATTATTTGATATCATTTCTTCGCTCACTGTAAAATATTCTATGAGGCATTGAATATATCATTATATTATATACTGGAAGTATATATTATATTTACAGTGTATATATTTCACATTCACCAAAAATGTTTAACAGACTCTTGTCAATCATTATTCTTGTCTTAATGGTTAATAAAAAGTCTGAAGATATTTTAAATAGTTAATACGTAAATATATATTATATTATGTACTGTAAATATATTATATGTTGCAATTTATCTGGCAACATATAGGTCAAACTTAATGTTTCGTTCTATTAAATTCATCAACAATATTTAATTATTGATCTGTCAGCATGTCAGATTAAGCATCTTTATTGAAATCAGGAAACATCAAATACAGGTGATTATTTGATATCATTTCTGCTTTCAATTTTGACAGAAAGAAACATACTGGAAAATAAACATTCTTGATTACAATATCTAAGTGGAATACAAATATTAATTTTTCCATGCTGAATATTGGGCAGATGGTCAGTGCTAGAGCTATCTCTCAACACGCTTGTTTTTGTATACCACGCAACCAATCCGTTGTTGTGAAAATTTTTTGGTAGACCTTATGTTCTACCAAAGAATTTGTTATACCAGAACACTGCTTTTGTTCCGTTAGAAAAAGTAACTGTTACATGGCTTTTCCAGTTTACATTTTTTGGTGGATTTCTATCCACACCTTCCTCGTCTACTCATTATTTAAAAGCTGTAGAGCATGCTGCACGATCTCCAAGACAGTACCATCTTTCATTGTTCTTCTTGTAATAACAAGGTCATTTTCATATCCTTGCATAACTTTCAATATTTATAGTATCCAGTAGGTCATCTACAACTAATCATCACAATAGTAGCGAAGACACACCTATTGTGGTGATTAGTTCCAATACATACTCTATTCCAATACTTACATATTAGTACTGATTAACAGATTTGAAGGAGTTTACCAAGAGTTCATTCTACAGGGTGGACCATAAGTTTCAATACATAGAAGAAATAAACATTCGTATATGTGACAAATTTTTATTTACATAATGTCCTCTGTATGACTACCATTATTTTGAATACACATAATAATACGTGTTTGCCATTGTTGATGAACACGCGTTGGCACAGTTGAAGTTATGCTTGTAATGGCGTTGGTGATACGTTTCTTGAGATGATTTATGTCCCCATCATTTCCTGATACACCATGGCTTTCAAGTATCCCCAAAGATAGAAATCAAGTCGTGTACTTTTTCTTGGACTCCGTGTAATCGCAGCAAGTATCGTAGTTGATGTGTCTTCATCAGTTGCCCTACGTCTTTGACCATTTCTTGGTTGATCTGCTACATTTCCAGTTTTCTTAAACTTGCAAATAAGTTTTGCTACAGTGTTGTGTGGGATGCTAGTTCCATGTTTTCCATTAAACTCTGCTGTCACCATACGATTGCTTCTTGATCCAGCTATAAGTATAATTTCAATTCGTTGCTCATTTTTCAAACGCATTTTCTAAGGTATATAAAATACTATATTAAAAAAATATCTGAAATATAAAAGAATACACATTATGCTTTCATTGTATCGAAACTTATGACCCACCCTGTATATGCAAAACGCATAAGAATGATTACTTTACAACATTTTTGGAAAAGATTCTGCCGATTCGCCAATGTGATACATATGTTCTTAATGAATATTTATATTTACCTTGAAATCTCATATTGCTATAAATCAAACATTTGTCATTTTTAATTTAATATTGCTCGTTTGATATGGTAAAGTTAATGATATTCATAGTCAGTTAATGCCTGATTCGATATTTCATATTTATTCAATTACCGGAGATATAGCATAAACATAGTCATACTATCACAAACAACGAATAAGTTCCTTTCTCATGCTCCATTATTAACTAATACAATGGAGTTCTTTAAGATACTAAGAACTATATATCTGACAATTAGCTAAATTAAAGGGTACTACACTCTTTAATGTATTACATTTAATGTATTTATTTAAATTTAATATATTACTCTTTAATTTATTTATTACATTTATAGCAATATATTTGCTAGGCTGGCGAGAAAAATGAATTGTATGGTTTTTTTTTTGACATTGTCGGTTCAATAATAATCCCAAAGATCCAACACTCTAGAAGTAGATGTTTTGTAGTTTAAAACAAAAAATGTCTAAAGAAAAATTTTTGTTAAAAATGTAACTTTTCATGGTACAATATTTAATAAAATTAATACAGTGCATCTATACTAAAAGACCCATTTCTTTGTAAAATATTATTTTGATCCAATTAATGGTGTGGCCTGTAGCGTGTTCACAACTTTTGCAAATACACAATACACCCACCCATTTGAGGACATGTGATGAATACTTTTTTGTTGAAATTACGTAGACAAACATGGGCATAATGGTACATTTTATGACCATTACAGAAAATACTTTTTTTTACGCTAAATTGTTCGGTATAGAACAAACAAATTTGTTAAAGAAAATCAAAATCAAAATTAGTAAACTATAAAAACAATTTCAATAAATTTTGATTATTACAAAGTACATTTAGGCCATAAAAACTGAAAACTCATCTTGGAGTAATGGGAACTTGCTGTGTGTTAGTTGACTTACAAATTTTCAACAGCATTCAGTCAAAGAGAATTGACAATTATAAGTTTCATGAATAAATTTGAAGTTCTTATAAATAGTTAATATTAAATAAGTTAAAGTAAGAATAATAAAAATACTAAAACTAATAATGCAAACGATAATCAAACTTACAGATTATTGTAGGGTAAAAAGTTAATGAAATGGTCTCCACATATAAAAATTTAATGGTATAAACAACGCGTTTCGATCACGTAGTGTTCTTCTTTAGGCATTAACTAAAAAATACAATGACACCAGAGAGATTACCAAAGACAGCCTTAATATTTTTATGACTCTCTGGTGTCATTGTATTTTTTTAGTTAATGCCCAAAGAAGAACATTAAGTGTTCGAAACGCGTTGTTTATACCATTAAATTTTTATATGTGGAAACCATTTCATTAACTTTTTACCCTACAATGAGTAAATACCACATAATAAGTGATTGCACTACGTTAGAATTACAGATGATTGTTTCTAGCGTGTGATAGATGGTTCTGTAACTAAAGTTTTGTAATTAAAGGGTAAATGTTGTGCTCTTCAAAAAAATTTAATGTCAGATATATAATTCTGGTTTGTTTAAGAACCTCATTTTTTTTGAGTAATAGTAAAACATGGGAAAGTTACTTCTTTGTTCTTTATGACAAAAAGGCTACAAATTTTAAACTACTTCTTCGGTGATTCAATATATTTAAAATTGTTATTAGGCATTAAAATTATACAAATTTTTCATAATTATAAAGTATTGGAAGAATAATTTGCGCTATAAATGACAACCATATGTAATAACATGAGAAGCTTTTAGCAAATGAGCATCTTCTCAAGAGAATACATAAACATTGAAAAAATAAATCTATAGAATGAACTCAAAAAAAACATTTTGATTAACAAGATTGAAATCCCTATTAATAATTACTTTAGGAAGCGTGATATCTCTCCGTTTGTGTTAATTTGTTCTTTGATAAACTACTGGATACTCTATATAATCGAGAACACGATATGTAAATAACCTTGTGATTATAAGAAGAGCAATGCTTTGGCACTTGCTTGGAGCTTATGCACCACGTTCTTCAAATTGATAAAAGATGGTTAAAGGGGAACGTATATATATATAAATCTACATAAAACAGTCTTTATAGTTTCTCAAGAAGAAAGAATGTAGGTCTCAAAGACCTCTTCGTTAATACTAAAACAGAACTTTCATAGACATACTAAAGCGTTTGAGTCTCTTTAGTTTAATGACTATAATATGCCATATAATATATAAATTATCTTTGTCCACAAAAGTAATGTTCTGCCGTAAGAGTTTATCAGATAGAACATGGAGTCTTTGCCGCTAATCTACATTTGGCGGTTTTAAATTTTTATTTTTCATTTCTACACTTTTATTCTACGTTTGTACACTTATGCTCTACAAAAATTACTATTAACATCATACTCCAGTTGTAAAATGAAAAGGTTCCCAAATTATCCATAATAAACTACAATGAAAAGCATATCTAAAGATAAGATGTGCAAAAACCACCTGCTATAACTTCAGTTTAGGTACGTTAAGCATTCCTCTCCCTTAGATATATTTATCAGGAGAGAGGCAATTTTCACTTGGCTAGGACTGCTATGGATGAAAAATTGTTCTACAGTTTAATAGAACGAAATATTAATAATTTAGCCAATATGTAGATAGATACAATGGTGATTATTGAGTATTTTACAGGGGATGAAGAAGTGAATAGAAATAATCTCTTAGATTAGAAGCTTGATGATATTCAGAAAGAGGCACTTATCTGGTATAGTGATGGATCAAACAAATTAATAAAACTCGCGAATATAAGTTAACTCATATGAGGGAACATGAAACTGAGTAATACAGGGAAATGAGGAAGGATATAACCACCAAAATAGGAATGAAATCATAAATTGTTGATTTATGACTTTGAATAGACTCAAACAGATAGTTTAATGCTACGCCTGAATCATAGCCACATTACAATAAAACCAAAGCTCAAATTATTGTCATCAAGTTTGATATTATTTTTAGTTAAGTTAAGTGCAGGCTACCTCAGAGTTTTTTTTCATGTGTTACCCTATATATTATAAAAATATTTTTTCTTCATGTTTATATTTCTGACTGGTTTAAAATGTCTAAAACAAACATTTTTTTTTCCCTGTTTTATGAGCCTGTGAGAAAGTTTTTAAATAAAATCAAATTGTCGCCTTGCAAATTTGAACTTGTAAAACTGACTGTGTCCCAATTTTTTTAATATTATCCTATTAGGTGGTTTATATATTTCAATTATATATATATGATCAAACCACAAAAAGAAAATGGGAAAACAAGACTAAGATCTTTCAACCGTAACAAGCGGTCTTCGTCAGAGTCAAAAACCCACTTACGAAACAGTTGGGTTTTTGACTCTGACGAAGACCGCTTGTTACGGTTGAAAGATCTTAGTCTTGTTTTCCCATTTTCTTATTGTGGTTTGATCATTGATTGTTATTTCACGTGTTTATGTGAAATCTTTATGTATATATATATATATTTCATTAAATTGTTTGCCTATCTTTATCTTCTCATATTTCCTAGATACTTTTTCCAGTCTTCTTATTAAGGACTTCCATTGGCAGGGAAGAACATAAACGAGTTCACCAAAAGATTTGCTGTTATAGTGTAAAATAAATATTGATGACCTATAACAGCAAATCTTTTGGTGAACTCGTTTATGTTCTTCCCTGCCAATGGAAGTCCTTAATAAGAAGACTGGAAAAAGTATCTAGGAAATATGAGAAGATAAAGATAGGCAAACAATTTAATGAAATATGTTTAAAAGAAGGCCTGCTCCCTAAGTACACAAATATATATATATATATATATATATATATATATATAACAATTAGAGAAACGATTCTTCGAACTGAATAAACTAGAATTTAAAAAAGAACACATAGAAAGGAAACCACTGAACTCACTACTATATTTCGATGTCCTCGTCTTCAGGAAAAGAAGTGAATCGCTCCAAAGGCTGATAACGACTAGTTTATATATATATATATCAATGATCAAACCACAATATGAAATGGACAAAAAAAGACTAAGATCTTTCAACCATAACAAGCGGTCTTCGTCAGAGTCAAAACCCAACATTTTAGACTCCGACGAAGACCGCTTGTTGTGGTTGAAAGATCTTAGACTTTTTTTTTTTCATTTAATATTGTGGTTTGATCATTGATTGTTATTTCACGTGTTTATGAGGAATTTGTTATCTATATATACAAATATATAAACGAAAATACAGTAAAACGACAAACTGCACGAGAAGCGATATAATAAATGAAAATAAATACTAAGTGGAGTCGTCTTCCACCCACAATCTTGAACGCACGTACCTCTTCTTCCCTTCTCCTCTCTTCCTGATGACGGACTTCGGTTTGAAATATTGATCCAGTAAGTGTTCTCGTTCTTTATGTATTGTTTTTTTTCGTTATAAATATATATATAACAAGATTTTACAATAAACACGTGAAACAACGATCAATGTTCAAACCACAATAGGAAATGTAAAAAAAAGACTAAGATCTTTCAACCGTAACAAACAGACTTCGTAAGAGTCAAAAACCCAACTCCCAACCCAATATATACATCAATCTTGTAGCATTTGCTAATATCACCATTAATGCTGAAATCTCTGGTTAAGGAAATCAGTTAATGTTATTGCAAATAAATAAATAAATCAAAAATTTATAAAATTTCTTTTGCTGTTTCTATTAAATTAAAGAAGATTCCCAGTAAAAGTTGGGTACTTTTTCTATTTTATGTTCTCTGCCGTTGTTTGATCTTTATTTAAATAAAAATAATTTATCACCTAAATAATAATATGTAGTATAATATGTAAATATACATAATAAATGGAATTAAAGGGTTAAGATATTGACTAGATCTGGTAAGCTAATGAACTTATTATGAGTATAGTATCAATGCTTCTATCTTAAGAATGTTATGAATAAAATATTGTTTGCAGTATTACCAGTTCAGCAATTTTGATGATACCAGGAAGGGATTTGAAGTAAGCACCGTTTACCTTGACCCAGGCTAAATTGTCCTGTTTGCCCGCTTCCGGATTGGTGGTTTCCGCCATCATGTATGTATTTAAAATGCGAGACGATATCCGGAGGACAGGACAGACAAGAAGAAGACAGTATGACCGCTAAGTTGGACTGACTAGGGAGTGACCCCTTCCTCGGGTCTCCCCACTGCAGCCCCACTCGGCAAGGCCGTAGCCACACCTCGCACTCCACGGCTCCTACTCTGCCTAATAATACCTTAAGCCACTGGGCAATCAGATGACGACTTCATGATGCTCCGTCTTAAAATAGAATATTTCTATAAATACTGTATCGGGCTTGAGGAAAGTTAAATTATGAGTCACTTTTCAGAGGACTTGCAGACACATTCAAAAACGAACGAGTGTCAAACATTTCCAACAAATCAGAGTTTTTCACTGTACACTTCTTGCATGTGTATAATTAATTTTTTATTTATTTTATTGCATTGTTAAATTGATTTATTAAACTAACTCTGTTAGTAATTAGTATTTGATATTAAATATAGTAAATTGTTACTATAGAAATCAATTCTCCGAACAGTACAAAACTGATGAAAGAGGACTGAAGAATATCATAAACAACAATATGAAGTGTACAAAGAAAGATGACAGAGTTTCTCTGTTTACTTACTACAAAAGCCTCACAATCAGCAGTCTACTTATGTAAAATAATAACCAAACTAAGAGCACTCCACTCAAAGAAACAAATCTAGTGAATGAATATACATGTACCTACGATGACTGTGAAAACCGAAAACATACGTAGATTGGAGTAACCACTACGACTCTGTCAAGGAAGCTCACAATGCACCTGATGTCTGGAGCTCCCAAGAAACACATGGAGCAAATTGACAAGTGACATTATTGCGGCAGGTACTAAAATAATTAAAAAAGAAAGAGATCAACACAGACTTGAAATTGCTGAAGCTGTATGTATACAAAAAATGAAAGCCCATATTAATATTCAGTTAGAAAACAGCCTTAGAAGCCTAAAACTATTTGGAACACAAGGCCAAATAGACCCTGCCCAGGTAATAACAGAGACCCCTTAGGTCACTCACCCCCCCAGCTTTGTACAAACAACCTTAATCCCTCTAATTGACTCTACTTTGCTTATATAAAGAGAAAAGCTATTGAGAATCATTCTCGTACTGAAGATGGCTCTATGAAAGAGTTGAAACATGTTGACTGTTAACTGTGTAAGAAGTTTGTTATATGGTTTAGATACAACAACGAAATACTTATTTAGGAAGATAGAGAAACTTATAAAAAATTAAGTTTCTACCAACTATGGTTATGTTTTTAATTATATATATATATAGGTGTGTTATCTAATCGGGATTCGGTAAAATTTTCTAGGTTCAAAAATCAAACTCTCATTGCCGACGTTTCGGTTTTATTTTAAAAACCTTTTTCATTGGCAGAAGTAAGAATATTTTTACTAAGAAAATTTTTACTGTCTGCCTATGAAAAAGGTTTTAAAATAAAACCGAAACGTCGACAATGAGAGTTTAATTTTTGAACCTAGAAAATGTGACCAGATCCCGATTAGATAACACACCTATTATATCAAAGGGTCGATATATTATTGAATCGTATATATATATCATATATATATGATATATGTATGCATATAATATATATATAAATCACTTTATTAAGTAAAGCAATAAAGGAAATTTTTACCTACTATAAACGATACTTAGATATGTACTTGCATACCTAATTTAATACCTAACGAAATAGGTACGTATGTTAAACAACTGAAACTTGTTTCTTAAAGTGCTTCTCAATTTTTCCTAAATATCACTCTCGTTACGTCGTCTACACAATAATGTATATCTCCTATAGTAGATATGTTTCGAATGATCAACATTCATCTTCAGGACATGAATAAATTCTTGGGTGACTTTTTTTTTTATTACAAATGCATCGTGAAGACAGTGATAGTGGTTTTTCTTCAAGTTTAAGATAAGCTAGTAGTTAGTCCTGTGTGGACTGAGTGGCCACGCGGTCTGATTTGCTACCTGTAACCCTTACAGGTAGAAACCCAAAGAGAAACTCTTACAGGAAGTAACTCAGTCCACAGGATTAACTACCAGCATATTGTAAACTTTAAGAAAAACAACCTCCATTGTTTTCACTTTGCATATATAATAAACCAGAAAATTCACACAAGAATTTATTCATATCCTGAAGATGAATGTTGATCATTCGAAACATGTGGACCATAGAAAGCAGAAGAGATGTCGTAAATCTTACTAGATTAAGAATCGATCATAAAAGGCAAACAAGTCCTTTTATTGGGAACTAAAACCAAAGCACCAAGATGCGAGCTTTCTACGCATGTCTTAATCATCAAAAAAAATTGTACACTACCTTAACAGCTGACTTGTACCAATGTATGTGATTTTGGGATATTTTGTTTTATAGTTTATTAGTTTTTAAATTGTTTAAGATTACAAAGCCTATATTTTTATAATTCAATTTTAATAATGCATTAATCTATGGCAGTGTAAATGCCTGAAAGAGGTGTTACACATTTAAAAAGAAACCTTGTTTTAGAGTTATATTGTTTGTCCTACGTATATTTGTTTGTAATCCTTGCATTTCAATTTATATGATCCACTTTTATCATATTTATTGGTTTTATAATCTGTTGTTTTAGTTATTTATTTGTTTTATTGAATAATCTTTTATGATTTACCACTAACTAACCTATGTGTCTCTACAAATGTGTATTTATTTATGTTTCCTTGGATTTACAGAAGTAATTGTTTGTTATAGTGATGAGGCTACTGAGAATGCCTATGTATATGTCTGTTGATACCTAAATTTATCGTACATATCATTACAAATCACAATAATTCCATTATTTTCCTTTACTTATTTTCCTTTTACAATAGATAATAGATTAATGTATTTCATTAGATAAACAATCGAACCCAACTGGTTCAGTTGGGTTTTTGACTCTGACGAAGACCGCTTGTTACCGTTGAAAGATCTTAGTCTTGTTTTCCCTTTTTCTTATTGTGGTTTGATCATTGATTGTTATTTCACGTGTTTATGTGAAATCTTTATATATATATATAAAGTTACAGTTAGCTTCAGCTACTCAAAGAGACTACTTCTACCTGATGACGACGACTGTCGAAATATCGTTGTGAGTCTTTTGTGTGTATCTTTATTTGTTTTTTCTCTTTAATGTGTTAACTATATATATATATATATATATATATATATGTAATCCAATTCCATGAAAATGTAAAACTTTATCAAATTTAGCAAACTTGTTGTAATTGTCTTGTCGTTTTGACTCTTCAGTCACTACTACTATGAAAATATAAAAAAATAACAAATTCACCACACCTACAATATTATTGTTCCGTCCTTTTTAAATATATCTTTATATATATATATATATATATATATATATATATATATATAAAAGATTTCACATAAACACGTGAAATAACAATCAACGTTCAAACCACAATAAGAAATGGGAAAACAAGACTAAAATCTTTCAACCGTAACAAGCGGTCTTCGTCAGACAGTTGGGTTTTTGACTCTGACGAAGACCGCTTGTTACGGTTGAAAGATTTTAGTCTTGTTTTCCCATTTCCTATTGTGGTTTGATCATTGATATATAATATAATATATATATATATATATATATATATATATATATATGATCAAACCACAATAAGAAATGGGAAAACACGACTAAGAACTGAGTTGGGTTTTTGACTCTGACGAAGACCGCTTGTTACGGTTGAAAGATCTTAGTCTTGTTTTCCCATTTCTTATTGTGGTTTGATCATTGATTGTTGTTTCACGTGTTTATGTGAAATCTTTATATATATATATATATATATTTGTTATTGATATTACAAAGCATGCATATCCGAAAAACTGTACCAAAATATACTCGTATATATATATATACTAATATTATATTACATATATCAATGATCAAACAACAATATGAAAAATGAAAAAAGACTAAGATCTTTCAACCGTAAACATTAAGTCTTTTTGACTCTGACGTAGACGGCTTGTTATGGTTGAAACATCTTAGTCTCTTTTTCCCTTTTTATATTTGGTTTGATCATTGATTGTTATTTCACGTGTTTATGTGAAATCTTTATTTCAAACATTGGTATATGGTATATGACCAATTATACAAAAGATGATTTAACATAAGAAATGGGACTTTGGTTCTATTTGTTAATTTTTGTTTCTGATGTTTACTGTGAAATCTTATAATAAACTCTTTACATTGTTTGATTTCGTTTTTCAATTTAGAAAAATGAAATCTAATTTTATGAAAAGTTGGTAAGATTTGATATAAATTGAGCCAAACAATATTATTCAAATCAAGAAAATTTAAATAAAGATTAAAAATTAGGTGTACAGACCTGAAAAACTGCCAGTATTATAAGTAATGTCAGAAGCAAGCAAGGGTGCTTGGCTTTGACCGTCGAACCATTAGGCATAATATCTACCACCACTTCTGCAGTATCTAGTTTATCCTCTTTTTCAGTTTTCTTTTTCTTGAATATATTTCGAATATTATTCTTCCATTTGCCCTCTGTGTTGACTCGATCTCTTCGTAGTTTTATCTTCTTGACCCACCCCATGCCGTGGATGATACTCATGCGCTGTGGTTGGCATTAACTGATTCTACACCGTCTCATTTGAGTGAACAGTTGCCACCATATCAACTCCACTTCCTACTGATTACTTTATCACCTTGTCTTTTACGGTAAAAGTATTCAGGCATTACTTTCAAATACCGAACAGTTTAATATCTTTTAAACTGAAAACCGCAAAATAACCTTTCAGTCTCTAGGTAGTTTTTAAACAACTGTAATAAAGCCGTATTTAAATTTTTTTTTAATTAACAATTAAGTACAGTGTATTGATATTCCGTTTGCAGCAATTACCTAAAATTAGTATTTAAGATAAAAAATTCGAAAATTTCAAAAACCATAGAAAATGATATATGAACAAAAAAAAAAAGCATAGTTCGACTTAGAGTAATTCCTATTGCTTCCACTTCTCGTGGTTTTTTTACATTAATTATAATTAACAATTGAATATTTCTATTCTACTATAAATAAAAATTATAATCATTGTGAAAAACATTTATTTTGAGATTTTGAAGGATTTATATGATTTTAGGTACCCTGAGCCCATTTTTTAATCTTCTTTGATAATGTATTTCTGTATGTAAGTTGTTGTTTATTTAAAAGTTTGTGAACATGATACAAGTCATACCAGTTCATAGATTAATTTGATATTATAAAAAAAAAATGGTTACTTGATCGTAATGTGCCAGACGTGTTTAACATTTACATAGTTTTTAGTGTAACAAGGTACCTCATTGGTATTAGGTATTACTGAAGCATGGGAAGATACGTTACTGGATTTTTGTCAAAACTACTAACTTTAAATTATCACAGTTCTTGGTGAATCAAAACACCTAAAAATTTTTCCTAAATTAGATTATTGTCTTAACTAGCAAACGGAATCACAAATTCGATGATACATGGTATTCCAAAATATCATTAGAAATTATAGAATAGTAGAAAATATCATTATTAGTAAAGTGTTAAGTAAATGCCTCTGTATACACCACATTAGCTATCTGTCCTTCACGTTCATGGAAGAACAAAGAGTTGGAACCTCTGACTCTTGAGCAAGCAAACTACAGTTGACAATGTGAGAAAAATTTGGTCTCACTCACTTCAATTCCTGTTGAGATAGAATTTTCCCTTGCAACTTAGTTACTGTCATTTCTATACAGACGCTGACGGGACATTGCAATCGTTTGAATGGAAACAGATAGTGGCTCAGAATCAATGGTATGCATTGTATACACACAGACTCCCCAGTGCCAAACCCAGTCATGATGTCCGCCTCTATGGCGTATCTGTGCAGAGCACGAACTCTGAGTCGTGTCTCGTTGCACATTTTTCACATTTTTGGGGCACTCAAGTTTTGTAACGTGAAACTTGTTACTGCTAATTAATCGCATCATGATTGGTGCCCCTACTTTAAATTTTTACTCATGAGCAGGAGCAGTCACGGAGTCGAGAAATTTATTTGGATAATGAACTTTTTCCTCATCACTAATCACTCTGTTTACTGACTTGTAAGTTCTTTCTTCGGCTTGATATAGCCTAAGAACTTGTTTGTTGATTTTTCCTGCCTGTTCATTAGTAGGGATTGAGCATTACTTGTTAACAAAGCCATTAATTCTGAATAGATAGTGCATCTTGAACTCTGGGATACACATTGTCAGTAAGCTCAAATACGCAGTATATTCATATACGCAAATGAAATTGAAATCAACTAACAATAACTACTTGTTTATTTTCAAAATAAACATGTCTGTGAAGTTAGCCAAAGACAGCTTTAAAGTCCATAACTTTGCTTCTAAGTTGAATTTTCAATCCATTCAAAGCTTAGATTTTAAGTTAGACATAAAAACATTTATTGTCAAAGTTTCAACTTGATATGTCATATGGTGGCTGAGTTTACTTCTGACAATATTATTGCGGAAAAACTGACAAACTAATAGACAGAAATTTTTCTAAGTGTGGATTCGGTTTCTGTAATGTATGAAACGTAAAGGAAACTTAAAATGAATCGGTTCTAAGCAATGTACAGACAAAAATTTGTTTTATTTATTTAGATGCACGCAGGAATTTTCTAACAAAGAGTACATCCTGTTAGAACTAATTTATAACAACACCGCTCTCTATGCGATTAGTTAATATACTGATATAGAGAGAACTGTTATTGAAGATATTTCTTTTCTTAAAGATTTTAAGAAAATTCTTCACTCAAAAAAAGTGAGTTTCCCTGCAAATTTTCAAGATAAATCGACCTAGACCCTGCTAAATAAATGAATAATAGATTCCAAGCAAAGTTAACGAAGTATATTGGGTTTTAATACTATTTTTATTAAAGTTTTAGGTATATGGTATGCTTACTTCTTTATCACTAACTTTTTTAATGAAATTTTTATTTTCGAATATGTTAATCAAATACCATCAAAATTTAACATTCATTCAGTTTATTTTTAAAATAAAACCCATTAATAAATATTCTTTATTTTTTTAAACATTTGATTTATTGTAAGTACACAGTTCCTCTTTTATATGTACACAAAATTAAGATAATTAGCTATTTCATCTTATGATGAAATCCGGTTTGATTCCTTACGATTCTATAGTGGATCTTCAAATGTGTTAATCTAGTTATTTATGTATTGAGCAGTGAGTTTTGATCGATGTTTCATGTTTACACTCCGCTCTTGTATAAACATCTTTCAAATTTTTCAAGTTATCAAATATGAAAGTGCGCCGAATATTTAAAAATCATTGGTACTTTTACCATTTCTCTGGAATTAGCATCCGACCAAGTCGTTGCATCTAAATCAATAAGTAACGAATATCTTGGGTCAAAAATTTGGCTCCAGAATTCAATACCAAATAATCTTTAAAAATCGAAAAGATATTTTTCTACAACTTTGCTCTAGTATTTATGGTATAAATTCGTATAAGTATCTAGAGTTAAATACAAATCAATTACTTAAATTGATGATGTGTTTATAAATCCTTTTCAACTAGAGATTAAATGAACTTGCTGAACTTAACTTTTCAATTGCTCTTGAGCCATGTTACTTTTTCTGTAGCTTTAATTTCAGTTTGTAGGGCTGAAGGGAGAGTGCACTGCTGTAGTCCATATTTGTTTAGGAAGTACTAGATAAGGAATGACAGCTGATAAAGTCTTTTCTTGAGTGTTAGTGAACTAACTCTTAATTTTAAAACCGTAATAGTTGTAATGACTTATAATTTAGTATTTTTGTTAAGAAATGATAGACACTTCAATAAATTTATTTGTGGCTGTTATTAGTGGATATGTTTTGACGTCAGTTTTTTTCTTAAAAAACCCAACTCTGCTTCATCGTAAAAAGAACATTAAATTTACTTGCCGTCATATAAGTCATCGAGGGGGTAGGTTGTTCTATCGATTTAAACCAGTTTTTTATTTGTACCGTTTTATTATTTAACTAATGATCTGCAGGTGCTGGAGAAAGTTATGAAAATACTCTATCAGCTTTCAAAAGGTATAATTTGGTTAACGGTTCTTGTATAAAATAATTTCCAAATATTTAAAATAATGTTTTGAAAATGTTTCCATTAGAATTAATGTTTCACAATATTTACATTGATACCAACTAAATCATATTTCTGATTGTGATCATTGGGGAAGTAAGATAGATTGATTAAAATAAGATTGATCCTATTGATAATTTTATTGTAACTAAGTGTTTAATTACAGGGCAGTTAGCTTGGGTACTGATATGCTTGAAATTGATTGTCATCTAACAAAGGATAGCCAAGTTGTTGTATGCCATGATAGTAACTTATTGAGATGTACAGGAGTAAATCGTAATATATCAGATACCAATTACAAAGATCTCCCAATTCTTAAGGAGCTGCTTCCAGTGGACTTCGACCCAGGTGCTAAATGGACTTACTATTATTTAATCTATATTGATTAGGATTAAATAAATTAATGGAGTTATTATTTAATAGATTCATGCTTGCTTTAATGCTACTTGGCATAGTATTAATGCTACTTCAGACGCAAAGGTCGAAATGGTGTTTTTATTTAAAGCAAAGTGATTCCCATTTAATTTTTTCTTCTTAATGGTATGAAATAATTATTCAAAACGCCCAAATAATTTTGTTAAAACACAATTAATTACATAATTGTTAAAGATAATCTGTTACACTAAACATGTTTAATCTTGGAATAATCCAACTTGCTTCTTTCTCATTCATAGTTTCATTCATAACTTGCAATCGCAAATTTAACTTTAATGTTCTTAGGTTTGAGTTTGTGGTACTTTCCTAAAGGATGATGTTTATTTTTAATTTTTTGTTATATTTTCTTCATGTTTAGCATCATGTAAAATTTTTCATTAGCACTTCCTATTGAATGTTTCAATTATTACTAGATATTTATTTGTATATTTGTTTAATATATATATATATATATTATATATATATATATATACAATGATTTTTCTCTAATTGTCAGTCATCTCTGTTCATTAGTAGTTTAAATTTCATGGTTTACTTTTTATTTAGTCGAACTTTGTTATTTTACGCATTCATGAATATTATGTTAACATGTTTTAGAAATAATATTGTGTGCGAGTTTTAAGGTTCTAGTATGGTAACTATTACTCTAGAATCATATAATGTGATATTGATTTAAACTCATCTGAAATCAATATTTGTTCACATTTATATTTACTCTTGTCAGTCCAAAGTTTGATTGTTTCTTCTTCTATTTTCTTTAATGAAAAATTTTAATTTCACGAACATATATATCCAAAAGTTGTGATTATACTAATTGTGATTAATGCTGTCTCTATTGAAGTACTTTGAAATAATCCAGAATATATTTTTGAAGTTTACCCATGAAAGAAAGAGGTTGGTAGAAAGATTGTTATTATTCTGCAAATGAGACTGTTAAGGTGTAGTTTTTGCTGTTCTGTTCGTTTTTTTTTTAAATATTCACTTTAATTTATTCTCCCTAAAGTCACCCACAGAGAAATGTTATAGTTGTATTAATAACTGTAGATGTTTACTGTAATCAGTTATTTCCTGTTGAAACTAAGATCATCAGATATCAGGGCTAACATTCTAGTTCTGTTTAATTTTTTTTTTTTTTATTGAAATAATTGGACGAAAGACAACTCATACAAGAAGAATCTTTGTGGCAAAAAAGAATAACGATGAGACTTATTCGAAACGTTTCATTTGACAGTACAGATTAATGTACACTTTAGTTAATAACATTAAACTATAACTGTGAAGTGTGTAGGACGGATTAAAATTAACAGGTGTTCTTTGTCCTTAAATTCACTTTTTTATATTATCACTCGTTCGCCATACCTGTCTATAGAACAGCTAAATTTGTAAGCAACATGCCTTACATCAAAATGCACTAAATTTGAAAGATTTGTTTAAAACTTATCTTCTTTTTGATAGTTTTTGTACATATAAAGAAGTTACATAAGGGATATATTTAAATTCTACATATATAATTTTGGGACTTGCATATTTCTATGTAATGATGATATAAGAAAATATAAATTTACTTATATCTTCCTTTACTAAAATATACTTTACCTCTTAATTTCCTAATGATTTGATTTTGTTATAGGTGCTTTTTACAAAGGAAATACTGACAGTAACAAATCAAGCAATGAAGAAAGAAGAATTCCATTACTTTTTGATGTTTTTACATGTTTTCCAAATATTCCTATAAATATAGACATCAAGAGCAATAATGTATCTCTTATAGAAGAAGTTGATCGTTTGATCACTCAGTTCAATAGATCCGACTTTACTGTGTGGGGAAGCTTCAGTAATGAAATAACTTATAGATGTTACCTTCAGGTATATTCTAATTTAAAATCTAAAATAGTATCACTTAATGATTAATTGTTTGTTATCTATTTATTAGAGATGGAACGATTCATTAAAATTGGTAATTGTAAGAATCTTTTATTTTCAGGGAATCTGCATCGGAATCGAAAATAATCGCTGTTTGATTCTTCATATATTCACCACACATGTTCCGTAGTTGTACAATTACTATTTAATGTTTACTTATATGTGGAAATTAAAACGAATCCTTCACATAAGGTTTAGAATGCGTGGTTTTATTCTTCAGGTTAATGTATAATAAAAATCACAACATTGTAACTACTTATTTAATAAAAAAATCAGAAATTGAAATATGGAAAATCAAGGAGACATACCTGCTTGATGTGAGAAGGTAGATTAGGGAATGGGTTATAGGAAGTGACAATTTGAACTTAATTGAGTTTAGTGGAAAGAGGTTTGGTAATAGCTAATAATGTTTACGTAGTAAAAGTTATATATATATATAATTAAAATAAGCAGTGACACAATATAAACGGAAAAACGATCCAAACTGGACACAATAACAGTTCAGAATTGAAGATAAGTAGCACACAAAGTAAAGAAACACACTTACAAACTTAAATTTTTGGGCAATCCGTCTTCAGGAGAAAAGAGAAAGGGAGACCAAGCACGTTGTAGACCCAACGGCTAGTAACCGACCACACTTTACGGCCGTTGCGTCTCGACGTGCTTGGTCTCCCTTTCTCTTTTCTGCTGAAGACGGATTGCCCGAACGGAGTTTGTAAGTGTGTTTCTTTACTTTGTGTGCTACCTATCTGCAAATTTGAACTGTTAATTATATATATATATATATATATCTAGGTATAGTATGTGTACAATTTTAGGATCATAAACCCTGCTATATTTTGTCTAGACTGCTAAGAAGCATTCTTTTTCTGCTAAAAGTAATAAAACATGTGTGGGCAATGACAAGTGGTTCAAAGTTTGTGGCACAAATACAGTTACAGAGCTGTGTACTTATTACATTATTATAAGTAAAAAAAATGTATATTAAAACTAGTTCTAGAATTGCAATTTTTTGAGTATCACCCTTTATAATTGATTGCACGATTTGTGCTGTCTTCCATGTGTTAAAAACGTTAACCTGTTTATTCACAACTATATGTATATTTAATACATGTAATAAATTACATAATTAGTTTATGGTTAGTCTAACAATGAAGAAAAAAATAATATCTTTTTGTTTCAGAATCCAAGCGTAAACCTGTTTTTTTCAATGAAACAAGTAATTAATTTATTACTTCTCTATTACTCTGGATTGTTACCCTTTTTTCCTCTAAAGGAGTCTCATTTAGAAATATTCTTACCATCAATGTATTTAAGGCCGGAATGGTATGTATTTTGTGAGTAGTTGGAATTATTTTAATTTATCTTTAGTAGTCAAGATGATATGTTAAAGGAGAAACAATCCTAATGACAGTGGAGGAGGGCATTTTATGACCCAGTGGCCTGTGCCCTTCATCAGGATCCTAGATGCATTAATGATGAGGAAATCTCTCTTCCAACATCTCAACAAAAGGGGAATTCAAGTATGAGTTTTAACTTATTTGTTTTCTTTTTTTTTTTACATATAATTTTTTTTTTTTTTTGAAGTTTGTACTGCCTTGGTTTTAGATATACTAAATATAATTCTCTATGTATTCTGATATTTATAAAACATTCTTCAAAAACATTGTTAATAAAATTACTTAAAATAATCAAATTAATTGATTAACTTGTGAAAAATAATTGTGAAGTAGCATTAGTAATAACTTTATTATTTAAGTACTGCATTACGGATAATTCATAGCACTTTTATTTATAATGGATAATTAATTGTTCTAATGCCTTATGCTAATCTGTAAATTCTGTTGTGAGGTGAAAGTAATTAAATCGTCTGGTAAATCAGTTCAGTGTTCTTGCTATGAAATGAAAAATTATTTTTGTTAAGAAATAATCTTTTTTGGTAACTTTTTATCCTCTAACTTTGTTTGTATATAAGGTGTTTTTATTCTGCATATCTCACACCAGTATTAATATATTTAATTTACATTGTAAATTACAAATGTATTGTAAATGTAAATAAAAAAATTATATATATTCAAAAAATTATCCATATTTACTTAATATATATAAGAAAACTTAGTATAAAATGTATATACAAATATTTTTATGAAACAATGAAAAATAACAACAAAAATTTTAAAAGTAATAATAGTGTATTATTGTCATGATAAAATAAATAAGTATTAATTAGAGTCCATAAATACAAGGTAAAATAAGTTTTAAAAAATATAAACATGTTAAAAAATATGTACATTATATATTTTTACTCTTACTTTTCTTTTTCTTCTAATGTGTCATGGTTTTTTTTAATTTTGCTAGCAAACCTTGAGTTATTTATAGTCAATATCAAATATGAAGTTGTCAAATTAATAATTTTTTTTTCAACCAAGTTGCATTTGAAGACTGGAATATTAAATTAGTCACCACTGTCAGTTTGCCGTCTTAGTGAATGAAGTAGATTGTGGCCTGAGTTTAGATGGTAAAATTTTGCTTTCAGATCTATGTATGGGTATTAAACGATGAAGATAACTTCAAAAGAGTATATGATTTGGGAGTGACAGGAGTCATGACTGACTATCCATCGAAATTGAAAATTTTTTTGGAAAATCATCCGGAATATGGTTTTGAAAAAGGAGAAACGCATGCTTCGTTGCAGTGATGCCATTAAAGCTATTTGTTTTTGAGTAATTTTTGCACTTCACTAAACAAGTAAGTATTGTTAAACAAATTGTATAAATGCATTAATTGATACCATATTAAATACAACATTGTCTAAGGATTGTTATCTTTTTGCAGCCGCAAACATATGCAGCATATTATAGTATTTATATAATACAATAGTATCACATGGTAAAAGTATGGTAGTAAACTAACCACTGTGTAAGCTGAATCTGTAGAATTATATTACTAGAAGTAGACGGATTAACTCTTAAGACAACAATTTAATGAACATTTCAAAGACAGCACAAATAACTAAACTGTATCAAATATGTGAAAACTTAAAAATTTTAAGTCATAGAATAAAAATTAAATTAATACAATTATCAATAAAGAAAGAAATTCGGAATATTCGGTAATGTGAGAAAAATAGTAAAAACCAAATTTATTACCATTAATTCCGAGCAGCTATCCGTTTCCATTCAAACGGTTGCAATTTTCGGTCAGTGTTTGTTTCGCAATGACTGTAAATAAGTCGCAAGGGGAAATCCTACCTACAGTAAGAATTGAGACTAAGTGTTTCTCATATCGTCAACTGTATGTTGCTTGCTCAAGAGTCAGAGGTTTCAACTCTCTGATCAACTTGGAAATTTTAAGTCATATAATAAAAATTAAATTAACACAATTATCAGTGAAAAAATAAATTCACTCTAAACAAACTGGAATATTCGGGAATGTGAGAAAAATAGTAAAAACAGAATTTGTAAAGAAATATGAAGTTCAAATTAATACAACTTCATTGGAAAGTTAAACTGGTAAAGACAAATAAAAATTTGATGAACTAGTTATATTTTTTCTAAATGAATCAATATATTATATCTGAAAGAGTAATCTTCACCCTCAAATTAAATATACAATCTATAATACACACGAAATTGACATGGTTGCTTTTCTAGATGGTCATGTGTTGGCCTGTTATAACTGGTCTTTTGTAGTTACATGTGTACGAAGTAAGACATATTTTAATTGTTTGAATGATTGTAGACGTAGCTGTGAAACATGTCAACAAAAATTGTTTCTCTTTTAGTGACTCATAAGTTATTGTTTGGTGCATAACTCCTTGGTGACAAGTGTTATCACTACCCTTCATTCACCTGTCTTATCGCAGCTTGTATATTAGTATTTCCATAAATGGTCAAAGTAATTGAGAGTTTGTACACTTTTCATACAGGGAAAACTTTTATTTAAATTGTCTACTGATTTCAAGAAGATAACAACAAAGTATATTTTGTTATCAGGTCTGCACAGTTCCCTGATTTGCATTAACAAGAATGTTGCTAAAACTAATGAAGAAGACAAACTTACCCTCATGATATATAGCAAGGATAAAAAGGGGGGTTTAAACCCCCAAGTTCTACCAAATAGCATCTTCCAGCTATGTATAGCTTTTGTGGCCTTAATCATGGTATTTGTTACATGACTATTGCAATTTAGCTTACTATCCAAATGAACTCCAAGGCACTTATATTCTTTTGAGAGCTCAAGTCAAAATTCAGTTTTTTTTAATTTACACATTTTTTTTTAAAAAAAAATGACTCTTTAAAATGTATTCGCATATAGTCTTTTTTCTTTACCCGTATCTCTGAGTATTACAGCATGCTGAATGATTTCAAAAACGGTGCCGTCATACTTGCCATTGGATACATACGATAACGTGGTTGTTAGGATCCCCTTGCGTATTATGTATTTTATTACTTAGGAGTTGAATAAGGTCCATCCACTACCAATGACCCAAATAAAAGAGATAACCTCCTAAAAACAACCTGTAGTGATAATATTTAAGTTGTATTTATTTCTACTACTACACTTTGATCAAGTTTATGGTTACTGGATCAACATTCTTGTCGTTTAGAGTTGTTTCTATGTATAGAGTAGTCGTATTGTAAAGGCTCCCTTTATGACTAGGAAACAACTAAGAATATTTGTTTAAATTCTAATGTTATTCAATTTAGTTAATAAAAATCTGTTGATTTCCCTTTCTGTTCAGGAAAATGAGTCTAAATGAGAAGCTCAGCCGTCTCTTCCTCACTCAGTAAATTCGTCGTCTCTTTTGTAATACAGTTGGATTCATATTTAAGTCAATATCTTTTGTTGTCTGAAGGTTTTTTTTAAGATCTTTAATGACTTTTTAAAAATATTTTCATGAGTTTCTTCTATCTTTCCTCATAGCTTGGTTATATCTGTGATGGAGTATCTGTATGTCTTCCATTACCAGATACTTTTTCTCTGTTAAAGCATTTCCTAGTTCTTGTTCTAAGATGTTCGAGAATGTTATGATCACGAAGACATATTATAATTTTTATTAACCACTTCCGTCAGACAAGCGGAATCAAATGTATTTCCTCTTTTTCATGTTAGGTAACCTCAATCAACTATTATGACATTGTTATAGTTTTGTTGAGATCTTCCAATTTCTCTTTTAGGAAGTCTAGGCGGATTTAATGTTTCTATAAGTGTTTTTAGCTGCACTTATGTAAAATGAATCTTATGCTTTGTGTGGTCAGACAGCTATGGCTCATTCGACACATGCCAGTGTTTAACCTTGCCACCAAGACAGGCACTATCAAGAGTAACTCCAACACCTTTTGTCCTACCCTGGTGGACAAAGGTAGGTTGATAAAACTTTGTTTAGGATACCTAAATTTGTTGACTATGTATTCATTAAGATTTTTACCTGTTTTTTATGATTTTGGTACTTCCCCATATTAAGTAATTAAGCGTCACATCCTATTATAAATTGAATATTTCCTTTTCTGCCAAAGTTGTGAAGTGTTGAATCTCTTGGGACGGCGTATCCTATGCTGCAGACAAAAAGTCCTGAACCGGAGGCATAATCGTCCTAGATAACCTGCTCTTACATTAGGGATATCTAGTAATACTGCAATTAAATCCCCAGAAATTGAATGAATCCTGGGCTACTGCTGTAGTTTAGATTTGAACAAAAGAGGTTTGCCATGAGCCCTATCAAAATCTATCTTTTTAATCTGTTAGATGTACCTTGTATCTTACCTTTGTAAATCCAGGGTTCCTGGATTACGGATATGAGAATTCTTCTTCGTTCTAAGCAAGTTCCAACACCTTAATGAGTAGATTAGGCATTTACAGAAAATGAAAAGGCTTTTCTTCCTCGTACAAGTTCCACACTTTAAATATCACCAGGATCCCATTTGTAAATTATTCCTTGAACCACTATTTACTTAAGAGTTGACTAAAGGTGGATCATACATTTAATTTTGTCGTGGGCTATGTTTTCTGTTTAATATTTTTTTGCAGTTATAATAAATTAAATTTTTATAGTTTTTTATTTCTATAATATACTGAATCAACAACTTATTTGTTCAAGTTTATATAACCTTATTTAGAACTGATGAATTAATATTTTGTCTATCCAACGTATACATAAAACGTAATTGAACTAATATTTTTTTCTCTTTATTAGTGACATTCAGTTGTTTTTGTTAATAATTAATTCCAAAACATGTCAGCAAAGTATTTCATAACACATTCTTGGTAACCTATCAGAATCCATATGTAATATTTGCCGCTATCGCGTCAGAGGCGATTTGTAGATTAATAACCCCAGTATTAATTAATTACCACAGAGGAGCTACAAAGATTGTATGAATTTTGTAAGAACTCAGGCTGTCCTCTAATCGCGGGTTGTGATGTGAACGCTCATCACTTGATGTGGGGCAGTTCTAGCAATAACCATCGGGGAATTGCTTTGCTAGAGTAGTTAATATCAACTGATCTTGAGATTATGAATCTGGGCACTCAACCTACGTTTGTTAATATCAGAGGTGGAAGTATAGTTGATATTACGCTGCCTTCTCGTAGCCTAGTAGGATTAATTAAAGGATGGAGGGTTTCTCAGGTTTCACCAATGTCTGATCATCTAATGATCCGTTTTGATATTTCCTTAGATTCTGGAAAAGAACGTTTAAGAAGAAACCCTAGATTGACCGACTGGCAGCGTTTTGTTGATTATATTCGGTCAAATCAGGTGTTTTCTTGTTCGTATAATATTGTGAATATACGAACGTTAAATGCTAGAGCGAAGGAGGTAACTTTGGTCATATTATGAGTCATGTCCCATGCGTCCAACTCCGGCTAGGATAATTATTATGACTGACTTAACAATCACAGAAATTAATTTGAATAAGTCTTTGAATGCAACTGATCGAGTATGGACGTGAGGTTACTGCCAACTTTATTGCCGTTCAAGGACCTTGGAATTTTAAACCCAGTTTGAGATTTGGCCTTTCGGGTCAAATCATCCAAGTGTCTAGCGAACCTCTAGCAGCTTTTTATAGTGGTCACCCCATAATAATCTGTATTCGTACACGTATTACTCTTCCATTTTCAAGTTCTGGTGTCCTTGTAATTTGTATTTGGCAAACCAAAACCTAAATTAGTTTTGGCAAACTAAATGGTTAAGAACAATTTAATCAGTTGTCTATATATTGATTTATCCTAAAACAGTGAACTGAGAATTACATGTGAAGCTCCTAAACTCATTTATTTTAGGAGTTATTAAATTCCAAAGGCCACCCTGTACGGCAGACCCCACAAGTTAGTCTGAAGACCTTGTACAAAGTTACGCCACGCAGCTCTTTTGTGCCCTTCGCAAGCCTTACGGAACTTTCTCTTGCTACAGATGAATCTATCATAGTTAGCCTTCCTTATAGCAGGGTCTCTACTTCTTTGGTAGTTTCTTCTTTCCTTAGTGGTTACTCTCTTGAGAGACTCAAGTTCCTCGCTCCACCAAGGAACTTTCCTATATCTACCGCTTGTAGTTCCAAAAACTCTTATCATGGTATCATAGAGAAGCTCCGTAAGGATGTAAGAAGACTTGCCGCCCCCAAACGACCCCCCCCCCCTCCCCCTGGCGTCACCTTGGTACATCTTTAGGGTGACTGCTCCAAAACCGTAGCTAATCACCCCCTCCGTGCGTTTCAGTTCAGCCAAGGTGTCTTCGTTTAGGAAAACAGTGACCTGTCTCGAGTGCTCCTTTACTTCTCCCACCTTCACCACTTTCCAGTCTTGAGGGGAAAGGGAAGGATCGGATCTTCTCAGGATCTTTAAAATTTTCTCCGCTTCGGATTGTTCCGCCGGAAACCAAGCCCTGGACCTTGGTCGGCTAGGGATGTCTTCCTTGCCGACTGCCTCCAGTCTTGCACTAGGCCATACTTCTTCAATCGTAGCTGTGGCTAGTTTAAAAAGGTCTGCAGATCTCTGGTCCGCACATGCCATGAGTTTGTTGCGACCCTGAGATCAACCTGCATCTTTGCAACAAGGAGCCCTACCCGGATACACTCCGAGCAGGGCTATTTCACTAGCGTCCAAAGCTTTTGTGGAAACGCCCCATCCGTTTGGCTACGGTCGATCACCGCCCAAATATGGTGATCTTTGACCACCTCACGGAAGGGGCGAGGTAGTCGTCTCTTAGATGAGGGTCCCTGTTTCTGCTTCTTAGCTTCCGGCTCAGGATCCTCACCCAAGCGCGGTCTCTTCCCCACATTGCGCCTCACGTATTCCTCCCTATCTTCTGAAACCTTCTTGGCCTAGCTCAGCGACGCCTATTTTGCTCAGGGTGATCTTTCTCAGGTATCTCACTGAGCCCTTTCAGTACTCGCAAAGCGCCCCTTTTATCTCTATAAGCCTTCAATGAGGGAGAGATATGCTTCTTAGGTTTAGTAGGTCTAGTAACCTGGGATCCTACTGCTTCCTTATTTTGCTCAGAAGGGCCAGGATCGTCCTTCTTATGGATGGACGTGTCCTTTTCCTTCTGAGTATCTTTGCTGGGCTTGTCTTCAACATTGTTAATTTAGGTTTTGATTTAGATTGAGTGTTTGAGTTTCCATACTTGTTCCCACGAGTATCGGGGGGTGGATGTCCGCCTGGTGAGAGCCCCGACTCACCAGGTAAGGCTGCTTACTTTGGGAGGGCGCCAGGTATCCCAAAGGCTCCGTTTTGACACCTAAACTGTCCCAGGTGCCTTCCAGTCGGCGCACGGGTCATCTGACACACCATCAGGTCGATTTGAATTCCTCCTTCCGCAGGACGAAGTGAACAAAAGAACCTAAGGGTAAAGGAAGAGGAAAACAAAGGATAAAGGATATCCACGGGAGGTATAGGGTACGATAGGATATAGGCAATAGTATAGCTTTACTCTCGTCTGTCAGAGTAGGGCAGCTTGGAGCCCTACTCTTGTCCAGGAGTCACCACAAGGAGGCGAGAGTAGCGTTGGCTTAGAGAGGCTATAAGCGACGCTTCTGACCCCTATTTTTGAAATAATAAAATACTTAATGCTCTCTGACAACTGTCAATGTGTCCTGAAAGTAAAAATTTATTTATTAAAAATAAACCTAGTTCTCGTGACACATACATTATTTTGTTATTTCATACTCTTTTTGTCAAAGAGTTCCTGACCAAGGTTGTTATGTTTAGTGTTGATCATAAAGTACAAGTCTTATAGCAGGATTAGTTTTTGTACAGAATAATAATTGCTAAGACGTATAAAGGGACTTTTAATCAGTTCTATTGTTTTTAAGATTACTAAATAAATGTCCATTGTTATTATTCTTTATCAATTGTATAATAAAACTCTTGTTTTTAGCAATTGCAGACCCTTTATTTTCCATAGCGCAAATATATATCATGTATTTTTTCAGTTGATTTGTATGGATATATATATATATATATATACAAAACACTTTTTCTTTTTCTCGGAGTTTGGTCAGGGTAAATATATGGAATCACCTTTTTGCCAACGTTTCGTCTTTATTTCAAGACATCCTCAGGGCTATAAACTAACAAAAAACAATAAACAATGGACATTTTTTCATTTCTACTTTAAAAACATCATAAACAAATTGAAAAAAGAACTTACTGAAGGCTTGGTTCTGTTACATTTACAAACAACCGTTAACTGTCATTACATGTGCTGTTCCAAGCGACAAATTATTGAACCACTGTTTTTTTAGTACAATCCATTATATATAAACATATATACTTATACACATATTATAATATATATCTATTATAATATGTATCACCATAATATATATCTATAATACATTTATAATAAATTATTATTTTAACAATCCTTAAAAATATAAACTAGATAACATTGCATCTTTAACTATTTATGATGGAACTATAAATCCTACTTAAATTGTCTGTATCTGTTTTTCTATTGCAAGTATTATTAGTATTTTTGATATGTATCATTTCTTTTATCAATCTTTTATTGTATGAAGTTTCATAATCTAAAATTGATGCATTCTCAAATTGAAATGTGTGTTGATTTTTAATTGCATGCGAGGCTAGGGCACAAAACATTTTTTTATTTTTAAAATTCGATTTGTGTAAAGCTAATCTATCTTTTAGATATTGTTTGGTTTGACCTATGTATTTTCCTATACCTATGAATTTTAAAAATAAAAAAATGTTTTGTGCCCTAGCCTCGCATGCAATTAAAAATCAACACACATTTCAATTTGAGAATGCATCAATTTTAGATTATGAAACTTCATACAATAAAAGATTGATAAAAGAAATGATACATATCAAAAATACTAATAATACTTGCAATAGAAAAACAGATACAGACAATTTAAGTAGGATTTATAGTTCCATCATAAATAGTTAAAGATGCAATGTTATCTAGTTTATATTTTTAAGGATTGTTAAAATAATAATTTATTATAAATGTATTATAGATATATATTATGGTGATACATATTATAATAGATATATATTATAATATGTGTATAAGTATATATGTTTATATATAATGGATTGTACTAAAAAAACAGTGGTTCAATAATTTGTCGCTTGGAACAGCACATGTAATGACAGTTAACGGTTGTTTGTAAATGTAACAGAACCAAGCCTTCAGTAAGTTCTTTTTTCAATTTGTTTAGATGTTTTTAAAGTAGAAATGAAAAAATGTCCATTGTTTATTGTTTTTTGTTAGTTTATAGCCCTGAGGATGTCTTGAAATAAAGACGAAACGTTGGCAAAAAGGTGATTCCATATATTTACCCTGACCAAACTCCGAGAAAAAGAAAAAGTGTTTTGTATATATATATATATATATATCCATACAAATCAACTGAAAAAATACATGATATATATTTGCGCTATGGAAAATAAAGGGTCTGCAATTGCTAAAAACAAGAGTTTTATTATACAATTGATAAAGAATAATAACAATGGACATTTATTTAGTAATCTTAAAACAATAGAACTGATTAAAAGTCCCTTTATACGTCTTAGCAATTATTATTCTGTACAAAAACTAATCCTGCTATAAGACTTGTACTTTATGATCAACACTAAACATAACAACCTTGGTCAGGAACTCTTTGACAAAAAGAGTATGAAATAACAAAATAATGTATGTGTCACGAGAACTAGGTTTATTTTTAATAAATAAATTTTTACTTTCAGGACACATTGACAGTTGTCAGAGAGCATTAAGTATTTTATTATTTCAAAAATAGGGGTCAGAAGCGTCAGAAGAGAAAAAGAAAAAGTGTTTTGTGAATATTTTGTGGTCAAGAAAACAGTACCGTATTATATATATATATATATATACTTGCAACCCGCGCCGGCTTCTCAAAGATAAACAAAAAATACTTATATCTTTTATTACTTTTAAAGTCTTACCACTGTAAGTACAACAAACATTTTAATACAATTTTTCTTGAACATACATCTTAGAAGACCAGACTGAATTTTTTTAGAATCGTATAAACAATACAATAAACAATGGGTAAAAAGCACCAGCAATCTTATTTCTCTATCTCTTCCTGCTCAGTTTAGATACACTCTACTAGTCGTATTGCTAGCTTGGTCATGGAATTTGTCTGGAGAATGTTTTCGCGCCATGATTTTAAATGTCATTTCAAGCAGAAAGAAATTATACTTTCTTCAGAAACACAATCAGATTCAGGCAGTAGTTTGTAACTGGCTTACAGAATTTAACCGAGGGCCGGTTACTCTAACGCGATGAGACTCGTGAAGGTCGACTCAGCAACGGTATCATCCGAGAAGGCTGAAGAAACAATAACCTGCGAATTATCTTGCACCAGGTCAACTCAAGTTCCCATTCTACTCCTAGGACAACCACATTTTCGACTGAGGAGAACATTGAGCTAATGTGCGACCCTCCCTACAGCCCAGATAAACAAATATTCTCTGTTTACCATCGTAAAAAAAAAATTAAATAATCAAAGATTTTCAATTTCAAAAGATGCAATTGAGACATATGGTGGACTGTTATGGGAATGGGATATATGTACTTCTGAGTGACATCGTCTAGTTTTGGGCCACCTATGACTGTTCAACCTTTCAACTTGCCCAGCCTAATTCCACTTCATTTATCTTGACTGTGTACTTTAAAAAGGCATTAAAAGATCCTCTAAGTAAAATATATTTAAATACTTACTTGACCAAATAAATTATGACTGATCAAATTAAAAAGATAATATTAGTTGTTTTTTTATTCGACTGACACTGTATAGTTATTTAATTGTTTTTGTTTTAATATTTCTTAATACCACGTTCTTGTTCTAACTTTTGTAATGTTAAATTATTTATTTTTTGTCATATCAATAATAGATAAAAGGTTATTCTTTACGAAAAAAATGTAAAGCCTGAATTTAGAAAAATTTTATTTTTTGACAAATACTTTTAATTAACTTACAGTTGTTATTTCACCGATGAAATGAAGTCAACGGATGAATATTATCAGAACTTAATTTAAAAAACATTAATATAAATCTACTTGGTAAGAATATCTGGTTCTCTGTCAGGTGAATGTTGTTAAAATGTGAACAAATAGGAAGTTTTAACGTTAAACACTAGTACAGATTACTCCTTCGGATTCCTCACGTGGAAGTGAAAAACGTGAATTTTAGTTGTTGGTGATTTTGAGAGTTTAGATTACGTCGCAGAGAAAATGTTTCAACTGAAAGTGGTTGAAAATCCCATTTCTAATCACCTGTTTGTTTTCAGATTTTCTCGAAAGTCGTCCGTTTTTAATATATTCTAATTTATTTTGATTTAATCCCACCCACCCATAGAATATATATGTGTTATATCGACATATATAACACATATGGAAAAGTTATATGTGCGAGATATATAAACCAAAAATATATCTTATTTAGTATTCTACTGTGGCCTAAGCTGTATACTAAGCAGTCTTCATTGATATAAAATAAAAAAGAATAGCAAAATCGAATATAATATAGGAAAACAAGCCTACCAATAGAGAAGTTGGACATAGTTTCGTAATGCAAAAGAAACATTTATCATTGGAAATTTGACAGGAAGTTAATCACATAAAACAAAGGTGCTAATCGATGACAATATAACTACGACGGAAATACATTGTATACCTTTTATTAAACCATTAACATAAAAAATACATTAATTTACCTTTTCATTTATGAACTTGGTACTAATGAGATAGATGTACTTGATGAGTATGCAGCAAGACTGTTGATATTCGGTATACAAATGATAACCTTAAGTCGCAAATTACCACGGTTCTTATTTTAATTTTGAAAAACGTTTCAGACATAAAAAAACACACTCCAAGTTTAGTCTGTTTCTTTACTTCGTCAGAATTGCGTTCGTGTGGCTGAAACCAGCTTCGACCATGTACGAAGTTGGGAAGGCGAGTGAGAATTGTTCGGCTACTGCTGTGAGCTTGGGTTATTTAGAAGTATTGATATTGTTCCATCATTCTGTAAGGGTTTCATGATCAAACATCGCTTTAGCTGCAAGATCTACTCACATTTTAACAATGTCATCTTCTAAGTAAGATTCCTTATTTTCACTGTCCATTTCCATATCAAATGGAGTAACTAGCCAAGCGGGAGTATGATGTTCTCCAAGTCTTGGAAACATGCTTTGAAGTCTTTTCTTATTCTAACAAGTGCTCAATGTCCAAGTCACCATCTAAAGTGTTCTCAGACTCTTTCAGTATTCGCAAGTTAAAGAATATTTGAAATTATTATGTGCTAGTGAATATTAAAATAGTTCAATTTTATCCTGCCCATTAATATTGTCCGAACTTGTAACGTTTAAGCTTTGAAGTCGTTTTTATACTGAATTAAATTTTGAATAGAGATATGCCAAATTCATTGTATATCTTTTATTAAACCAGTAACAATAAACAATTCATTTATAATGACTGTATGTAGAAGTTTATTTCGATGAGTGTATTTTTTTAAAATACTCAAACTTCTAGGGTTCCTTGTTTTCATGGACTGCGGTTAGGTTAGTGTTTTTTAAATAGAAATCTGTTATCAGTGGCTTTTCTCATGTATAAGTTTTATTTATTTTTGTAGTTAATTTTTGTTTTGTTCACTTGAACAATAGGTTTTAACATGTGATGCATTATGATCAGCTTCTTTTTCTCATATGTTCGGATCATCCAAATTATACCATTGGTTACATAAGCATTTTCCTCCATCCTTAAGAGTCAGTACAGCAAATAGAAATTTGGAACAAATATTGTAACTCGTGAAGATTTTCGGCATCACTTTTAAATTCAATGGAGGCACTAGAAAGGTTATTTTCTTTGAATAAATCTGAAGTAATGATAGGACCAGAGGAGTATTTTAAGGTATCTGGGAATGATTGTGTCGGTTCTGTGCTGTTCAAAAACGCAGAATGATACTTTGTAAGAGATCATTTCTAAAGAGAGGACATTTAAAATTGGTCATGAATAATGATGAAAGTATTATACATTATTGTGATAGAAACATATTACTAATTATAATTTTTGTCCGTCATTTTAGAAGTACTATCTAAAAGTTAAAATTACTTTAGAACGGGCTTTCTCTTTCCAAGATCTATATATATCAATTTTACAAATGTCTGCAGGCACACTTTGTGTAAAAATTCAAGAAATATGTTATAGTCCAAATACTATGGAAAAATTGTTAGTACTTTCCTTTTGAGAGCTACCTAAGCTTAGTATGTAAAAGCAGCTGTCGATCCACCTTTGACTGGCAAATAATATTATGGAAACTGAGAAATTTTTGCCTTGAGTGAAGAAATTGGAAATGTGGGGAAAAAATTATATCACCTGGTAACTCTGTACAGTGTCCGTTGATCCACCTCAGTGCCCTTCATCCTGCTTGCAGGCCAGTAGCTGACTGTTATTTACAAGAAAAACCGTTGTTGATTATAATGATAATAACAATAATAATGCATTAACAAAGGGAACAATGTAATCGGTAAGCTTATATTTTTTTTATTTTTGAACAAATCTTTATCGAATGATGCCTAAGAGTCAGCGCACCATTTGGAAACCGGTGCTTTAGAGACTTAGTTGACTACAGTGTATCTTAACACTGTGTTACATCCAATTCTATTTATTTGGCTAATTAAGCTTGTTACCTTTAAAACAAAAATAATAAATTTCCTTTTATTTATTCCTACCTAACTTTTTAGCTTACAATGTAATGTTCACATCCTAATTCTTAATTAACATTTGGAACTTATTTAACTAGATTATTTAGAGAGTAACTTGTGATATACTACTAAGTTCATTAATTTTAGGAAAGTGTGATCAAATGTTTATCAAGGAAAATCAAATGTTTTCATGAATTTTGGTCCCTATAGAAGTTTTTAAAATTTATATGTTTAAATATAAAAATATAGACTGCCTGATAAAATAGAAAAAAGAAATTACATCGGTAACCGGTCAGCTTTCCAGGTTGAAATCAAACTTAGTAAGTAGATGGCGTTTCGTTTTTTTAAACATTTTTATCTTAAAAACGCAGTAGTTATGGCCCTAGCTATCTCGCCATTAATGAACGTCATGCTTCTGATTCTAATGAAGTAATAATTGTAGCTCAAGAACAAAATGAACAAAGAAGAAAAACTGTAAACTTTTTGAATTAAAAAGGAACTAAGATTCTCTTAATTATATAAGTGATATGGCCAGTTCAAATAGTATTTATTCCAATTTGGTTTTGTTTTAACGATTGTGTTTGTATTGATTAGGTGCAAGTGAAATGTTTATTTGTAAAGTTAGTGTTCATATATTTTAGAATAAATTTATTTTGATTGCTTGGTATATAGTTTGAGTGTTATGGGTTGTGTAAATTGAAAGGTTATGTTTAATGTTTGCCTTTCTAATTCACCCTTGTAATGTAAAAATCATCATTTTTCTCTTAGAAACAATTCATACCTTATATCATTTCCTACTTATATCTAGAACATTTCTGCTTGCCCATTGTTATTTACATTGTATTATGCATTTGTTGCTGTATATTTGTTTGTTTGTGTAGTATATAATTTCTTATGTTTTCTTTGTTTTTGTAGGCCTATGAAAAACGTTTTAAATAAAATCAAAAACACTTCAGCCATGAAAATTTTATTTTAATGTGGAAAACTGACCTATTTCCGATTTAAATTGTTATAATATATATTACATTTATATTAATAACTGTCGAAGTTATGATTATTAGAATTAAGGAGCTCAATATTAGTGTTTTAGTACTTTTTTTATTGTACCACAATTGTTATTTTAGATTTGGTAAAAATATGCAGGTTATCTCCATATTATTATCTGGCTTTGGAGCACAGTTACTGTTTCAGTTCAAAGAACGCTGAGTTTTTATACTGTTACCCCTCTTCTACAAAACAAATAAATTTTATAGAGAACAGTGGCAATATTTCAAGACAACGTACGTAAAAAGCAAATGCATGTTGGCACAGTATATATTACTTTACTTTAAGTTTATATTTTCCTTGTTTAGTGATAAATAATGTAAGATATGCAACTAGTTACCACTGTGTAGGATTTAGTGTTATCAGTACTGTGATTTTATTTTTCTAGTAATTATTTAATATCTAATATTTTTTTGTGATTTGGTAATGTGATCATTATTGATTCCAGTATTTGTAATTTACTTTATGAAAAGTAAATATTTACTTTTCTGAATACGTGCTGAATATATTTTTTTTAAAATTAATTGTAACATTTAGCCTCTTTTTTTTGTCGGAGTTACGCTTGTTTTTATTACAAATAAATGTTTTAAATACTTGGACTTCTTATTACTGAAAATGGAATAATTTTCATTTGTCATTTGTATCTTAGTAGTTAGTTAACTGTCCTAAACAATGGGTAATTCCTTATACCGGAATACAACTAGAGTACCTCGACAGATTATTCTCTATTTCTTCCCCAGAATTCAGAATTGTACATTACCTATTTGGGCTTCAAAGCTTTATAGTATCTCATATCTTTTTTATTTTTACAATAATTGTCAAAAAAAATATATTCTTAAGGAATGGGATTTAAAAAATAAATAAAGGCCAATAACTTTGGTTCTCTAAAATTTAATCAAAAACTAAGTTGCAGCGACATACTTCGGAACTCTGTACATTTCATATGCCGTCTCCTCGTCGTGCGATGGATCGCACTCAAGACCAATATAATCTATTTCTAAGGAGAAAGGACCATTTATTTGATCTGCTGCAGTTATTCCAAAATTTGTCACTCTATCTAATTCCATAGGCTCTTGAAGGTCCTGTATTCTTCCTTTACTCGCCTTGAAAAACTTTGAAAATGGAATCTGAAATTAAAAACAAAGGTTAATTCATCAAATTAATGACCTCTTTAAATCAGATAACGTTTGCACAAAGAAACTTTAATTTAACTATCTTAAGATGTAGTACATAATCATTTAAAAGCATGTTTACTTAACTGAACTCTTTTGTTTGCTAACTTAACACTTAGAATATTGATTGCAAACTAAAGTTGCGATAAGTTGCTATTCCCCAACATGAATTATGTCTTATATCTATGTACTTTACTATACATACAGTAATCATGAAAAAAATACGTTTCGGTATTTTAACGTATTTACAGTTTTATGATTCTCTGAGTCCATTTTTGCAGTCTTAAACGATTTTAAGTTTTTGATGATGCCTGTACATGCACATCACACCATTTGATGGATTACAATAAAGTTACACCTAAAAATCGCTCCTTATGGGACGATGAGTAGTTTACTTTTTTTTGTCAGAGATAACTTCGACGGAAAGGGCATTATTGTATATTTTATGAAATCAAAAAATATTTGTTAACTGCTTACTACAGCGAAATGAAATGTTGTATAAAAAGTACCTCAAATAAGTATACTATACAAAAAATTCAGGAATTCTGATTACTGCAAGAGGCAATATGGCTCAGAAAACCCGAAACACAGCTTGGAATAATGACAACCTGTTGTCGTTGTTGGATTTGCATACATGAACTCAAGACATAATTTAGTAGAATCGAATCAAACAGAATTGTTGCTTAAAGGTTTGTTTAATAAAAAAAACTTTAAAGATATTTTAGTTAACGTGATAGATATAAGAATAACATTATTATGTAACAGCAAACGCAAATCAGCTTGATTTTATGTTTTCAAGGGTATTATGGATGGTTGAAAGCATCTATGACGATTCCTTAAAAAAAAATTTTATGTCAGATATGACCCGTTTATTTTGAAAGTGGCCTAATTCCATTTTCCAAAAAAATTTAGCTAGCTATTTAAATAATTACATTTTTACGTTATCTTTACCTTTTGCAGCAAATTGTACAAAATTTATTTAAAATTACTAAGAATTTTTATAACAAAGATTAGTTGATAAATAAAATGACAATATTTTTAAATTTTGTAAAACGCAAACCTTTAAATATCTCGATTTTAACATAAATGGAATTAGGCCACTTTCAAAATAAGCGGCTCATATATTGTTTTTATGTAATATTGAAACGTGGGAAAGGTACTTTTTAGACATTCAGGAAAAAAATGGCTGCCCATTTTAACCCACTTCTCCGGTGAATGAAGGAAATTAAAATTGTCTTGCTATGAATATATCATGACCTTACTCTGGAAGAGTAATATTACATTAAAAATTACAACTGATTAAATTATAGTTAGTATAAACGAGGTAGTACTTTTTGAAAAATTACTGAATTTTGGAATATAATAAATGTAAAAAGAAGAATTCAATCAATTTTCTTAAAATAGTCATAACAACTTATTTATATCATTGAAAAATAATCTGACAGATACATTTAAGCTTATCAAAAACACCATCAGTTAAAAAAGTGTTCAACTCCCTGTTATTACAATTCCGTCTGTAGTAATAACAGGGTATAGAACAATGATTCCAAGTTTGTTATAACCGATAAAATGGATAGAGAAATGAAACTGATTAAAAGAAATGAAGTCATTTTGACTATCTATGAGTTTGGCAACATTTTACCGAACAGTTAGAGAATACGTCTACACGATAACCACATTAAAATAAAACTAAACTGATTGTCAACGAGTTTGATATCGTTTACTTACAGAAAAGTTAATAGTAGGCCAGTCCACATTTCCGTTGGAAATTCTTCTAATATAATATTTGTACATATTTGAAGTAAGACTGATAACTACAAGGTCATAATTGATATTTTTTTTCTTCAGTTTCCACACATTTTGTTGTTCTAGGGACGGAGAATGTGGGTCATTTACTTTGTTAACTCCGTTTTAGTTAGTTATGGAACCACATTACCGGCTCATTCTGTATTGATTCCTCAATTTTAACTTGACTCAAGTTTATTAGAGATCCTAAAAGAGTATCTCACATTGTACCTGCTAGGGAACTGGCGGCTTGACGTCTTTTTAGAGAACAACGTACATAACATTTTCCAACTCCCATATAAGAACTGTTGGATCATGTTCGAATCTTCGATAATAACGGCAGTAGACTACAATATATCTTACAGGCTATAAATCATATATCTAAGAGTTTTATTTTCAATACATGTAATGAATACATTTCAGGAAACCATTGCGAAATAAGTATATGCCATCGAATATTATTCGGACTAATACATACATCATTATTCGCTTCATGCTTAGCAACATCCATTCAAAACCAATGAAAATTATATAAAACTGAATTCACTCAGGAACACTATATAAAAAATAAAAAAATATTTCTACTGTACTAATCAGAAAAGTCCAAATATTTTAAACAGACATGTACCTTCGAAACTTGCCAGTAAGGACCACCTCTTGTAAATAGCATATAATGAAAGACATCATTCCACAGTTGGTCAAAGTAGCCACATGTAGCTAAATTAATCATATATGTCCTACCATCACCCCTTACACGTAGCACCAAATGTGTGTAGGAACACCAATCAAAGGATGTGGGACGTTTAAACGACTTCTGTAAAATATTTGAAAAATAGAGTTACATATTTGTATTTACAAATATTTTAAATTTACGCTTAAGAATAATGAAGATGTAATAACTTTTTTCTTTCAAGTTAAATTCTAGTAAAAGAAATTTATTCAAAATTCAAATGTTTATCATTCACAAATAAAGTATTTATTATCAGTATATACATTTTAATCATTTTTACTAACTAATCAAACAGCGAGGTAAAATGTGATGAACCAACGATTTTAAGGCTCTATTGCCTTTTACAGTAATCAGAGTTTCATGAAATTTTATTTTATAGCATAGCATACTAATTTTAAGTACATTTCTTTACAAAATTTTATTTTTCTATAGTTACCTGTTTACAGGTAAAACAGAGGTTTCTAAATTCATAAAATGTTTTAAAATGCTCCTTTCCATAAAGTAATTTCGACGATAAAGTAATGTAGTACATTTATTATATGCGTGAACAGAAATCATCAAAGTATCAATACTTGTAATGGGATGATTTCTTTGATCGTAGGGTTCCATGTGTTCATTATTATTATTATATTTTATGCATATATACATATATTAGTTTAGTTAATACAAACGGGGTTGAACGTAATAAAAAGTTATTGAATTTTGAAATGTAAAAAAGAATAAATTTTCTTAAAATAGTCATAATCATACATATGATATAAACTTATTTATATCATAATCTGACACATTTAAGTTTATCGAAAACAACACCACCAGTTGAAAAGGTGAAACTGAATAATATATTTTAAAAAGGAAACTTTTATACTTAAAAAAACGCATGTATGATTCAATGAACAAAACATAACTACAGTGGCACAGCAACTATTTTTGCCGCCCCCACCCCGCGCTGGCTGTTGATAATCCGTTAACCTTAAAAATTCCAAAAAGTCCTCAACATTTTTTTCATAGAATTATAAGTAAGGATCTAATTTTACACTGCTGTTAATAGTCCCAGACTTTCATCGTATATAACAGTATAAACTCGTAAACCTTTACACTGATCAAAGAAATCCAAAGATTTTCTAAACAAAAACCTATAATTCAAATCATACAATTACTAGCTATGAAAACATATATAATAAACTTCTCAACCCCTTTAAATAACTGGTCTTGAAAAATTTAGAATAATTTTTTTTAATTTGCAAATATTGCAGTTGAAAAATCCGTTTAAAAAAGTGTTAACACACAATAAAATATAAAAACAATTAAGACCCTTAAAAACTCATTTTTGTAAAAAATTTCAAATTTTTCGTTAGCTTGTTATCATTTTAATTTGTTTCTACCTTTACTACTTAAAATTCCGCCCTTACTCCTTGCTAGGCCACTGGGTAATTAAAATGTTCAGAGAATATGTATATACAATCAGCTAGTGTTGCATCTTAACAATGGCAATGTTAACCCTATTAGAGTAGACAACTTCCAGATAAGAACCCAATGGATCACACCTTGCAATGCCAGCGACAATAAAGGAAGGAAAATCAGATAAGTAAAAAAAATGAGCTCAAACGCCACACGATTCTCATTTAGCGCATTATAAACTCCTAACCCACTCTGGCTTCACATAAATAAATAAAAGAATATTAACTAATGTAACGGTTTTTTTTTATAAAAAACTGTTACATCTCTATTGTCATCTCTGAATTGAAAGACCTTCTGCATAAATTTCAAGTGAATCGATATTTATTAGAATAAAATCATCAAATGAAAACTAATATAATTCCCGGTAATAAAAGTAATCAGTAAATACATGGTTATATGCATGAATTTAAAAAGAACAATTTTTAACATTTACTTTTAATTAACACAGTTCTAAATTTCACCCATGAAAAAAAGTGTAAACGAATAAAACACCATCAGATCACAAAAGTAACAATCAATACAAACTTATTCCGTAATAATAGCTGCACCATTGACAGATTAACACCAAAATGTTAACAAATGGCAAATTTAAGAGGGTTTAGGGGATGCCGTCACAAAGAAAAAGTTTGAAATAAAAGTTATAGGAAATGCAATTTGTCGTCGACTGTGCTTTCAGATCGTCTCTAATGTTATTAGTTTTTAAAATATTTTAATCTGAATATTTTTATAACCAATTTATATATATTGTAACACATAAAACTTCTATATTTAGAACAACACAACTGAAAATGTCATCTAAATGGAAAACTTCACCAATTAATTAACGATACCCATTTGATTCATTTTTTTACTCCTAAACATTAGGAGTACGGCTCATTGAAATTATGGAATATAGTTCCAAAAATAAAATTTTTTATAGAACATATCGAGCATATGATGTCATTAAGAAACGTACAGGAGTAATAAACACATGAATTATGAGTTTAGATTAAATCGGTGGGTTTCAACTAACTAACCAAACAGTGAGTTTGGTTAAGGTAAATCTGGTTTGGTGAGGTAAACCCATTGATTTAACTACATTTAATCCTTGATAATGAAAATAAAAGATTTCGACTTGGAGTTGAATTTTCTGACCAGATAACCCGCACACAATTTAGCAAAAGGTGATATTTTCTTTGATATTTTTCACAGTTTAATCAATTCAAATCAAATCGAATATTTATCATCCAAATTTTACTGCCTTTGTTGAATGTATGTATCAACGTAATCAGAGCATCTCAAGAACTGTTATAATCGTTTAAACTAAATGATGATTTCTATGTGGATAGTACCCTATACATATTTATTACAAGCAAGAACCACAGTGATTATAATCAAAGTCCCATAAAGTTTACTGAATGTTCAACTCAAACTTCATTAGTACATTAAATATGCACAACTCTTGACTATTAATTTTCCTGGACAAAAATATAATATTTCTAAACATAACATTAGTGTCCTGTGTAAAAAGTGCAATAAAAAACTTGAATGTTATTCCATCTCAGGGCAAGTAACAGAAATTAATATGACACTTGGAGGTAATAACTTTCCGTTTTTGAGGTATTTTACTTATACTCAGCCCAATTTGCGAATTCTATTTTACTGAATTCAAGGGAAATTTAAGCATGCATTCCATTTGAAAAGTCCATATCGAATTTTTGAGCCTAATGCAAGACTTTCATTACTCTGTATTTCATGTACAAGGTAAATGAAAGTAAAAATTAGAAATTAGTGCGTCCCATATCATAAAAAATTTTAGGAACTAAATTATTTAGCATCAACACTAAGTCATAAAACACCCTACAGATAAACCAAATGAAATACAATTTATTCAAAGGATGTGAGGTACAATTATCCCAAAGAAGATATAAGGGAACATTGTTTTTATACTTCCAATACTTTGAACATGGTCTACAGAGCCCGTATTTAAATTAAACTTTTACAGTAGTAATCTGCGAAATAGAAACCAGAAATACTAGCTGAAAAGAATGTTCTTAAATAATTATCATGTACTACATTTGATTCACACATTTGGTCGGATGGTACGTATTGAACAATATCCCGCTCTTTTGATGGTTCCATCTTTAGGAACCCTGGTGTCTAAATTTCCAGTGAAAATACCATGGCCATTTGGACTGATAGCAAAGTTACAGGAACTGAAACCTTCACCATGATCAGCATCGCACGTTACCACCCAGTTGTCCAAGTCTTGAACTTCCTTTAGTTCCCATACTTTTTCAACTACTCCTATTAAACAGGACAAACATTAGCCTTTAATCAAAATGCAAAAATATATAAACACTTGCTTATTTTGGAATGTAGCACAAAATAAAACTTTCCTTCATCATACGAACAATTTCATTCTGAATTACTTATACTCAAGAAATCTTATACTCTAGAAAGACAGAATTGATATATTGATAGAAACAATCCAACTAAATAATAGCTAGCATCAAGACTTAGTAGTTTTAATTATTTAATAGTAATTACCAATTACCCATATAAATTTAAATCTAATACAATTTACCACTCGGTTTATCTGACATATTTAAAAGTATAATTTCGTTACATTCATGTAATCAAGATGAATTTCAGATTATTTATTGCGAATAATACTCACCAGGAACTAAAGAGAGTACAGGATCACATTCAAACTTTTCTTTTACTTCATTTCTCCATTTAGTAAACTCTGGACCCAGTAGTTTCCAACCCTTTTTAATATGTTCAAAAAGTGACAAATTATCATCCTTTTGATATCCTCCCTTAGGATGTGATTCGTGGAACAATTTATCTACAGAAGTTAAGGAAATATTGCGACATCCATTCAAATAAAAATACTTATTAGTTAGCCTAGAGTGAAAGAATTTAAGTTTATGAACAAACATTCATACACTGCAGCTACAATATAAATAAACAAAATAAGAGTCCATTCGTTACCTTCTACTTTGTCAGTCAACACTGATAACACCAATCCTTTATCACTCACATGTAGGTTATAGTGTGTTAAGCTGTTTTATTCAAGACAAGTTGAACTTAATTAACCTTATATGTATATTTAAAAAAAATGATTCTTGAATCTATAAAAACAATTGTTCAACGTTCAAAATATATCCGGCACCTCGCTATTCAAGCACGAAGGATAACTACTACAACACCTACTTTTTTAAAGAAAAGTTTGTATAGTTGAATTTATATTACTAATACAATTTTATCTCATTTACAGAGAGTTTGTCTGTAACAGAACTTATATTTCTTACAGTTATCGAGAAAAGTGTGGACAACAAATTCATTATTGAGGGGGAAATGTATGAATCACCTAGGACGAATTATATTGTAAAAAAGGAAAACCCTGATGCCTGTCCTATTTGTGCCACAAATCTTACCTTGAAACATACTGTGAGGCTGTTTGTCTTATTACATACAAAGTTATTGCTCTGTATAAAGCCTAACATAATATTGAAATATTTCCAGGATGTTTTAATTTTATCCCAATTTGTGAGGAATGATGGATGTATGTTGCCGAGGAGAATCACTGGCTTATGTCGCCTTCAGCAGAGAAGAGTGTCCTTTATGGTTGCCATGGCACAGAAAGCGGGTAACGACTCATTTGTGTTTAATTTTTAATAGAGTACATTACGAATTTAAATAATATGTTAAGCATCATTCTCACCACACCACACATCACCCTTCATATACAGACTCTCATCTTTCCGTCTGACTCAATGTTTTGATTCCACACTAATCCACATCAAGCTCACTCGCTTATATCATACGCCTTCACACATCACCCTTCATATACAGACTCTCATCTTTACGTCTGACTCAATGTTTTGATTCCGCACTAATCCACGTCAAGCTCACTCGCTTATATCATACGCCTTCACACATCACCCTTCATATACAGACTCTCATCTTTCCGTCTGACTCAATGTTTTGATTCCACACTAATCCACATCAAGCTCACTCGCTTATACCATACGCCTTCACACATCACCCTTCATATACTGACTCTTATCTTTACGTCCGACTCAATGTTTTGATTCCACACTAATCCACATCAAGCTCACTCACTTATATCATACGCCTTCACACATCACCCTTCATATACAGACTCTCATCTTTACGTCTGACTCAATGTTTTGATTCCACACTAATCCACATCAAACTCAATCGCTTATATCATACGCCTTCACACATCACCCTTCATATACAGACTCTCATCTTTCCGTCTGACTCAATGTTTTGATTCCACACTAATCCACGTCAAGCTCACTCGCTTATATCATACGCCTTCACACATCACCCTTCAGGGTCTAGGATGATTTGTCTAAAACAATTTGTCTAAATCAGTTTGTCTAAAGGACGATTTATCTATGAACAATTTGTCTAAAAACTGACAATTTAGTAGTGAATAAGAAAAAGAGACAGTTATTATAATATTCAACTATACCTTCCGATCCATGTGTCCACCAGACACATTCCCAATAGACGGAATGGTCGACGTTCTCCAATCTTTCATCATGGTATATGGAATATGTATTCTTGAGTGCTTGATAATTTACCTAAAACTAACAATTCGGTCGAAGGATGGCACCGTAGATTTGAAACGGAAGTAGGTGCGCATCATCCCAACATATGGAGGTTTATAAAATGTCTACAAAAGGAACAAGCTTACAATTAGGTCCAGATTGAACAGTATGTTGCTGGAGTAGAGCCAGAGCCACCAAGGAAACGTTACCTAGATGACGCAAAACGAATAAAGAGACTCGTTGAAGCATTTAATCCAGACAATATAGTTGAATACTAATAATTATGATACTAATAATAATTGAAACTAATAATTATTAGTTTTGTGTACTGTAGTTTTTTTTCTTTGTAATGTACTTACATTATTTATCAAAATTTTTGTTATTTTTGTAGTTGTTTCTGTTATTATTATTATTCATGGTAGTAGTAGTAATAGTAGTATAATTATTATCATCGCTACCACTACTGTATGTTTATTTCATTATTTACAAGTATCATATTGTTCAAACATATGTGGCATACAAAATTTCGCCATGTTAACTTTTTATCTTAAAGTTTTAGACAAATTGTATTTAAGACAAATTGTTTATAGATAAATCGTCCTTTAGACAAATTGTATTTTAGACCAATTATTTTAGACAAATTCGCCTGTTCCCTCCCCACCCTTTATATACAGACTCTCATCTTTCCGTCTGACTCAATGTTTTGATTCCACACTAATCCACATCAAGCTCACTCGCTTATATCATACGCCTTCACACATCACCCTTCATATAAAGACTCTCATCTTTCCGTCTGACTCAATGTTTTGATTCCACACTAATCCACGTCAAGCTCACTCGCTTATATCATACGCCTTCACACATCACCCTTCATATACTGACTCTCATCTTTACGTCTGACTCAATGTTTTGATTCCACACTAATCCACATCAAGCTCACTCGCTTATATCATACGCCTTCACACATCACCCTTCATATACAGACTCTCATCTTTCCGTCTGACTCAATGTTTTGATTCCACACTAATCCACATCAAGCTCACTCGCTTATATCATACGCCTTCACACATCACCCTTCATATACAGACTCTCATCTTTACGTCTGACTCAATGTTTTGATTCACAACTGGACTAATGGCATTACAGAGGCTGAGTCAATGACCACTATCTGTCTAACACATCTGACTCATAGTATTGGCTATCCGTTAACCTAATGACATTACTGTACTAAGTTAATGACATAATGTTTTTATTCGAGAATGATCAACCTCATTGTTTTGGACTCGAGCTCGGTGGGGCATGTTCACTGGAGTACTACTACTTGTATTTATATAACCAATTAAATGAAACGGTTCCACGATTATTTATATATATATATATATATATATATATATATATATATATATATATATAAGAGAGATAGAGATAAGAGAGAGAGAGAGCAACCCAATTTATCATTTAATTTTTCTAAATATATCAGTGGTTTATAAGATAAATCATTTATCCTATCTCATATATTTCTATTTAAAATTTTTAGGCATATTTTGCAGAGTTTAAAATTTTTAAACATTTTTAAAATATTTAAAATTTTTAGGCATATTTTAGAATATTACAGAGATGGAATTGTATCATTTACTATTGGCTATTCAATTACTGCATGAATAGGTTGTTTTCTAATTTTTGTGTATACCGTTTTAAGTTTGGTTTAAGTTACATTTAACACCCAGTGTCCTGGATTCTAAAATCTGTATGTAACGTTACGAAGATCCAAATCCATATTATTTGGTTCATGTTGTTCATTTCACCAATTTCGGACTTCCTGTACATTTCTTAGAAAGATAAGTCCGTCTTATCTTTCATGACGGACTGATCATAAGAAATTAGCTGGAGAAAAACATGTACGAGATAGGTAGATTTAGGTTAATTATAATTTTTAATTGTTTAATATAAGTAATAAAATATTGATATGGAAATGTGGTTCTTCAGGCCTTATGTCCAACTTAACGCCCGACAACAGTAAGAAGGATCCTAAAAAACGAAAATTATGGAAGAAATATAACCAATATTTTGATGAATCCACTATCAGGCCGCCCAAAACAAGACACTGGTTACCTCCTCCAGAGTTTTTTAGATAGCCCTGTAAGCTCTAATGTAACAGGTCTGTTTGTATAAATAAATTATATGTAGCTCTATTGTAATTAATTTTTTCAATTGTTTAAAAAAAGCAACTATCTGGTCCATTTGATTACTGTTATTTCTCTTTTTTTATTTCAGTTCGATGTTCATGAAAATTAATTTGTGAGACCAAAATGAATGTTTGAACCCAAGCACTACGACATAAGTGATGAATCTGTCTTCTTGCAATTTTTTTTATAGGTGAGTGCTCCAGTGAAGGCATTTTACCCGGAGAGCTTTATTCTCTATATTCATATTTTTACTTTACTATAAGTAAAGTATAGTGATCGTGAAAAAATTTGATCTCGAGATTTTTACGGAATTACATGTTTTGATGCCCCAAAAGTTGTTTTATGAAGTTTATTCGATGATGTCTGTGTGTGTGAGTGGGTGAGTTTGTTATCATTCCTTGTTACCATACGGTCCAGAATCTTTGATGGATCAAGTTGATATTTTACGCACAAATGGGCCCCATAGTGTAGATGATCCCTGTTGTTTGGGAAGAATTATGCATGACGGGAAAGTCACTTTTTTAGCCTAAACCCGGTTTTTAGAAAACATTTTTTTCACCTAAACTGCTAACTCTAGAGTTTTGAAATTTTGGCATGATCTTTGGGGTTACAAATGCTATAAACGAAAAATATATTCAGAATTTTAAAACAAGGGGAAATATTTTTTTTCAATAAAATGTAAAAATTTTGACTTATAATTAAATCTCAAAGGTTGTGAGAGCGATACAAGCCATACCGTTTGACTGATCAAAATGAAACCATGCCTAAAAATAGAACATTTTTTTCTATATTTTTTTCATTCAGGAGAATGAGCTGAGATATTTTTTTCAAAATTACTGCCACCAAAGGGGCGTTGAAGTAGGATTTCTGTTTTCAAAAAATGTTTTTTTGAGGCTAAACGGCTTAAAAAAAATCTGGAGTGGCCTACACTCAACTTTACTATAACTAAACATAATATCATACTTCTTGGCTATATAATAAATAATGTTCCTTTAGGTATAATATAAATGTCTGAATGGGAGATGTTTATTAGTCTTTCAGTCCTAGAAGTATTGCAGATAGTGATTGATTCACTTCTCAATATATTTGCTTATTTTTGAATATCACACCACTGATGCATATAATATCATTAGTATAATCTGACCTACTTCTACATTGAATATTTAAGACATATTTTCCCATTTAAAACTTGAAAATATTCGTATTTTGTCTGACAAATGTCAGAAACATCTAAGAAAAAATCTGGAGTGGCCTACACTCACCTTTACTATAGGTAAATTTAATATCAATCTTCTTGAGTATGTAATATATAATGTCTCATTTAAGCATAATGTAAACACCTAAATGGAAGAGCAAAGAATAGGTAAGTAAGGGAAGGAATCAGAGATTACAAGAGAAGGTACACAGTGAAGGAAGGAGAAACATTCAGACGGTAACACGCCTCGACAGGCTGGGCAGGTCCAGACCCACTATAACCCGTCACAACAGTCTCGCCCGCATACATCTGACCGATAGTCTCTAAGAGACTGATAGTTTCGCCGGGACAGAAAAAAGTCTTAAAAAAGACAGGCAGAAAGCCGGAAAAGAAAAGATTACTTAGATCTCCGCCCCAGAACCAGTCCGCGACTGAGTGAGCTTGCCACCAGCGGACACCAGTCCATGCCCTGGGACCCCAAGGCATAGCTAAAGCCACTGTTGTGCCCACAGCGAATGGTACCTTTTACCTACAATGGCGGACTGCCCCCAGACCAGCGCTCAGACAAGCGGACTTGCAACCCCTGGACGCCAGACCAGGCAAGCACTCCGTCCAGGTTATGCCTTTCTTAGTTCAAGCCATCATCCAGGCATGTTAAACCCCCCACCACAACAAGGTGAAGGCACATAAGAAGGGGGGGGGGTTCAATACTGAACTACCATAACTGCAGAAGTTCGAAGGGAGGGAGTATGGGAGTCTACCATCATATGAGAGCAAGGATGTACCAGGTAAAGCTAAATAACCGTACTATCGCAGAGAGTTCAGTTGATACAGATACATCCTTCCATCCAGTGCATAGGTCAGTTAATGCATTGAATAAGGTTTTTCCATGCCAACGCAGTAAGTGAAGTAGTAAACCGTCTATAAAGAAGTAAATGAAGGGTCAAAAGTTCAGGTGAGAGTAGGAGCACGTAATTATTGAGAAGGAAGTGTTTGACTGCGTCAGTATACAGCCGTTTCAGTCAAAGCATAAAAGTCTTCAGAATGTCACGGTCTCTCCTCTACAAGGAGGTCAGAGTATGGTTAACTTGGAGAAGTTGATATTGTGATATAATAGCCCCTTTACGAGTGTAAAGGTTCTATAATATGTACTACCTCGAGTGAAACGAAATAGGAAAGCATCTACTAACAAAATTTCCATCTTTTAATATGCTTTCTGGAAAAAAGTGCCTCATCTTACGAAGTTTTTTCATCATATGAAAGGTCAACTTATCAAAGTTTCCTCAGCTCTCAGAGGTAAACATATCCCTAAAATACAGGGTTTTTTCTTGGCCATTTGACATCATCATTATGGTTACAATTATAAATTGGAATAGGTTACAATGCAGTACCTAACATTGAAGAAATAGTTAATAATCTGTTTGTTTGGAAAGGTGTCATTTCAATTCTTACAGACACATATGAAATTGAAAGCATAAACAATTATATTGAGGAAAGATATAGATAAGAAAATAATGATTTTATTTTGAGTTTAGTTGCAGACAGAAATACTTTGAAACTGTGTTGAAAGCCATCTTTGTTATACATTTGGATAGGGCAAATTTTATCGGACCCTTGCTTGGTTTTACTCAGAAACAAGTTCTTGACAACAATTTGACTCTTGAATTAGACATTGTGGCGAATATTTTTGGAATAAACTCGATGTTTATCACAGATTCATATAAAAACGGATTACAAGGAAGATCAATTAATTTTTTTTCTTTCCCAACTTTTATACTGGTTACAAAATTATCAAAGGATGGGACTCCCATTGATGATGCAGCCATTGCGAAACCGGTCGGGCGACTCTACCAGCGATAGACGAGGTATGACGGTTGATAATAATATCTTATTTAGTAACCTCTGTGGCACTAACAATGTGCATGTATTATAGAATAACGACATCAGTTCTATAAAAGGAAATTGAACTTGTTGATGGAACTGGTAGGTTACACCTGAAAAATGGGCATTGACTTTTGACTATATGAAGTGGAACAAGTTCACCGATGTGTAGACGCGTTAATTACGTCTTTCTTAAAATCTCTAATAAAAACAACTTTGTTCGTTCCATTAGCTTAAAAATAATGACGTCAGATATATTAAACCTAGAGGAAAATATATTCAACGAGGACATTGAAAGTTTTAATATCACTCTATAGCCATTGAACAGGTTCACGATAAGTTACAATCAGAATGTTCCAAACTAATTTCATCACCTTACCATCTGAGTGTAATATTTACCTTGAAGAAGAGATTACGAAAACAGCAGACAGTTTGGCCAAGGTCGTAAACAATGCGGTTGCTTTTTTATTTGATGTATTACGCCACGAGATTAAAGTTATTGAAGTAGACTCAGTTAGAAACCCAGGTATTTTCTGTTTTTTATTGTTTAAACCGATCCCCTAGCGGGTGATAACGTCAGCCGTTTACCGGCTTTTTGTTTGATCTGTGATTCTACATTGGAAGTTCTAAATTTTGGCTAACTCAAGTGCTTTTCGAGTAGGGATCTTTAACGAGTACCTGGCATCGTACAGGCTTGGGACCGACGACGGCATAATGTCCTCTCCGAGGACGACGTACTCAGATTTGTTCACCTCCCTCGTAAATAAATCGAGGGCCGGTTGGGGATCGAACCCCGGACTACCAGCCCAGAGGGCGAGTACGTTAACCACTAAACTAACCTGGCTCCCAACCCAGGTATTACTTCCGCGCTTAAATATTATGTTGTCATACATCTTCAAGGTACAGAAAGTTTTCGCTTTTATGATTCAAACACCAAAGAAGTAACAAAGTTTAATGTTATTATACCTCAACTATACCTTATACGTTTTCTGGTGACTATAAAAAAAGTGCTGGTTAACTCAAAACAAGAACTAATTATACTTAGAGCCTGTTCAAATAAAGAAGTTTAAGGTTGAAAGAAGTGAATGTGACTTAAAATAAGATTGGCTGGAATGTACCTCACGTTCGAATCTCCGGTAGAGCTAAACTCTTATTTATATAAGGCCATTGAAAAGACTTCTCCAGTTTATTTGTCCTTCAAATCTTGGGAAGCGTATGGGAACCTCACCGTTCCCGTCTCACCCAAACTTACCTGACGAAACGGAACATCTCACCAGGTCCCAAAACGTCATTACGTAATTTTGAGATTTTCAAACAAGAAGTAGAGAATAATTCGATAAACAAATTCTTGTTTTGCAATATTAAACTTTTCTTTAAATTGAAACACTGATAGAGTACCTCTTTAATAGTCTTAGGAGCATCGTCTGCTTTATGAGGATATTAGATAGCTGTGAGATCTGGTGAATTCGTGTAATATCTCCTAATTGTATTATTTCTATGAATTCACTTTGTAGGGTAAATACCACATTATAAGTGATTGCACTACCTTAGAATGGATTCACTTTATATATAAGTATCCTAGTTTAATTTGTATATCCATCAGTTAATTGTACTTAGTTTAGTTTATGATGAAATCACAAACAATATCCTCAATGTTCCATTATTAGCTACAGGTGCAAAAAGTACTGAAAAATCCTCCTAGTTTTGGTGAAATCCTCGAGCCATCAGCCTTGTTTCTTGTCGTAAAGATATTATTTTACTTATTTCGTTAATTTAAAATTTTGTATGGACTGCTTCTGTACCTTCAGTTGAATCTGTAAGGCTGCTTATTTTCTTTTTTCCTATATCAATACATCTCTTATTGACTCTTCCCACTTCTTTAATCCCCATTTTGTAAATTAAGTAAATCATCAAATGATATTGATTCAAACTTAGCTTTTGAACTACAAATATATCTTTTTTTGTTTCCTCCAAAGTAGTACCCCTACTTGGAGGGAGTTTATTGTAATATTTGTAATCTTTTGTATACAAATATATATCAGCTTTGTAACTACAAATATATACATATTTAAGTATGCGCATAATCTTTGTAAAGTTTTATCTTTCTGAATAAAAAACTATTTACCTTTCAATTAACAATCTTCATCGTATTTTGAAATTACCTCAAACAGTCATACCTGTTTATACGATATTAATTTGTTCCGGAAGTGGGTTCGTAAGATGAGTTTTTCGTAAGATGAATCGCTAATTACTTGTAAAATAACCAAATACTCTCCAAGCTCCCAATATCCACCCCAAAATACGCTTTATAGATTAAAATAACCAATATATGTAATAACCAATATATTAATTGTTATACATAATACAATTGTAATAAGTATAGAGATAAATTATAAAATTAAATAATAATACTAGATAACCAGTGACTCCTTGTGTCACTCAGTAGTAAGAACTTATAGCGACAGTTAATAAAATACATTCACTAAATGTGATTGACAGGGATAACTGTTATTACTGTTTCTTGTTATTAGGTCATGAAAACAAATATTCTTATATGGCCCCAAGCTTTTGAGATAGTATTCTTAACATGAAACAAGACATATACACAGAGAGTATATTTAGCAAAGCAAATAATCATTTAAAAGTTAAAAAGATAATTTATTTTATTGCATAAATAAATAAAACATCATTTCAAGTTATATACACAATCAAGCATATTTCAATTAATAAAAGGAATGTGCCTTTATAATATTACCTTAAAACAATCGTCCTTAAGCTGGCATTTTTGTTCAATTTTGTATTCTTAAAATTATTCATTTTAAACCTCTAATGTTATAGTTTATTATATATGCTTTCGGAATTTCATACATCTGTTTAATGCAAAAGTTCCAAATACGAATTTTAAATCAAAACGATGGCCTTGAAAGTTTGATTTAAAGCTGGTAAAGCAGGTTTGATTCCTGATAAATAAAAGTTGTTTTATATACATGTATAACAGAATTAAACATATAGACGTGAAATAAAAAACCGTTGTCTAAACAACAATAAGATTTACAAAAATTGGACTAAGATCTTTCGTAGAAATTAACTGGTTTCTCTATGTCAGAAACAAATTTTGCATCTAGAGTTATTAATTTTACCTAACTTATGTTGAGAGAATTTACTTTTCATTCTTCATTCTTTTTAATGCAGTTATTTTTAAAGTCATATATTGCACATTGTTTTCTTTAATACTAGCTGGACCCGTGAAAAGTTTCACGGTTTATGGAAAATGTCACAATCTGTACGTATTTTCAAAAGATATGATAGTAAAATCCATATAATAGAGCGCGGATATCATTCTATTAGTTTAAAAAGAAATATATAATGCAAATGGTCAAACACATATCTGTATAAATAAAAGAAAGGTTTCGTCTGTACATTGCTTAGAACTGACTCACTTCAAGTTTTCTTTACGTACCATACATTCGAGAAACCGAATCCACACTTGGAAAAATTGCAGTCTGTCGGTTTGTCCGCAAAATTTTGTTACAAGTAAACTGAGCCACCATAAGACAAATCAACCTGAAACTTTGACAGTAGATTTGTGTATGTCTAACTTAAAAATAGGCTCTGAATGGATTGAAAGTTCAGTGTAGAAACGAAGTTATAAACTTTAAAGTTGTCTTTTGCTAACTTCACAGACATGTTTATTTTGATAACATACTTGTGTAGCTAGTAGATATTACTAGTTGATTTTAATTTCATTTGCGTATGTGAACATATTGCGTACTAGCAAACCTACCCGTCTTTGACGGAATCAATAATTCGATTGTACTTGGTATTCCAAAATATCATTAGAAATTATAGAATAGTAGAAAATACCATTATTAGTGTAGTGTTAAACAAATGCTTCTGTATACACCACATTAGATGTCAGTCCTTCAGGTTCATGAAAGAACAAAGAGTTGGAACCTCTGACTCTTGAGCAAGCAAACTACAGTTGACCGTGTGAGAAACACTAACTGACTTCAATTCCTGCGGTTGATAGAGTTTCCTCTTGCAACTTAGCTACCGTCATTGCAAAACAAACGCTGACGGGACATTGCAATCGTTTGAATAGAAACGGAGAGTGTCTCGGAATCAATGGTATGCGTGGTATACACATAGACACCCCAATTACCACACCCAGTCATGATGTCCGCCTCTATGGCATACCTGTTCAGAGCACGAACTCAGAGTCGTGTCCCTTTTCATATTTCCCGAGGCACTCAAGTTTCGTAACATGAAATTTGTTACTGATACAAAACGCAGCATGATGGTGCTCCTACTTGAAGTTTTTACTCCTGAGCAGGAAGTCCAGGAGCAGTCACGGAGTCAAGAAGTTCAGTTGGATAATGAACTACTTCCTCATTAAAAATCACTCTCGTTACTGGCTTTTAAGTTCTATCTTCGGCTTGATTTAGCGTAAGAACTTGTTTGTTGATTTTTCCTGCCTGTCCATTAGTAAGTCTTGAGAATTGCTCGATCACAAAGCCATTTATTCTGAATAGGTAGTACATCTTGAACTTTGGGAAACACCTTGTCAATAAGCTCAAATAATCAATATATTCAGGCTTGCAAATGAAATTAAAATCAACTAACAATACCAAATTGCTACACCTGTATAGTTTCAAAATAAACATGTCTGTGTAGTTAGCTAAAGACGGCTTAAAAGTGCATAACTTGGCTTCATCGTTGAATAGTTAATACATTCAAAGCTTAGATTTTAAGTTAGACATACACAAATCTACTGTCAAAGTTTCAGCTTGTTACGCCTTATGGTGGCTGAGTTTACTGCTGACAATATTTTGCGGACAGATCGATAAACCAACAGACAGAAATTATTCTAAAGGTACATGCAGCTTCTCTAAAGTATGCAACGCAAAGAAAATTTGAAATGATTCACTTCTAAGCAATGTACAAACGAAACCTGTCTTTTATTTATATAGATATACTTGTGCTACTGTCAGCAGCGAGCATGCAAGCCGCTGGGCTACTCTGGTTCCATACTTTACTTTATTACCCGTGTTTATATTACGCCAATATTAAAAAAAAAAAGTTTTTGTTACAATTATTTATAATACATTTGCACTACTGGCATCGGCTAACAAGCAAGCCACTGGCTACCCTGGCTCGATGCCTTTACTTTATTAACAGTGTTTATATTAAGCAAATATTAAATTCAAAAAACGTTTACAGTTATATATAATACATAAAAAACGCACCTCTCTTTGACGGAATCAAAAATTCTATTATCCTTGGTATTCTAAAATCCCATTAGAAATTAGAGAATAGTAGAAAATTCTATCACTCAACACTCTCAATCACTCAAATTCTATCACTCAACACAAAACACTCTCTTTACTGACTTGTAAGTTCTTTCCTCGGTATGATATAGTGTAAGAACTTGTTTGTTGATTTTTTCTGCCTGTTCATATTAAGGGCTGAGAATTGCTCGTTCACAAAATTATTTATTCTTAATAGACAGTACATCCTCAACTCTGGGAAACACTTTTCAATGATGTCAAATACACAATATATTCGTATGCTCAAATGAAATTAAAATCAACTAACAATACTTGCTAAACCTGTGTATTTTCAAAACAAAACTTGTCTGTGAAGCTAGCAAAATACAGCTTAAAGCCCCATAACTTCACTTCTGCACTGAATTATTAATCTATTTAGAGCCTATACTTTAAATTAGGCATACAGCTCGCGATGTCTCATGGTGGTTGAGTTTACTTGTGACAAACGTTTTTGCTTTAAACATGCATAGCTTCACTTCTACGTTGAATTTCCAATCAATTCAGAGCCTTCGTTTTAAGTTAGCCATACGCAAATCTACTGTAAAAGTTTCAGCTTGATATGTCTTATGGTAGCTGAGTTTACTTGTGACAAAATGACAAACTGACAAACCGACATAAATTTTTCTAAGGGTGGATTCGGTTTCTCCAATGTATGAAACGTAAAGAAAACTTGAAATGAGTCAGTTCTAAGTAATGTCCAGACAAAATCATTATTTTATTTATATAGATTTGAGCTTATTTACAAAGTGTTTCTCAGATATACTATCTATTCAGAATTAATTGTTTGTGAACGAGCAATTCTCAACCCTTACTAATGAACAGGCAGGAAAAGTCAACAAACAAGTTCTTAGGCTATATCAAGCCGAAGAAGGAACTTACAAATCAGTAATCAGTGATTAGTGATGAGGAAGCAGTTCATTATCTAAATTAATCTCTTGACTCCGTTACTGCTCCTAGACTGTCTGCTCATGAGTAAAAACTTAAAGTAGGAGCACCATCATGCTGCGTTTTGTATCAGTAACAAATTTCATGTTACGAAACTTGAGTGCCTCAAAAATGTGCAACGAGACACGACTCTGAGCTCGTCATGAACTCAGTCAGTCATCATGAATGGGTGTTGTACTAGGTAGTCTGTGTATATACCACGCACACCATTGATTCCATTCAAACGATTGAAATGTCCCGTCAGTTACAATGATGGTAACTAGGTCACAAGGGGAAACTCAATCTACCGCAGGAATTGAAGAGAGTGAGACCAAGTTTTTCTCTCGTGGTCAACTGTAGTTTGCTTGCCCAAGAGTCAGCGGTTCCAACTCTTCGTTCTTTCATAAACCTGAGGGACAGACAGCTAATGTAGTGTATACAGAGGCATTTGCTTAACGCTGTACTAATAATGATATTTTCTACTATTCTACAATTTCTAATGATGTTTTGGAATTCATGTATCATCGAATTTTTGATTCCGTCAAAGACGGGCAAGTTTGCTAGTGCTAAATAAAACAAAGTATATGTTTAGTAATTTATGCAATATTTCAAGATTATATTATGAATTAACAGAATTCAAACTTCTCTAAACAATCTTAACGTAGATCCCAGGTTGGATGTTTGAAGTGATACCGATCATAATACAGATATCGTGGAAGTGTTGAAGAGATAATTCTAGAGGTTTTAATAAATATTTGGTAGATCCATCGTATTTAGTAGGTAGGTAAATTAGGTATAGTCGGAAAAAAAGTTTGAAGACAAATTAAACAATATTCCTTGTGAATATAGTTCTCCTCCTATGTCATGAATGGAATCGAATCATTTTGAGGATGTACCTCAACTCGAGCGCTGATCATGGCTCTCACTCTTGAAAAAGCTACATAAAGTTGTCTGTGAGTGAATACAGTCTGCGGCAGGAAGATGCCAACCTTATCGAAAGTTTGTCTGAGCTTTATTGATTGTCATAGAATATGAAAATCTCACTGGGATTTTTTAGTGCGATATAGAAAGAATAGGATGCTGACATTACTTGGATTGAGTTTGATTCTTGGAATTAATACTCGATCATGCACATGAGATCCGCTGCTTATGGAGACTACAATGTGATCGTGGAGCTCAAGTACCTCTAAGCGTGTTATATTGCAAAGTCCCAATGTAATTGAGAGATTTCTCAACAGCATTATAATGGATCCAACCTTAATGTTCAATCGATTAGCAGGCATTCCAGAAAATGTAGGCTAGTTAATGAACGGGTAGTTCATGGTTTCCTCTTGGTTGTCACATGTTACACAATCAATCCTCAGATAAGCTTTTTTCTCTGTTTGTAATTTTCTTTAGACTTCTTCATTTAGTTTGAGGCAGTCGTCATTTTTAGTTGATAGTATAACCTGATTTTTCATTTCTTCTGAAGTGGAGTTATCGAATGAATATGTACCATCGTAATTATATACCATATAATTATTGCTTATAAATTCCTATGGAATATCAATGGTACCCTCGGACACATTGTCGAGAGAGCTCCGCATTAGGCCGTTTCTAACTTGCAACATCCAATATGAGAGTGTTTTTGCTTATTTTCATAAGCTAGATTCATCTGTAATTTTTATTTGGTGGAATTCATCCATCCCATCATTGACATAATAGTTATCCTGACAGATTCTGTACTGCCTTTCCTATAATAAATTCAATTTGAATAGCAATTAAAACTAAAATAAAAAATCTGGAGTGACCTACACTCAACTTCATTATAAGTAAAGACAATATCAAACTCATTAACAACATTCATGATGTAGGTTTAATATAATTGCATTTATAGACAGAAATAATTTGATAGACATAATATAGCTTCCTTTCAAGTGCCTAAGAAAATCTAGGTATACACCTCTCGTGATATTCAATGAGATAATTATGTAGAGGACGTTACGTATGCAAGATAAGAGTGCTACCGAGATTACCACTTGTCATTAAGATGAGCTGGCGGCTGCTTGGTTTTCTCTTGGTACTGTGGGTGGCTTTCAGCAATGCTGCACTTCACCCTGAGGTCATTCTCGAAACTGGCACTCTTAGAGGGGTGATTCAGCAGAGTACATCCGGAAAGGATTTCTCAGCTTTCCTTGGGGTCCCCTATGCCAAACCACCAGTTGGTAAACATAGGTTCAAGGTAAGGACAATTCTATTTGGCAAATAGTGAACAAACTAGATTTAATTTAATCATGACATAAATAAATGTGTCTACATTAAGCAAAATGTATCTAACAATATATATTTTGCTGAAGGGATCTAAGGATTTAAGCTTATTTTTGGTTTATCAATTCGTTTATGTAGTAAGTAAGCAAACAAAACCATGTCTTTATCCCATCGTATATCATCTGCTAATGTTTTGATTATCTCTTAAAAAGCCTGCTGACATGTGTTCGATTCTTATCGATTCTGATATTCTTACATTAAAGGCCATATATGGACATGTCCTTATTTTTGTTGTGCATTATTTTAATTAACTTGTAATTGTCCAGTTAATCCCAGATCATCCTATTTTCCCAAGTAGCCAGAAATAGAATCACCAGTCTCAGTTTAACAGCTTTTTTAGTACTGTTTTCCTAGATTATGAATGTCAAGGAACATCGTTACCTATGATGAGATTATTGCTTATAGTACGATGTCTCTGTGAATTAATTACGAGATTTACGACTTCATTGACAAAATTATATTTCCATTTATGTATTGAATCAATGTACGAGTGCGAGGCATTATAAACTTACGGACACTTTCCAAAATTCACAAAATCGTGTTCATACAAATATTTGCACTCTTATATTGTGACTTTTAGTTAGTTAATTTGTGATGCAAAAATGTATAAACTTTTCAAACTATGAAGGTGAATACTATGGGAAATATACTCGTACATTTCATATCTATTCCTGATGGTATATGTTAAGTTGGGACAGCGATATAGTATCTTTCATCACCGTACTGTAAGAATTTGGTTAAATAACTTTACGATAATTATGAATACGTTCATATATATATATATACATACTTATCATTTCAAATATGAGTATAATAAGACCTATAATCACATTATGTACAAGTTATATTTTCTGAACAATACATTTATAGCAGGAATGGGCAACCAGCGGCCCACAATGTATTTCTGTGTGGCCCGCGTTGATTATCTGGAATTCCATCTTAATATTTAAGATTTCCTTGCTTTTTACTTATTAACAAAAGTTCACCGAAGCTTTGGGAAGAAATTACATCTTTGGAGAGACAGTGTGTGAGAGAGAGAGTGTGTGAGTGAGAGAGAGAGAGTGAGAGAGAGAGAGCAACAACAAAGGTTTTAGTTTTTTTTTTATGTGACGATACTTATCTTTGGGGATAGCGTTCTGATAATTGTTCAATTAGGAGCATCTCAAGTAATGTGATAGGAATAAATATTTCATCATATGAATAATAAAAATTTAAATAATTATTGAAGCACTCATATAGCGCACAATATAATAATCGTAACGAAGCTATTCCCAAAAATAGAACCTTGTAAGAGTATGAACTAAATACTTTTTCTTTTGAAATTATATCGACGAAAATGAGCGATATGGTCATTTGTGTAATTTCAAAAAATATTTGTTGTTTTTTTTTTAACATTAAGCATAAATTTAGAATGCTGTGAAAAATATACATATGCAAGAAGCAATCAATATAGCTGTAATAACTGAAAATTCTACTTGGACCATTGGATTACCTGCTGTACTTGTCCGATTTAATTACATTGACGTTAGGATTTTTTTATTGGAATCTAGTAAAACATAATTATTGCTTTAATGTTTCATTAAACAAATTTGAAGGAATGATATTTTAATGATTTGATAAGATATGTAAGAATAATAAAATACTTAAATAAATCGCCAGACAGCGATATATTTTATGATGCTATCCAGGGTGAAGGATAATTATCTAACGATAACCCTGCAATCAATCTACATGTAGTGAGCAACATAACTAATTATCATACATATTATTTATGTGTTTAACAACTCCATTAGTTTTGGATAACATTAAAACATAGGAAATTACTTTGTCTTTATTTATTAGAATACGAGTACTATTTGTCAGCCGCTTTCAGAAACTTTTAATTTATTATTAGAAATTTCTAAGTATAAATAATTTAATAATCTAATTATAAATAATGCTGCTGTAATTATAAATGTATGCTGTCGTGATTTTGGTAGTCTGTTGTGAATTGTCTACTAGGTACTCTAAATAATCAAGGTTAAATTGCTTACGGATATGCGGATGACCTTCTGAAGAGGAATACTTGATGACACGGTCTTTGAACTTACGCAGTCTGCTCTTAAAATTGTTGAATGATTGGTAAATGGGAAGGGTTTAGATACAGACTGATCTAAAACGGTACTTATACTGTTCTGAGTGACAAAGAAAGGAGGTATAAAACAGCTTTTCATTAAAAATACTATGATAGAACTCTCAAACCTGTAGAAATACTTGAAGCCACTTTTGATGAATGACTAACCCATAAAAGGTATGTAACAGATACTTTGGTTAAAGTCACAAACGGAACTTTCTGCTGTAACATATTCTGTTAAATTAGCCTAGCCATAATAAACTGCAAAAAGAAGTTTGTCCAGGAATAGCAGGAGAACAACTACCTGATCTCTGTCCAGTATAGAGAAGTTATTAACCCTCAATCTTTTAGACATTTCTATCAAGAAAGAAATGTCTTTTCCAAAAAAAAAAAAGGCCATTTGACTCTGTTGTGAGAACTTGTTTGGAAATGAAAATGACTCTATACTAGATGAAATAGTCAAAATGTAAAAGAACCAAAAATTAATAGACTGGTTCATTACTAATGTTGGCTCATTAATGTTGCTAGATACAATGAATATAACTTAGTTGTAAGGAAAATTTGATAGTGGCTGTTGAGTGATCGTAAATGTTAGCTTGGAATTGAATGATCCTAATTTCGAAAATTAGGGATAATCCCTAATTTCCACTTCGTGGATGAAGGCAGCGACGGACGGTGGTTCAAATAAAAGGGATTTATACTTCAAAAACCTGGAGTGCCTTACACTCAACTTTATTATAAGTAAACATAATATCGAACTCGTTGACATCGGCTGTCATGTAGATGTTACATCATATTCTGGAAAAATATCAAAACTCATAGACAATTATTCTGAGGTAAAGTAAAATGGATAAATAAACAAAAGTCTCCACACAAATGAAGTTTTATTCAACACGTTTCGAACACTTTGTGTTCATCATCAGGAAGACACCAAGGATGTGGTGCTGACGGGTTGGTCTAGTGAAAACAACAACTTTGTTTGTTTATCCATTTTACCTCAGAATGAGTAAATACCACACAATTATGAAGTGCACAACTAATGATTTCATAGATAATTAATTTAATGTTTTCATTTGTTTTGATATGGGTATATATATCCCTGTTATCAGTTATAAAAAACACTTGATACCATTGATATCAAAAAAAGGAAAGTAGTAAAGTTGAATATAGGGCACTATCTCAATAGTAGGGCACTTTAGAAAAAAGTTAAGAAAACGTGTATTTCATCTGTATCTAAGGTGACTGACGGAGGCTGACCATTTACAGATCCGAAAACTATGTTCAATGAACAGTCATTCTACAGAAGCTGCATGATATCTAACACATAAGTTATCTGGTCAGTCGCTAGTATTTAAAATTGATACTGGATCTGAGTGTAATATGCTGCAGAAAAAGATTACTTACAAACAGTCCGATACCAGCCTTACAGCAAATAATAGCGAAGTTTCAGGATCCCAACACTGTACTTATTTTATCTGAACAATGTGGTTAGGTTTAGTATTGAGTCTAACAATGCAAAGCAAATGGACTTTGTAACTATAATCTGTAGCTTTACTATGAAAAAGGTAAGTAAGTACTATGTCATACAGTTCCTTCAAAACATGTTTATTTTATGAAGCTCATTTGAAAGTATTGTGTTCATTCTATTATAACAATACTAGCAGCGTGCCCGTCTTTGACGGGTATTTTACAAAAAATCAGAGATGATACGTGGTATTTCAAAATATTATTAGAAAAATTATAGAATCTGAAAAAATATATTTACTAGCACAATGTTAAGTAAGTGGCTCTGTATACACCACTTAGCTGTCTGTCCTTCAGGTGCATGGAAGAACAGAGTTGGAACATCTGACTCTTGAGCAAGCAACATATAGTTGACCATGTGAGAAAAACTTGGTCTCACTTACTTCAATTCCTGTCGTAGACAGAATTTGGCCTTGAGATTTATTTACCGTCATTGCGAAACAGACGCTGACGGGAAAAACAACCATTTGAATTGAAAGGAGCAGTTGCTAGGTATCAATGGTATGCTTGGTATAATACTCCCCAATACCACCCCAGTCATGATATCAGCCTCTATGACGTATCTGTGCAAAGCACGAATTCGAAGTCATATTCCGTTTCATATTTTTTGGGCACTCAAGTTTCGTGACAGCATGATTGGTGCCCCTACTTTAAGCATTAAGTCATAATTAGGTAGTCCAGGAGCAGTCACGGAGTCAAGAAATTCAATTGGATAATGAACTGCTTCCTCATCACTAATCACTCTGTTTACTGACTTTAGCTCTTTCCTCAACTTGATATAGTTGATATAGTTCAAAGCTTAGATTTTAAGATAGACATAAACAAACTTACTTTCAAAATTTCAGCTCACTATGTCTTATAGTGGCTGAGTTTACTTGTGACAAAATTTTACGGACAAACCGACAGACAGAAATTTTTCTAAGGGTGGATTCGGTTTCTCTAATGTATGAAATGTGAACATAACTTGAAATGAGTCAGTTCCAAGCAATGTACTGACAAAACATTTCTTTTATTTATATAGATATGCCGGCTCTAATCATCAAATTTCATAATTTTGTTGCCTCACTTCTACTGTATTATCACTAATCGTTGGGTAAATAATTATTTAGTTCTCATCGAAATCTAGCGCAGTTGTAATGAGTTTGACAAAAGCTTTATCTGTATTTATTTAACACTTTCATTCCAGAGAGGTCATATCCCTTTTATTGAAATAAGACTTTTAAGAGAGAATGTTTTTTTTTTATTTTAAACTAAACTTTATGACTTTTCATATCGTATATTATTTTCTTGAAAATTTATTTTCTAAGTAAAATGTTTTTTCCATTAATCAATAGTAAGTCACGCATAAATAACTTAACTTGATAAGTACGATATCTGTGGCCAGCAGTAAATAGTCTAAGTCAAGATAATTTTCAGCAACTTAATCAATTAGTAATCTTTTATATTTACAATATGATAGTTTTATTTTTCTTACAAGGTTTTCTTTGATAGTCATAGGATATGTTCAGTGATAATACTGCCTCTGCTAAAGGGAGCTCACATTCTTAAAACTATTTAAGTTTTTCTCCTTAAAAATGTAGCATCTATAACATATTTAGTAGAAAAATATACAGACATAAACGAAAAGTGTTGCACACTTCTTTTTCTTCAGCTATGGGTGTCGTTCAATTATTCACTCAGTCTTGGATAGACTCCGGTTGGCTTGACAAATGAGTTTGGGAGTTCATCTTACTTTGTGTAGAAAGTCATAATCTTCTCCTGCGGTCATCTGGTCAGTATCAAGCAGTAAACACAAGTGATACATGCATTACTAGTGACGTCTACTACCAGTATATACGGGAACATTTCTGGAACAGTAGTGGTTAAGACAGTTTTATCGCACTGTGGCATTAAACTAGCAAGTTGTATAGCTCATTTGATGTATTATGTTGCATGTAAATTAGTTTTGACCCATTAGTGTGAAGCATACCGGCCCATCAGATAAAGAGACAACATTGTTAACACACTGTTTTTGTTGTGTGTGTGGGGGGGGATGTACATCAAACGATATTTGTGAGTTTAAACATTTCATAGCATGTTTTTGTTTGTAAATATAAATTTGTTGCGTATAGGTATTCCTGTGACATAGGTAAATGTCAGTGACTGCGAGTTTTTACTTCTTCATATTTCCGATTCCACAATATCTATGCTCAGGAAGGCGAGCATTGTCTATTTATATAACCTATGGGAAATCTGTCAGCTCTAACATAAATTCAAGCGTTTAGTTAGATGTTCTCATTCCGCGAACTTATAGCCTTACAAGCTAAACTATGTATTCTGGTTTAATTGTTTTATTCTTTGACACTACATTTACTACTCACCATAGATCAACAAAATTTTTCTTGATCATGGTTTTGAATAGACATTCGATTACAAATGATTTAAAGATGGACGATTTTCAACCAAATGACCAAATGAGTTGCTAAACTATTTTTTTTTCTTTGATTTCCTGGCCTTGAATATTCGAGCCATTGAAGATATTTATGGTTAAATGTTTAAAGAATGTCTTGTTAAGGATCTTCGAAAGTCAGTTAGAAGAGGCTAAAATGTGTAACTAATAATGTACTGGCATTACTTTCAGGAGTCAATCAGTCCAAATCCTTGGCTAGGTATCTTCAATGCCACTTCCCTTCCACCCGTGTGTCTTCAATACAGTCAACTGACGTATGATCTTCTTGGCTCTGAAGACTGTCTCTATCTGAATGTGTATACGCCTAATGTAAGTACCATTTTTGTTATATATCCAAAGCTCAGAAAATTCTATAGAATTAGGTAATTCTAATAAAAAATCTAGGCCAAATGATTTTTTTTTTAATTGGGTTTAATATTTGCTTGAACGAAACAATACAATGGTAAAATTTGCAAAACTTTAAGAAAAGCTGTCGTTTCACTTTGTCACTCACTGGCGGATGAAGATGTTCTTTTATTGGAACATTGAGCCCAGTATATTATTTAAACATCCATGTCAGATACTTCTTTATACATATAGGTCTGACTAGTATTTTTATTTCTGTTTTACGTGTTTAAAGAGTTTAACGTTAGTTAATGTTGTGTTATGAATGTTAATAGTCAACTAACTATCTTTATCTAGTTAATTTAATTTTTTGTTAAATTCTGGATGTGATGATATTTAATTATTGTTTACTGTATTTAATAAAACTTATTGGAAACGGCATCTAATCAAATTAACCTTCTTTACATTCATCATATTTTTTAATTCAATATATTAAAAATAATGAAATATATATATTTATTTGTTACCGAATGAAAATTGTTCGCTTTTATTCATTCGCTTAATCGAACTACTTTTAATGGAATTAAACATGATTACAAGTATTGCTTTCTTTGTATGGCTATTAGAAGTAGATCATTTGTTTTATAAGACTGGTTACAAACTAAAAACATGTTTTGGACTTCAAGATAGTGGTCACCACTTTTTCTCAGAATGCGGGTTCTGAAAATAATGCTGAACATTCTTCGCATATTTGTTATCATTTATTGGTAACAAAACTAGTGTTGACAGCATAATATCCACAATACACTAGTCGTTTAGATCGTTTGAAGAAATATAACAACATAATCCTATATTTTAAAAAAATAATATATATTCTTATAAGATTGAATTTAGGTATATTATAAGTATATGATCCTTAACCATGAGAGGAGAATTACTTTTCAAACCAATATATTTAAAGGATGGTTTGAAGACCCTCAGGATACACAAGCTCATAACGTTTGTTAATTCTATAAATTACAATGATAAAGGAAATAAAATTGAAATTTTTGCGAATTTACATGTTTCAGAGTCGACTAAATCAATATTAATAATGTTTTCCTAAATAGATGAGTATGCATTTTAAAAATTGAGTCGTTTGAAAAATCTTAATAATATTTGACAGACATGTAGTGCTTGGTCTAATACAGAGTGGGCAAAGTTCTGCCCACGGGCCAAACTTTTAACCAGACCCGGCCCGTGGATTCATCTTTTCAATCAGACCCGCTAGCTCTTCAAGACCTATAGGAACACGATAGACGATAGCTGAATTTTTTTGTGCGTATTTTTTTCCTGATTGTTACCTTTTTTGAATAAATGGAGAACTAAGTATACGTTAAACCGTCATAATCGTGTTTATGTATAATTAAAGTATAATCTTACTTTTGAAAAATGTAAACAAGAAACGAAGTTAAACTGTCGAAGAGGTTCCCTCGCTATATACTCGTATACTTAGTAAAAGTGAAAGTATAGATCTTAAAAATACTAAAATTAGTATAGTATATATTACTACCTCGATTTAAATTATTTATGAGGCATGAAACGAAATGTGTAAACTCACAAGGCCCTTGTCTAGGTTCAATACAATGAGTTTCTCGAGTCACTCGGAAAAGAAAATATTGTCATTGAGCTCGCTGAAAGTTAATTTTTCAAAGTAGAATATCACATCGAACATTGTGATAAAGAGGTGTGGGTTTTCAGAATAATAGGAAGCACATCTGACTGAAAAATAATGCAGATTCCTGTTTAAGATGGAAATAACAACAGAAAAAAAAATGAAAAACTAGGATTTATCAGATTAATGGAAAGGATATTAGGTACATGAACATCTATCAGTGAATCATTCAAACATACCAAAACTGACTTTCATACTTACACCATCAAAGGAAATTAGTCTTGTAAGGAATTTAAAATTAACTTGTCATGTCCTTTTTATTTCATACATTTATTTGAAACGATTTTAAAAGATAAAAATAGAAATCATGCCTATGGATTCGTCGTTCACTCCGACCCGCCTAGTAAATATTTGAAGTCAATGTAACCCGCGAGTCAAAAAGTTTGCCCGCCCACCCATTGTGTAATAAAATACCCTAAACTTGTATTTTGAGTAATATTGTGCCGAATTATTTATAGTGTAAAATATTATAGGAATTAATTCATTTGTATTACACGCGAAGCACAACATTTTTTCTTATTTTGAGTTTGATCAAATTTTGTATTTTTCAACTGTAAAAAGGTAAACATCTAGTTTGGATGTTTCGAAATAGAATACTTTAATAAAAATAACCAGCCATTTTATTTTTCTATGGATTTTTTTTAGTTTTATTAAGAGTTTATTTTTGTAATAAACGGGAAAATTCTATACAAAGTTCTTTTAGGAACAAATTCTTTGCTTGAAAAAAATGTCAATAATTTTCTTTAAAACTGTTAAATCCAAATTCTTTCGTAAAATCACTGATTAACTATTATGTTAAACTGTTAAATAATTATCCAATTATATCAATAATTTTTAATAACTAAAACATATTTTGAATAATTTTCTTGACAAGTGATAAATAATTATTCTGTTAAATTTCAAATTAATAATTCCGTTTAATCAAAAATTCTTTAACACAGATGTTTAGATAATTCAATCTGACTACGGTTATAAGACTGTTTGTATTTATTGTATCTTTTAATTGTTATACGTTGTAACTTAATCTTTCTGTTTCAAACGCCTCAACAAAAAATATGTCTACCTAAAGAAAGTTTGACTATTTCGTTGCACTAAATAGAAGTCACTAACTACTTGTTTTGTACTTGTTGTTTCAATAATTTTTTTTTTAACAAATAACAGAGACGAACATTTATTAAAGGAAAAGATTTCCATATAGAATTCCAAATATCTGCCTAATTTCTAATTTCTAATACTTACCAGGTTTCAACCAACTGTTATTTGTATGTTGGATTTTATCTACAACCCACTCATCTGATTTGAACATTCCAGGGTTGATATTTATTATAAGATGTGGATAACAACTGTCTTATCAACGCTGGGGTCTTCAACCCGTGGGTCCTGACCACCAGTTTGGGGTCGTGAAATGATTAACTGTGTTTGCGAGATGTTTCAAATTGTCCATTTTTAAATATAATATAATAGACTATTGAATAAATTAGATACAGTGGTACCTATGCTTACGAAATTAATTCGTTCTGGAAGTCTTTTCTTAACGTACAAATTTCGGAGACGCTTTTCCCCTGTAAATTCAATAATCGGTTCCAAGTCTGCTCTCTCGCCCATTTAGATACAATTTTTTATAGATTTATTTCTTATCCAACAAAATATTGATCAAAACCGAAAGTATCGAAATCGTATTGACACCTGCCGTTACCAAAATAGAACCAAGATTATTGCAGTACAGCCATCTCATTAAATTTAATATAGATCAAATTTGTTTTAATATCTCTTGTTTTATTAGTGGTGAATTTAATTTTTGTCCCCATTAAGGGGTCACAAATTACTTTGGGCGTCAAATATGGGGTCGCGTTGTAAAAATGGTTGAAGACCCCTGCTCTAACAGTCCAATTATTTTCCAACTGTTTGACTGAGCTGTTTTCCCCTTACTATTCTGAACCCCCCTACCTGTTTTTGTTCCATTTCTACCTTGTCTCCTCTTTTTTTCCAGTTCTTTGACAATGAGCTACCTCGAAAAGCCTTAGAACTTTTTCATTTATATATGGACTTTGTAGTGTTTCTTTTTTCCATATTTCGACCATATTTCGTCTTCAGCAGAATCAATTGAGGAGCGAAACCACAATGAAGAATCCTTTGGTCGCAGTTGCTATGCCAGTACTGTCAAAATAAGCAGAAATAAAAAAGAAAGAAAGAAGTAAAAAATAAGTTACTAAAAACGGAAATAGTTAAATATAAATATAAGATAAATCATAAATAGTTATAAATATAATTTAAAATTAAATACATTTAAAATACCCTCTAGGCAAAGGAGATGAATGTCAGATTCATGGAATTCTATTCTATTCTATTCTATCAAGGAAATGATCTAGTGCCAAGGAGGCAAATATGTGGCTCTTCTAAAACTCTTAAGGTAACATGACAGTTATAGTTATTGAACACAGAAATAGTCGTTAAAACTAAACCATGGGAATTCGCATGGATGGCAGGAAGGTTGTTAGTTGACCAACGGAGGCCCCATGACATGATAATCACACTGAGCGCAGTTAAGCCAATAAACGCAGTTGTAGGAAGTACAAGAGGTATTAATATGTATCGGATAGGAGTTATGATTGGGAAAGGAAATGAAGAAAGGGCTATGATTAATGATAGGATGAGTTTGACTGCTAGATCGTCCAAAATCGTTTAATTCCCCTAACAGGATTGGGAGCTTCTGAGGAATATGGGAAGTGAAACTCTTCAAGTGAGGTTTTTGACAAGAAATAGATAGAGGAAGTGAAAGAAGAGGAAAAGAGAATGGGTAAAAACTCCTTAATAAGAATGTCAGCTAAGCCTATGGACAACAGGAAAATGTAGTGACGAAAAAGGAGGGACCATTCCAGTTCTTCCAGAGCTCTTACCGATGAGCTATCTCAACAGGTAAACCATGGCGTTCGATGATGGGGGATGCATTGTTCTTAAAATGTTTCTTTTAAGTTGTTTAAGTGGAAAGTATAGTCTTTGACAGTGTGCAAATTTGATTGATGCAAATAGACAGCATCTAGGTACAAGCTTCTTAACATGAAAAGGATGACAACAATTGCCACGTAAGTACTGCCGAGCATTGGTGGATGAATGAACTGTTCTGAGTGAACAGAAGTGGAGAAGTGTTTTTTTTTTTGTCCAAGGTATTATCAGCACTAAGAAAAGAAAGAAGACAATTTAAATATTAAATGTGAAAGTGATCAAGAAGGAAAAATTTTAGATAGAAATTATAGGAAATTGTCCAACATATGTTCACCAAGGAGCCATCTATCAAGTTCGCATCTGTCGACAGGACTGGACTCATTCTGATAGTTTTTATGTTTTCTTGGCTCCAACTAAGCTCAGTCTGTGTATGAATTATCAAAGGACCACCGTCGGACGACGCAACAACGTTACTACTGTTATCTATTAAAATCCCCACAGTCTTAATTTTGGTGACTGTTTTTATGTTCTAATCCTAAATCAGATCATGAGCTCTGATATGTTGCCAAAAGAGCTTCAGAGATGGCACATATTTGCCTTCTTGGTGCTAGATCATTCCCTGAATTCAGTCTTTAACGAAAAGGGATATTTTTTAATTTTAAATTACATTTATATTTATTTATGATGTATTTATTAATTATTTATTAGTTGTGTTATCATTTTTCGTTTTTAGATACGTTTTTCTCTGTCTTGTGTGATATATATATGTATATATATATATATACATATATATATATATATATATATATATATCAATGATCAAAACACAATAAGAAATGGGAAAACAAGACTAAGATCTTTCAACCGTAACAAGCGGTCTTCGTCAGAGTCAAGAGTAGTTGGGTTTTTGACTCTGACGAAGACCGCTTGTTACGGTTGAAAGATCTTAGTCTTGTTTTCCCATTTTATTACGGTTGAAAGATCTTAGTTTGTTTTTTTTCATTTTTTATTGTGGTTTGAACATTGATTGTTGTTTCACGTTTTCATTGTGAAATCTTATTATATATATATATACTATAATTAGTTACTCTGAGAACTTCAGAAGAAGCACTTATTAGTCTTCTGGGCGGTAGATCGGCTCCTGGGCTTAACCTCAATCGTTGTTTTTTTTTTATTTTTTTTTTATTTTTTTTATTTTTTTTTAAGTTGTTATCAGCTTTTAATTTTATTTTAGTTGAATGTTTTCTTTTTTAATTTTTATTTGGCTTTTATTTCTTTATCTTCCCTGTCTACCTTACTTCCGAAATTTGGCTGCACTGTTTGAGTGCTTCAGTTCGAACGCCAAGTCAGTCGTTATCAGCCTTTGGAGCGATTCACTTTTTTTCCTGAAGACGAGGACATCGAAATATAGTAGTGAGTTCAGTGGTTTCCTTTCTATGTGTTCTTTTTTAAATTCTAGTTTATATATATATATATATATATATCAGTTCACAAACGAAGAAAAGCAACACACAGAGAAAGAGACACACTTACAAACTCAAATTTTCGGATGATCCGTCTTCAGGAGAAAAGAGAGAATGGGCGACCAAGCACGCCGTTGTGTTTCCGGCGTGCTTGGTCGCCCATTCTCTCTTTTCTCCTGAAGACGGATCATCCGAAAATTTGAGTTTGTAAGTGTGTCTCTTTCTCTGTGTGTTACTTTTCTTCGTTTGTGAACTGATTTGCGTCCAGTTTGGATTTAACTGACCCTAGTGTGTGGACAAAATCAAGAAATCAACTCCCTATTTTAGATTGACGGTGGTAAGGTGAAGGGAAGCCGACTACTGGATGTACTAGTTTTTTTCCATGGAGGAGCCTTCATGTTCTACTCCTCCAACTACTTTGGTCCTGAATTTCTTTTGGACAAAGACATAGTTTACGTGTCTGTTAACTACCGTCTTGGACCTCTAGGTAATGAAATATTACTTTTTTTATATTTTCTGTTACATGATATATATTTAAGTCATGATATTTATGTTCTATTCGTTCACATAAGTAGGTGTATACAGGTGGTACTGGATATGAGTTTCTTTATCCCCGTTGATATTATCCTCATGCTGATTACCAACCAATACGTTACCTTCCCTCTGCTTTCCTCAATGTGGAAAAGTAGAAATACTATTAATGCCATTAAAATTAAACAATTAATTAACTTAAAAACTAATTCAAATGAGTTTTTCTTTATTATTTCTTTATTATTAACGATTTATAGAAACAGAGTATATTTTATCTCAGATAAATTCGACGAACCAGTTGACAATTTATAAAAAACTTTTTGTTAGAAATACTAAAGGAATCTTAGTTAGATTAATATCTAAGTTAATTAATCATTTAATTTTAAATAGTGTTAATAGTTATGTTTTTAATTTATTATTGAGGGAAATAGGGGAGGGAAACGATTGGTTGTGATATCGTCGGGAATAGATAAACTAATATCTTGCATCCCCCAAATAAACCTTCACAATAAACAATTCAAGAATAAAGTCGTTCTAAATTCAACAATTTAGCTACAATAAACAATTCATATTTTTCACAGTTCCTTTATTGCAGAATATCAGATTTCAGAACAAAACAATAATAACTTGTTTCTTTCAGAGAAATTCTTTAAGCAACCATAAATTATTGAAAGTGCTCTGGAAAGTTTTTCACCTAAAGTTATAAAAGCAATACAAACTGAGAATGTGCTTACAAATTGGATGCATTTAAAAAATTTTGAAATTGTACTCTGTTCGTTCTGTAGGAAAAGGAACTTAAGGCCACTTGGTGTTGTGTAACGAAAACCAGTATCAAATTTAAAGAAACATGGGTCTCACATATAATTTACCCAAAGTTTTTAGTTAAGTGAATTATAATGGAATGCCAGTGGGACGAAGTTAGCAGATGAAAGGTTGAAAATAGGATTTAGTAAGTTATCATTAAAACTGTCGTTGTCTAAGAACAATAAGTAGAGCTTCGACCAATTCAAATTCAATTGTGGTTTTAAAATAAAACTAAAAATTTAATATCCATTTGGTCTTAAAGGCAAAAATTTTTTTTTATCTAGAATGAGAAAATATGGCAGATACCATTAATAAGATATGAACTTCTTGGAAAGGATTTGGTGTATCAAGCTGGTTGAATAACCTGCTATCAAGGTGTTGCAAGTAGTAGATTAGTGCTATTTTCTACACAGTTTAAATATACTACTTCTAGGAAGAAATAAGGTCATAGTTGACAAGATGACGTCATGGCTGCAACAGATTATATCCGTGAAACTATAATAATAATGTAAACAGCTATTCAGTAACTATTAAATATTAATTACTTGTACGCTACTTTATGCATCTGTCAGAAAAGTGTACCATCTATTTATAGTGCATGAAATATTACAGATATTAGTGTGGGTACAGGAATGTAATATGTAGGTATGATTAAGAGTTGAATAAACTTTTTGAAAATTAATCAACGTTCAATTAGGTACTCCTAACTTTCTTTTCGAGATTTTTGTTAGCTATATAAGCTTATCCTGTTGACTTCTACTGTCCCTAGGTTTCATGATATGTAACTTCTTACCTTATAACAACTAGAAATCCTTTCTTGTAAGCTGGGCTCAGCAATCTGATACAGACAGTGCCTATTCTTAAATGTCTAAGCACTATTTGGTACAGTGAGATAAAGTTAATGTATTCAGCTACAATTTTTTCAGTTATCTTCGTAAAGAAAAATGATGCAGATAATGTAAGTGGTTACTGTAAATCAGAAAAAAAAACTTCCATGGAAAAAGTATTTATTTAAACATGATTAATATTCAATAAATAACAAGTTTTAAATGTTTTTCTACCTTTACGATCCCTTCTAGACTACATTAATCTAAAATTTTGGAGACTTTAACGTGATCAAACACCCCTGTGCACAATAATTACAAATCTAAATACAGAGAGATTGATAAAGTTAGACAGAGTAAGAGAAGGGAGAGCAACAAGGAGGGCACTGGGTGATAAGCAGTGAAGGAGGAAAGGAGAGAAGCAAATCTACAACCACTAGTCAAGAAATAAATATTTTAAAATAAAAAAATAATGAAACCCTCATTGAAATAAAATAATACAATATATTTATAAAGAAATTAACTTTACTTTAAAAAAAATAAAGTATCCTCTAATGTTACGATTATGTAAGAAAAAATATGTTTTATAAAAAAACTATCGTACTTTTATTTATATAATTTGTCAAACCAGAAAGCATTTCTATTACTATTGTAAATTATTTCATTAATTAAGTTAAATGATTTCTTATTTATTTCATCAACAATTTAAATTTTTCTTACTATAAATTCAATTCTACTGTTTAAGTAAATGTAATCCAAGACGTAAACATGATGTTAATATATGATTGACAATATATCTTAGTTTTAACTATCAAAGAAGACACAACATTTATGTTCGGAACTACTAGGTTAGGTTAGGTTGCAATGGTAGTCCCACAAGGGAACACACTTAGGCCGAGCATTGGCCCTTTGTGATACCACAATGAAGATTGGTTCTACAGTGGGAGTCCTAAATTTTGTCTAACTCAAGTGTATTTAGAGTAGGGATCTTTAACGAGTACCTGACATCGTACAGGCTCGGGACCGACGGTTTAACCTCCTTCTCCGAGGGACGACATGCTCAGATTTATTCACCTCCCGCGTGAATAATAATCGAGGGCTAGATGGGGATCGAACCCCGTCCTATCAGTTCACAGGCAAGCTCGTAACCACTGAGCTAGCCTGGCCCCCTCGGAACTACTAACAATATATTCGCCCACGATTTCAATTTTAAGCTATCAGTGCTCTTTGAGGGTCTCTTTCTCTCTTAATTTTCCTAGTCTCATATATTTTGATTGATAATTAACTTTTAATCAGTTCTTGTTCGTCCACTTCTGAATAACTTTTCCTCTGAAGCAGAGGAGTACACGATATTACCAGGTTCATTGGTTGCCCTGGCCATAGAAGGTTTTTCTGCTTTACTGTCAAATTCCGTTGTCTGCTGATAAGACATGTTTGACATTGGTTTGTTTCCTTCTTGTTACTTCTCCTAACTATATTGATTAAAATACTGAAAAGAGGTTAATAGTGCTTGCCTCAGTTCTGCCCAGTGATTCCTTACTGGCGCTTGCTGTTCAATTCTGTTTGGGGCTTTGGATTATTCATGGTGGGACTCGTATTCTTCGGTACTTCTCTCCAATATTCAGGGTTGCCCTGATAGCCACCGGGCCGTAAAAGATTTCCCGCTATCGCCTACCTGCAAACTTGCCTGGTATCCTCAGGTACATAACTTCTGATAAAGTCTTTGAGTAAAATACACATCAATGGATTAATAAAGGGATTAATTTACTTATTGTAATTCTTATAATTAAAAAAAAATGAACATATTCATAGTTGAAATGTAATTTATGAAGTTTTTTAATTCAGAGCTTAATTTAGACTCCATTTAATATCAAATTCTTACGTCGTAGAAAAAAATAAATATTTGATGTAGGTCTATGTATATAACAATGATCAAACCACAATAAAAAATGGGAAAACAAGACTAAGATCTTTCAACTGTAACAAGCGGTCTTCGTCAGAGTCAAAAACTCAACTGACGAAGACCGCTTGTTACAGTTGAAAGATCTTAGTCTTGTTTTCCCTCTTCTTATTGTGGTTTGATCATTTATTGTTATTTCACGTGTTTATGTGAAATCTTTTTATGTATATGTATATATATTTTATTTGAATAGGATTCTTTACCACTGGTGACAGTTTGGTACCAGGAAACAATGGTATGAGGGACCAGGTAATGGCACTGAGATGGGTACAGAAAAACATTGCTGCCTTCGGGGGTAATCCATCCAGTGTTACGATCGCTGGTATGTCTGCAGGTGGTGCCAGTGTCCACTATCACATGATCTCTCCGATGTCCAAAGGTACGCTTGATGAAGCAGTTTATTGAGAAATCTATTAAGTTTTGGGTACATCACTTTTTTATATGTGTATTAGATATTGTTACTCGATTATAATAAATCAATCCGTAATTGTAGGAAAAATTTTGGTTTTTAGGTTTATTTCACAAAGCCATTTCAATGAGTGGGGTTTCACTGAATCCATGGGCTCACGCTGAGAACCTGACTGAGAAGAGTGCCCAGTTGAGTGCATCGATGGGGTGTGACTTCCAGGACCCTAACATCGTTCTTCGATGTCTTAGATCCAGGCCAGCAGAGAAGATCGTCGAGTATTCTAAACTTATGCAGGTCCATTCCTAGTAACTCCTCGCAATGTATCCAATCAAAAAAATTCGAAAATGGAAAAGATTATTCAATAATGAGCAGTCTTGTTATTTCTTTTTTATAAATGAAGTACCTATAGTGGTGATAAACAAAATACTATTTTCAAATTTTGTATTTTTGTAAATAGCCCTTTTGTATTAGCCTTCATTCTTGATAATAGGATTGTTTATCTTTTAACACCTTTTGAGATATAAAACTGTAGAAATTTGACATATAAATAGTCATAGACTACGAAAATAACTTGAACTTTGGCAAATATTGAACCGTGGCAAAAGTGCTTCATAGTACATTACACCAAAACGAAACTATTTTTTCTCATTGTCCTTGTACGCATAAACAACTCAAATTTTCTGATTAACATGGTTGTAGGCAGTAATAGATAAACATTTCGTGATTTTAAAATACATTAAAGCACTGAAACCTAACTATTAAGCAGTATTGCCTGCTATACTGGCACTCAGAAGTAATATGCTATTCTATTCTGAATTGTCCTATTAATACATTTATAGGGCTGAAACAGGACCTTCAGATAAAAACTTCATTATGTCTATGTACAAGTAATGTATTGCAGAAATAAACACCGATATTTTGTTAGTTATTATTATTAAATATTATTTATTAATCACTTCAGCAGTTCAGGATTTTACATTCATTTTGAAAGTCAAATATAATTAAAATAACCTTATTTTTAAAAAATACTACCAAAATCACTGAAAAACTCAACATTAAACTACATAATAAACTAATTTATTAATAAAAACTCCATTTTCATTCACATAAAATATTATTATGTATGTTGAGGTAAAAACAAAGGATACCATTATGAATAGCCTCTCTGAAGTAGCAAAGAATTCATATGGCTTGTCATACACAGTTAATGACGACTTACAGACACTATGTTATATTTGATTGCATTAATTTTTTCTGGTAAGTTTTGTTGTTCAATAACTGGAGGTACAAGGGACACAGAGTTGAGTTACTATTTCAAGAGCTATGAGTTTTAATTTTATCTATATTAGATTTGTAAATATGTAATCAACCAAATTAAATTAAATCTGTTCAATTGGTTATTAGTTAGATTTAATAATAGCTTTCCTTTTAGTTAAATTTAGTAAAGACTGATTCTATGTTTATTCTTTTATATTTAGGGCTGGAGGTACTATCCTTTCTCTCCATGGGCGCCTTCCGTAGAACCAACTGGAACAATCTCTCCCTTCCTACCATCTCAAGTATTGGACATCATCTCCTCAGGTCAGGCAAGTGATGTGCCCTGGCTTTGTTCCTTCACCAACTTAGAAGGACTTTATCCTGCTGCAGGTATTTATTTTATTATAAAACATTACTTACTACTTACTGGACAATTTAGATTAGGTTGATTGAATGTTTAACCTTCCAGTGAAAGAATATTTAATATTAAATTCTTTTTATTTAAAAAAAAAATTTGCACTTTAGAACAGAAAAAGATAAAATGATTACGATCTATTGATTTTAATTTCGTCAATTGTATATTGTAGTATTCAATCAACATGTTCCGTCTCATGTTACTACAATTATCTAGTGCAGGGATCTGCATCCGTTATTATCGCAAGAGCCATTTTAACTCCACTTTTAGCTAAGAAAAATAGTTTAGAGTCGCAAAACATAACACAACTTATAAACTTTTAAAAGTTTTAATTTTTTTAGTTTTCATCTGCTCTAAATAACAGAATGCTAAAAACAGAAGTATGAGTTTGTGTATGCCTATCTTGAAATGAATTCAATAGTGAACTATGCAAGCCTATTTGAATCCTTCCTATATGTGTCTAAAACTAAAATGAAAAACAGTAATCTTTTTCAAAATTAGATTTTAAAGTATCACCTCAAATTTGAGGATAACTGAACAACAAATAAGTAGAAAAATATTAATATATAAATAAAATAATTAAGAAATAACCTTTATTAAATGTTGATGTGTTTTTTTGTTGAGGCCAAACAGAGCCGTTTGGAGGCTGAAGAGCCCCAAGTTGCCAACCCCTGGTCTAGTTAACACTCGGTTATTATCTTTTAAAATATATTTGGGGGCTAAGTTAAAACCATATTCACTTATAGATCTATTAGAATCTCTTCCTCCAATGTTTCCAGTTGACTATCCTCTTTCCTCCAAATTTGAGGAAATGATCATCTTCTCCCTATCTTTGAGCCAACCAATGTTTGGCCTTCTTTGTAATCTTTCATTACAATAACCAGTTTTGATTCTTCAAATATAATCATTCATTGTACCAATATCCGAAAGTGCAAAAACAAAAAATTCTTCCTTCACTTTCTCAAGATCATTTGTATATTATTCTCTTATTACAAAGAAATATGCTTCTTCTGGGTGATAATGGTGGCCTTTAATTTATATGCAACCTATTTATGTAGCGGTAGTAAATGAGCATCTAGGACACTCCCTCCACAGATTGATTTAGTAGGGAGTCCTTATTCAGGGCTTTACCATTCATTATGACTGCATTTCTTACTTGAATACACGTTAAATATGCCTCGGTACCATGAGGACAGGCATAGTCATTTGATGTTGGCCCGCTTTGTGATAACCAGCTTCTATCTTGTTTTTCTGGTTAGGAACAAGTTACTAGAGTCCTTGATTCGTGGTTGGGATAGTTTATAGACTGTCAAAAGCGCACGATATAAGAGTAGTCCTAACCCCCTAGACTGGGTAGATCAGTTGCGTCATTATTCACAGTCATATTCAGAGTGGAGTATATTATCAAGCTATTAACAAACATAGTCAAGAAGGAAAGAAATACATAGTGCAGTTTTTTATAAATTGAGTGAGTTCAGGTTCAAAGTTTTAACCACCATCATTTCAAATATTTAAATAGTCTGTAAAAAAAGTAAGAAATATATATACTACTTTGTTTTATTTCTTGTATGATGAAGGAACAATTCCATCTAAACTAAATTTAGTGTCTATGATTTTTAAATTTGAGTAATCTAGTTTATAACTACAACACTGCTCTCCGTAAAGTGAACTCGGGAATACAAAACCATATTTTTATTTCATATAACATATGAACATCGCAAACCGATATTCTACAAGGCCCACTCCTGGCCATTTAAAAACACCTTAGTGAAGATGTGTTACACAATAAACTTTATTATAACTAAAAGTAATTGAGTAATATAGTTAAATATTTTGAAAGGAATTTATTTTATAGAAATTTAAATTCATATTCTTTGTTTCAGAATTTATCATCAATGAACAAGAAGTTCAAGAGTTAGAGTCAAAATGGAATGATTACATCCCTCTTTTGTGTGACTTTTTATATACTGCACCTGAAGGGAAGTTAGAAGAAATAAGCATGAAAATCAGAGATGAATATCTAAAGGGGAAAACATTATCTGGTTGGAAGGAACGGATGGAATTTGTCGAGGTGAACACTCATTACATACACTTTGAAAAAATTGCATTTAGATAAAGAAAATGAGGAATAATTGGTGAACTACAAATTAGTTTGTATTTTCCCCCTATTTATAATTTAAACAGTCGAAAATTATTACTCTCCGGGCTAATATTATTTTCTTAGTTATTTCAGAGGGGCCAAGTTAGCCCAGTGGTAACGTGTTAGCCTGTGTAATGGTATGTCCGGGGTTCGATACACAGTCTGGCCCTCTATTTATTCACACGAGATGACGTTAACCTGTCGGTCCCGAGCCTGTACGATATCAGGTACTCATTAAAGATCACATTTCTAAATACATTTGAGTTAGGCAAAATTTAGAACTCTCAGTGTAAAATGTTCATTGTGTGGTACCACAAAGAACCAATGTTCAACCTATGTGTATTCTCTTGTTAGACTACCACTGCAGCTTGACCTACCCTAGTTATTACTGATTTTATTAAATATTCACATTTTAACCATCACTTGTTCAATATATATTTGCCATGATATTTAAAGATTCAAAAATGAACATGTTAACCTGTAAATAGCAAAATATTTTTCGGGTGATTCTGGCTTACTTCTAGTTATATATATTACTAGAAATAACTTAGCAAAAATGATGGACGTATGTGGTACGTTGGTTATTAATATAATACTCATAATAATGCTTCATATAAAGAACTGCAGTTTTATAATGAACTTGAACTGCATTCTTCAAAGCAAGGCTAAAAAACATATAAGATATGTAGTTGAATTGTGAATATTTGTTGCAGATACTCAGTGACAGGCTGTTTGTGGCTGGTATAGCCGAAGCGATCCTCGAACATGCTCGTTTTTACAAGAGCCCTATTTACTCCTACTTGTTCAGTTTTAAAGGTTCATCGAGCGTCGCACACTTATTCTGCAATTGTGATCACCCTTTTGGTAAATAACAATTTCAAAATCGTGTTATGGTGAAACTTACATTAATACATTCAACTTAAAATGGTAGTCGATGTAAAATAACTTATTTTTAGCGGAGCTAAAGTTACTACATATAAAAAAAATTCTTAAAATTTGATATAACTATTGCTATATTTTTCAGACAATGCTTTCAGATTGTTTGTTCAGTTTATCACATAATATTTGGAATTAGTCTTTCATGTATGATACATAATTTAGCAATCCAAAGTAGAGTAAAGGATATCTACTGGGTGGTTATACATGATGACATACATTCATCACTATGAGCAAAATTCAAAGCATTACTAACAGAAACGTCGGTGAGTAACGTGTTCCTTCCAAGATAAATTGGAGAGTTTTATGCGCATGGGCTTCATCAATTTACCCATAAGCTTAAACCACCCTGTTACATCGTATATAAAGATATACGATGTTGTACTCTATGTTTTACACAGATTGACTGTGGTCTGAAAAAGGAGGGCAGAACCAGGCCTTAAAAGGAGATAAAATCACTCTTACTCCATAAGCATTGCAAGTGTGCGAGTGACATGTCTTTTATGTGAACATATATATCTTAGTAGACAGAAAAGCATCTAAAGGTAGTTGAGACTGATACATTCTATTTATACATGCGTCTTGTTGTTGTTTTATATATATATATATATATATATATAATACAAAGTTGATCGTCAAGGTGCATTTTAATAGATTATTATCCATCCTCCAGATTGTTAGTCTAATGCATTATCCCTATCAACGTTATCCCAAATCTCAAAAGTTGGTATTTATTCTCTGTAGTGTTTAAATGTTTCTGTTTTTTTTTTTTATTTTGTGTGGAAAAGTTCTGCAGGTAAAAGTTGGAAAGATATCTGAGAAACAACCTTCGCAATCTTGAACTACAAGGATAGAGTGTCACATGTTTTCAATCTAAATAAACATTCACTAGATGTGAATTCACGTTCCTTTGCAACCATTGAGGGAACCACTGTGTCCTATCTTCTGATGTTAATTAGTTAGGGTGCTTGTTCTAAGCTTCCTTTGTTTGTTTTAGTGCAGAAAGAACTGAGTACTACGTGGTAAATGAATGCACTGTTGTCCCTTCTTTCTGGATTTAATAATTTAGTTTGAGACCTCAGGTAATCTACAGGCCTGTTGTTATTCCGCAGGGTCGGATCCTTTCACAGTTTCGGAATAAGAATATTTGGTCCGTTTCGAGGCTAATGTGAGCAGTAAATATGGGTGTTAACTATTAATTCAGATCAGCTTTAGAATTAAATTGGTTACGTCGCCCGCACCAACAATTTTGGGTATCTTATGAATATGGTTATGACTTCCTTCATAGACAGAGATGGTCTCCTCTGAAAGAGATAAATAGGGAGAGTTTAAGACCATTCTTTCTGCATTCTTCACCGAAGGACTTAACAAATGCATCTACTGAGGAAGCTGGCGAAATGATCTTAGTATTCGAGGGCCACAATCGTTGACCATCTGGTGTCTTTTAACCTGTACAGAAACTATCAGGCTTCTGGGGTATTGTGTGTGGAGTTAAACTTTTTATGGATAGTTTTCATTGATATAAACCATAGCTTAATGAAGTCTCAGGAAACTTGGAGCTGATTTTTGACTCTGTAATCCAGAGTCATGAAGTCAAATTCCCTGTCAATTAATTCAGAAAACAAATAAAATGAAAAATGACGTAGGTCTAAAAAAAAAAGTAGTGGCATACTCTTAAAGAGCGAGTTTTCTATTTGGAATTGGTTTGTACTGACCAAGGAAACCCCAAGCGTTGTGAAGTCCGAATTCCAAAAGTATCTGAATAGAGTGCTGTTACGCAGCAATAGATTTAGTAGTAAGTCCTATTGTTGAGAAGAGGATAGGTGAGAAGACAGGTAGAGTAACTGATCATAAGGGGCTAAGTAGGCTCAGGTAAGATCATGCTGGAGAGCTCCCTCCACTTAACGTCTCAACACAGACTAAAGTTTGACTATTTGACCTTTATATATACAACCTTCTAAATGGAATATTTGTCTTTATCTGCATTGAATTATTCTGATATTAAATCTGGATGAGTAAATTTTTGTAATGAGTAATTAATAAATATTTTAATTTTACAGAAGGTGCTTGTCACGCTGACGATACCGCATACATATTTAAAACCAAGACAGCAATTACTACTGATGCCGAAAAACAACTCTCCAAACAGATGGTCGATATGTGGTACAATTTTATGACTACAGGGTGAGTTTCCGACTAAAACAACACTAAGTCAAATAACTTTTACTGAGTTTTTAAGAGGTAAAAATATTTGTATTAGATAAATACTTCTTGGCTATCTTCTGTGAACAGGACACCACACTTTGGAGGCAAGGCATGGAGCTCAGCACAAGAAGGTCTACCTGACTTAACCTATCTGCACATAAGAGGCGCAGATGACTCAGTGTTAGTTACAGAGAAGAATACAGGACGAGGTAGTTTCTGGAGGTCCCTAAATCTGAAGGAAAACCACATCTCAGTGTTACCTTCTAAGGATGAACTGTAGATTTTAACATTTGCTTAATAAAAATTCAAATAAAACTGCTCAAATGAAGCCTTATTCTTCTTCCTTATAACGTGAACTAAGTGTTTCTCATTGTCACATGCCTTTTGTAAACTGTAAACATATCATTGTCGGGAAGAACAGTGATCTGAAATAACTCTCTAAAAAATACTGAAGACCATTGAAGCACCCTGTGAAAAAATTTAAATATTAAATATTTTCCAGTTGCAAATAAATAATGCTCCAAGAGAGAAAAAATAAACATGTCTATGAAGTTAGCCAAAGACAACTTAAAAGTTCATAACTTCGCTTCTACGTTGAATTTCCAATCTTTCCAAGCTTAGATTTTAAGTTAGACATACACAAATCCACTGTCAAAGTTTAAGCTTGCTATGTCTTATGATGGCTGAGTTTACTGGTGACAAAATTTTGAGGACAAACAGACAGGAAGACAGACAATTTTCTAAGGGTGGATTCGGTTTCTCTAATGTATGAAACGTAAAGATAACTTAAAATGAGTCAGTTCTAAGCAATGTACAGACAAAACCTTTCTTTTAAATTTAAATTGTAAGAGGCGGTTCCTCACTGACTTCCGTCAGTGATACCACTATAAATCCTATATATTAATATGCTATTATTATTATAATTTGAGGGTGACTATAGCACTGCGTCTTAAAAAAAAAACTATTTTACTTCCCCCTCTTCTGTACTAAAGTACCCCAGCAGTTAGGTTCAACGCATCCAAAAAGCTCAGCAATTTTGCTGGTTCCAGCGGTAAAAGTTTTTCTATGGTTTTTTGAGTGTCCCGAAGAACCTACCTTTGTGCAGCAAAGTTGCCTTACAGTCAGTCAGCAGGTGCAACGGTGTTTCTTCCACTTCTTTGCAGAATCTGCACAAACCATCATTGATAATGCCTATTCAGGCTCCCTACGTTTCGGGAAAAAAACCGACTTCCTTTCTCCTTCATCGGGTCTTTAGGTGAACTTGTGGGAGGTTAGCTCCACAGAGGATAGAAAACATCTTAGTATTATAAAAGTCCCTTTTACCTCGTTTATCAGTGATATAGCCACCCTATCAGTTTCGTAAATTATGCATCATCAAGAGCAGGGGTGTCCAATACGTCGATCGCGATCTACCAGTCGATCGCGAGGCCAATAGTGGTAGATCGCAAACAAGGGTTGAAAAAAAAAAGTTCCAGGGTCACAGTCAGTCTTTATTTTTAATTATTATTATTATACATTGTCAATGTATTGTTATTATTATTATGATCCGGAGTTCTGGGGCATGGAATATGGTAGATGGCCTAGTCAGAACGATATTGATTACGAAAAAGCGATACTTGGAAGATCTAGAAGGATAATAAAGCAAGTATGCCTCACCTAAGGTAAGCTACGACCAAGCCTGAAGTAATGTGGAAAACAGTTCCAGGCTAGGTCCTAGGTGAAAAAGGGGGTGTTTTAGTTGGTAGTCTGGTTTATCTGGGAGCCCAGCACTATGTGCGTAAATGCATATAATATTATTATTATTTGGTAATTACAAAAACATGATCAGAGCTTATTTTGTAGCAATATTGGCTCAAGTGGTAATGTAAGGTAAGAATCTTCAATAAATTTTAAAATAACATTCGCTTTTATGGGTCGGTAGATCATTTTGGCTTGGTCATTTTATAAGTAGCTCCCATACTGAAAAAGTGTGAGCACCCCTGATCAAGAGGAACTTATATGTGTCTTAACATTACTATCTGGAATTACTACCTCAAATCATTAAATAATAGAATCAAATTTACATATGAAATTGAAATAAACAATAAAATAAATTTCATGGATTTAACAATAGAACAAATTAGAAGTAATCTAAATTATTAAAATTTACAAGAAACCAACTACGACGGATATTAGAATCCATAAATCATTAGTTGTGCAATCCGTAATTGTGTGGTATTTACTCATTCTGAGGTAAAATGGATAAACAACCAAAAGTCTCCACACAAAAATGAAGTTTTATTTTACAGCAAAAACGCGTTTCGAACACTTTGTGTTCATCAGCAGGAAGACACTATAATACAAATTATACCTAATCAGTTACAAAATTAGAGTGAAATAATAAAATTCAATTAAGTATGTCTTGAATTCTGTTAATTGACTTTAATTATTTCACTCTAATTTTGTAACTGATTAAGTATAATTTGTATTATAGTGTCTTCCTGATGATGAACACAAAGTGTTTGAAACGCGTTGTTGCTGTTAAATAAAACTTCATTTTTGTGTGGAAACTTCTAGTTGTTTATCCATTTACCTCAGAATGAATCCAACAATCTTCTGTTCACCTCCCACAACAAAAAAATATCTAAGCCTTTCTTTATATGATAGATCAACCGATAAGAATTTCTATGACTGAAATTAACTTTAATAAAAACTAAATACAAAAAAACAATAGCGGTTAACAACAGATATTCAAACTTAATAAATAATATACTAAGAAATAGAAAGAACAAAAAAACAGGTAATAACGTAAATACTAAACTTATAACAAATACATGTAGAGGGCCAGGTTAGCTCACTCTTAGGTTAGCATAACACCTTAGATTGGGGCCAATCTAAGATTTATTTATCTAGCTCTCTCGACAATGTGTCCCAGGGTACCATTGATTTTCCACAGGAATTCATAAGCAATAGTTCTCCGGTATTTGACATGTTCGATAACTCCACTTCAAAAGATACGACTGCCTGAAAGTAAATGAAGAAATCTTAAGAAAATTACCAACAGAGAAAAAAGGCTTATCTGAGGGTTGATTGTGTAACACCTGACAACCAAGAGGAAACCACGAACTACCCAATGGTGTTCATTTACTCGCCTGCACTTTCTGGAGTGCCTCCAAATCGGTTGGATCCATTAAATGCTACTGAGAAATCTCTCAATTACACTGGGGTTTTGCACTGGAAGACTACTATATTTTTACTGTATTACTACTAAAATGAAATTCTAACATTTAATGTAATTTCTAATTGATAAATAATATTTATCTAAAATTATTAAATAAAGAGAAATATTTATTTTCTTTTTAAAGAGTTCTATTTTCTAATATAGTTGTTCTACTAACTAGCATACAAACAATATCACTGTTACCACTTCATTGTACAATCACCTACGAATAAAAAAATTGTTCAAGTTAAACGTTTATTTAGTAGTTATAAAAAATATATTATAATCAGCGACATAAAATAATATTTTTTCATCTTTCAAGCTTTTATATTCACAATGAAAGCAATTATATTTTCCCTATGACTCGATTGGAACGCCGTCTTTTTCGCATCATTGGTCCTTCAGTAGTCTCTGCTTCTTCTTCCAGTTGTTTCTTTGTTATATCACTGGATTCTGTCACTGAGATGATGGATCTTTTTTTTTGAATCAAACGGCTGCCAATTTTCGTAGCAACCTGATGTTCTCAAAACTGAACTGGTGTTGCGAAACGTGGGTATGTGAAAAGCTGTTGTCAAATTTCAGTCCACTTGTTCACCATTTCCTGGAGGAAATTTCATCAGTTTATAAATGTCTTGTCTGAATGTTAACGTAACCTAGTTCATGTTCTTCCCTAGTTTCTTCACACTATTCCATCATGCTTAATGAATTTGTATCATTACTTACAACAAATTCAATTTCTTGTTCTCAAATGATATTTTAGACTATTACCTGGATACAATACCTGCTTTTTATTTTTAAATCAATTGCCTGCAAGTGTGTATACAGAAAATTTGTCTGACATTTTAAAAAAAAAATTCAAATAATTTTATAAACTATGACATTTTTGTAATTAAAAGTACCTTCGTAAATAACTTTAATAACGACTGTAATAAAAGTAACCATTTTTCTTGTATAATGAATTCATTCAAATAAATTGTACATTTTTATTACATTTATCATTAATTAGCTCAATTTTTTTTATTCTAGCAGTTAAGCAAGCTAATAAGTAGCACATTATTACTTATACTTCGATGACAAAATAATGAAAATCCTTGGTTTAACAAATAATCAAGAGAATGATTGCGTCCAGTATGAATATGAAACATGTTGATCAATGAAACTCCTTTCTTTCTCTTATTCTATCAATCAATCTTCACTTTTAAGTGTTGAGCACTTGACCTTAACAAGGAGTACTAATTAATGACTACTAATTGTAAGTCACTTCTCAAGTCCTTCAATAAACTTAAAATTTTCCATTACATCTTGTCTTTCTTACTATGAATATTTCATGAGCTTCAATATTGGAAGAGTAATATCCAACTAAAAATGTCAAATATTACATTTTATCTGAAACAGCTTGATATATTTTTTGAAGGTATAACAACATTCATACCAGAAAGGTAAAAAATCAATAGAGTTACTTCAAGAAACTTTGGTTTACAAGATAGAAAGCTTTCAAAATTTTAAAGAAATCACTCTCTGGGCTCCTTCTGAGATGTTGGAAGTTCTTTTGATAACATGCTTCTGAATCCAATGAATCAGAAGTAATATAAAATGTTTTAATTCAATAACTTTATAATGGATATACTATAACTTTAGTTTAAGTATAGGATGTTTCACAAATGAAACTGTGACCATTCGAGGCTACCTTCACCGTTATTATCACGGTGATTAGTAGAGATAACCTTCGGGATAATGAATGTTACTGTAAGCAAGAATATAATGTAACATTGCTATTATAAGGAGTTGAATGACTGATGGTACCACCTTTGAGTTTATCCAGCATATTCTCCAAATTGTTGAAAATTGGGTAAAACAGAAAGGATATAAATCTAGCTAAAGCAGCCTTTTCTCACGTAAAAAGAAACTAGGTCTAAAAAATATTATTACAAAATGCTAAACTAGAACTCTCAGGGGTACGAGGAATACCTGTCACTTTTGATCAAAAAAGACTAAACTGGGAAAACGATATACCAAGTACATTAGCTAAGACTTATTTTAATTTAAGAGCAACTATTCAAGTTCCATCTGGAGAAATGGTGCTACAGATATGATTACATTATTATAACAGACAAAATGTATATAGCCATAACAAAATGAAATAATGAGAGTGATTAACAAGAGCTTGTTCATATGGTACGTTAGTTACAGCGCAGTTCTTGACTGTAGATCACTCTACACCAGGGCTTCTTAAACTTTTTTCATCACGACCCTATTTATGATTTCGAGTTTTCTGGCGGCCCCATATAAATATAAAAGAAAGATAAATAAATATTTTTTGATGATTTATTTATTAGGTAACAATATACATATGAAAATATATAAATAAATCAGTTGGGTTTTTGACTCTGACCGCTTGTTACGGTTGAAAGATCTTAGTCTTGTTTTCCCATTTCTTATTGTGGTTTGATCATTGATGAAAATATATATTCGAATGCAGCCGTTGAATGGTAAGTATTAAATTAAAATTAAAGGAAAAAATTTAATGAGATGGATGTGCCTGTTTTTTTATTGCTTAACAAATTAAATCTTGGTGGAATGTTTGACACTGCTGGACGTAAGACCTCTTCAACATTTTTTAGCGATGAGCGATATTGGGATTTTAACATAAATATGTGGTGTTGAATTGCAGAAGAACATTTATCGCCATATCAGCGATAGTAGGAAATTCAGTTCTAGTTCCGATCCAGAATTCAGTCAAGGGCTTTTTTGGAAATTGTAGTTTTAAGTTTGAGTCACTCGAAAGCTCAGCAAATTCCTCTTGAGCTTTAAGTGGCAGGTGATCCATCTCACTTAAGCCAATCCAAAACGGCTTTTGAATTCAAACTACCTTTTTGAAACCAATATTTCATATAAAATATGTACGGAACTGTGTTTCTAGCGCTTTTAAGTGATATACAATAATTTTTGCAATAAAAGTTTTGGAATGATTTTTCTCGATTATTAAATTGTCCACACTGGAAAACATTTCGAACGAATTTTTTTCTACCCTACTTTTCAATTTTATCATTCGAAGTAAATATATTGCATTTTTTTCCTTCAAGAGACAAGTGGGTTACAATGCAAATTCAAATATTTTTTTTGTTAGCCATGTTATTCAATTTTTTTTTTACATGAACTGTCCACTCCTGTGGTGTGACTGCACAAATACACATCTAGATGTTATAAAATCGTCCATTTAAATATTTTACACTAAAATCTTTCGCGACCCCTTTTGGGGCGCGACCATAGTTTAAGAAGGCCTGCTGCTCTAGACCTATAATTAAACATTCCTTTTTTTTTTTAAATTACAATCTAGTACAGGTCTTATTAAATGGGCTTCAAAAGGTCATAATGTATAACTGTAGTGGCACTGTAAGGAGGGAGGAGAAACGACGACCTTCACCACTCCCTTTCATTTGACTACTGCAGTTTACCTATTTATATTCATACTTCATCAAGCATATATGTGATTATAAAGGCTAAAGTATATAACCTCTGCACTTATTCCCTGCAATGTATTCTTTAGTTAGTTAAACTAAAGAGGGTAAAATAGAAGCGAGTTACACCAAAATGGATATGTAGTTTAAAGGATATGACCAAATAAGATGCCAAGGTAATTTAGTTGACATAAAAAAATATACAATGGACTAGATAATTCCTATGGCTACTGATAAATTCAGACACACAAGTACGCTGTTCTCCAAAGGAGGGGTTCTACTTTGTATTCCCCATAACAAATCGCCCAAGTTTTTCTAAACTAACATTATTGCCCGAAGATTCTGTAGATTGGTTACTGCTTATATTTATTACTTTTATAACAGGATTTATAACTAGTAAGTGACAAGATTAGATGGATTCGTCTGCTAATCATAAAATTTAAATCACATACATTTATTAAAAGGTAATAATTTAAATATACATCGCCAGTACTTAAAACATTAAAACTGCAATGTCGTTTTTTCTTTTGGAATCGTATAATCTTTACGAAACTTAGGAATTCTACATAAATGAGCCCTTTCAACAATAACAAGGTCAAATATAATATTAAAAAATATGTAAATTTGTACAATCATTTGAAAGAAAAAAATCTGGAGTGGCCTACACTCTACTTTACTATAAGTAACTCAATGTCAAATTTCTTGAGTATATAAAACATAACGTATCATTTAAGCATAACATAAATATCTAAATGGGATATAATTATTAGCATTGCATTCGTGAGGTAGTACAGATAGTGATTGAAGGACATATCAATTTATAAGCTTATTTTTGTACATCACAAATAATTTATTATTTGCAAATAATTTCATTAGTATAACTACAGCAGTAATATCATTTTTGAAAAACCAATGTGAACATTTCTTGAAACGAAATATTATCCTACAAGAGAACATGGCTATTGTTCAAATAGCCAGTAGATTTCTTACATCGTTTACTTAACATCCTTCTACATTGAATATTAATGTAAAATTTTCAAATTTAAAACAGTAAAATACCCTTTTTTTCTCTGAAAAAACATCTTAAACAGCGAAGAAAATGTTGTTTTAAGGTGATTTGTTAATTAAAGATGTACGATAATTACAGTTATTAATCTCTAAACGAAAGATTTATATTTTGAATTATCTTTTACATTTTTGGTTTTTAACAGAATTATTATACTGGGAATTTTATGGCTTCTTAGTATTTAATAAGATCATTTTCCTTCCCCTTTGTCAAATAACATATATACGATTTTTTTTTTAATGAGTGTTATCATTTACCTGCACAATATTATTCCTCTTACATCTCTTATAAGTCAATAATATATTTTCATTTTTCCATTAGAAACATCAATTTTATCTCAGTGGATTCGCTCAAAAAATTTCTAAGTCAATGTAAACAATGTAAAAAAATACAAAAAATTCGACAAGTATAGCAGGTGATCTCTTAGTCTAGGATAAACAAAGAGTTTTTATATCGTTATTGCTCTTTTCCGTAATTGAAACTTCATGATTTTTTTTTTATGAATTGCTAATTTTTTGTTCCATTTTTGGTCAAATTTTCATAATTTTTTAACGAGCCGTTTAGCGTCAAAAAAACATTTTCTGAAAACACAAATCGGACTCTAACGCCCCTTTGGCGAATGTAATTTTAGAAAAAAATATCTCAACTCATTGTCCATATAATGTTCTATTTATAGGCATAGTTTCATTCTTGTCCGTCAAACAGTATGGCTTGTATCGCTCTCACAAGGTTTGAGATTGATTTATAAGTCAAAATTTGTACATTTTATTGAAAAAAAAATATTTCCTGTTGATATAAAATTTTAAATATATTTTTCGTTTGTTCCATTTGTAACTTCAAAGATAATGTCAAAATCTCAAAACTCTAGGGTTAGTAGTTTAGGAGAAATAAATGTTTTAAAAAAAACGGTTTTTGGCAAAAAAAGTGACTTTCCCATCATGCATAATTCTTCCCAAACAATAGGGATCTTCGTCTAAATGGGGCCCATTTTTGTGTAAAATATCAACTTGATCCATCAAAGATTCTGGACCGTAGCGTGGTAACAAGCAATGCTAACACACGCACCCACCCACACACAGACATCATCGTAAAAACTTCATAAAACGACTTCTGGGACCTCAAAACATGTAATTCCGTCAAAATCTCGAGATCGAATTTTTTCACGATCACTATACTTTACTTATAGTAAAGTAAAAAAAACGATTAAAATATTCACCTTGGCTTTGTTTCCCAAATAACGACAAAACTTTTGTTTGCTTTTCTTTTAATCCTAATGGTTTTTGTCAGGCTATGTGACAAATCATTATTTTAGCAATATGCCACACTAAAATATTTCAACTTAAATATCACCTTTAACAACTTTTTTATGTAGACGATATATTGCTCGTATTTTTAATATTGCTCTCATGGGTATTGAAGGGCATATAATAAATAGATTTCAACGTTTGATTAATGCATTTATTTTTCTAGGAGGAAAGAAATTTATATATCGTATGTATTAACATTCACACATGATCATTGCCAGACACATTCCAGAGAAGAAATGTATATTAAAAAAAGAAAAGAAAAACCAACCAAGAGTTTTCAGGATCTTAGTCCAGGCAATCTGTACCTACAGCTTTAAATTGTTATAATAAAGGAAATAATTTCAAAAATCAGAACAGCAGGATTTTCATTACATTGACAAAGTATTACAACGAAAATAATATAAACAAACAATGATGAATATTGTGGATATCCACTGCGGAATGCTTAATCAACTTCTTCAATAGTGGGTCCACTTCCAGCTGTGGCTCCTCCTGCGCCAGGTGCTCCAGTAAACCCTCCAGGAAAGCCTCCAGCTCCATCCATGTTGGGCATACCACCTGCATGGTACAATTTCGTAATTATCGGTTTGCAAATAGCTTCCAATTCCTTTTGTTTGTGCTCAAATTCTTCTTTTTCGGCAAGTTGATTGGCATCAAGCCAACGAATAATCTCATTACACTTGTCGATAACAGTGCTCTTCTCAGATTCTGAAATTTTGTCTTTAATCTTTTCATCTTCCATTGTACTCTTCATATTGAAACAATAAGACTCCAATGCATTCTTGGCCGCTATTACACTGCGCTGTTTCTCATCTTCAGCTTTGTACTTTTCGGCATCGTTAACCATTCTTTCAATTTCTTCCTTACTAAGACGACCTTTGTCATTTGTGATAGTGATTTTATTTTCCTTGTTAGTCCGTTTCTCAACAGCAGTCACATTCAAAATACCATTAGCATCAATATCAAATGTTACTTCAATTTGAGGGACACCTCTAGGTACTGGAGGTATTCCTGTAAGTTCAAATTTACCTAGCAGGTTATTATCCTTCGTCATGGCTCTCTCTCCTTCATAAACCTGAATAAGCACTCCAGGTTGATTATCGGAATAAGTGGTGAAAGTTTGAGTTTGTTTCGTTGGGATTGTTGTATTTCTCTTGATCAAAGCTGTCATAACACCTCCAGCAGTTTCAATGCCAAGGGACAAAGGTGTTACATCAAGCAACAAGAGATCCTGTACTTCCTCAGACTTGTCTCCATGCAAAATGGCTGCCTGAACTGCAGCACCATAAGCTACAGCTTCATCAGGATTGATCGATTTATTCAACTCTTTCCCATTGAAAAAATCTTGCAAAAGCTTTTGGACTTTTGGGATACGCGTTGATCCTCCAACCAGGACGATGTCATGAATCTGAGACTTATCCATTTTTGCATCCCTCAGAGATTTTTCTACGGGTTCCATTGTACTACGGAAAAGGTCAGCATTCAATTCTTCAAAGCGAGCTCTTGTTATGGAAGTGTAAAAATCTATTCCCTCGAAAAGAGAATCAATTTCAATACTGGCCTGGGTTGAAGAAGACAAAGTCCTTTTCGCTCTTTCGCAGGCAGTTCTAAGCCTACGTACAGCTCTCTTATTGACAGTGAGATCCTTTTTGTACTTCCTCTTGAATTCCTGGACAAAGTGATTCACCATTCTGTTATCGAAATCTTCACCTCCTAAATGTGTATCTCCTGCAGTTGATTTCACTTCAAAGATTCCATCTTCAATGGTCAGAATGGATACGTCAAATGTCCCTCCACCAAGATCAAATATCAGAACGTTGCGCTCTCCTGAACCCTGTAACAAAATGAACAAGCAATTACAGATAGGGTTTTATAGATAGAACTATAACCATATATAATAACAATTTTCTAATTATACATATAAATGCAAAGATTTGAAAGAATAATTAATATTAAGAATAAGGAAATTACCTTCTTGTCAAGACCGTAAGCAATGGCAGCAGCTGTAGGTTCATTAATAATTCTTAAAACATTTAAACCAGATATGGTTCCAGCATCCTTAGTGGCTTGCCTCTGGGAGTCATTAAAATACGCAGGTACGGTGATAACAGCGTTCGTTACGTTCTTGCCCAGATAAGCCTCAGCTGTTTCTTTCATTTTAATTAAAACCATCGAGCTTACCTACAATCAACGAGATATGTGAGTAACTCATACAAAACTGACGTACAGTAAATATAACAACTTAAACAGGTAAATTAGCCTAAATATGAACTAAATTACGAAGTTAATTGTAACAGCCCTGAGAGAACCTTAAACGATATACTGAGTTCAAGGGTACTATGAAAAGCTGCTATTAATATAGGCCACCTGTTTTACCAAATTTTGTTTGATCTTAAATTTGGGTGAAGTCGAGGCCATACTTAATGCACTCTGAACGTTAATAATTCAAATAAATGATAGCTTTATCACTTCCATATTTAAATCCACAAACTGGAAAAAAATTAAACTCACTACGACAAATTTTCTGTATGAACTGCATACAGAATTCTGTCTTCTTTACGAGGATGCTGATGTCGTTTGTGGAGGCCAAGTCCCCGCACAGACGCAAAAGATCGATTATAGCTAGGGTAAATAAATCCTGATTCCAAACTAGGTTCAGCTGGGCACTCTTGGTCACTCACGGGCAAAGTATGACCGGTCTGAGGACCAGCGGCCTATGTTGACCCAGCGATCCGAGATGGATTCAGAGAACCTCGTTGGGTACAGGAGTTACTCATTCTTTTTCTTTTCATGCCAACACAAACTGGGAGAGGCTGGCAACCTCACCCAGCGAAAATAGCCTCCCCCTCTTAGCAAAGTGAACAATGCGGGGCCGCTCCAACCCACAGGAAAAAAGGCTCTATCAAAGATTTTAACAAAAAAAACCATCTAAAAAAATTTTAGTTTGAATTACACTGTTACAAACCACTTCAATTATATTATTTCCACAGTAAATATTGTTCAACAACGTTGAATCACATTCAAAATTATCGTTTTCACCTAAATAAATGGGTCAGTCCTTTCCAAAAGTTGGTGGTATTCTGAAATCATCATCACCCACTAATTTATGATAAAATGCGAACAGCTCAGATATACATAATAATCATAGAAAATCGTTAGGTGTCCTAAGTTTCATCATCACAGCTGTTAACATTGGGAACAAGTAATTTTTACCACTTTGACTAAATTAAGTGATCAACTCAGAAATCTTGACGTAAGTGAGTACTACTGGCAAATAAGTTGTTACAACTACATTCTTAGTACAGGAATGACTGACCCTATATTTAACAGGGTTATCTCTCATTAATTCAGTAACGTTTGAAACAAATGCAAAGGGTGTTTTACACAAGAGGGATTTGTGATATTAACTTTAAAATGGTATATTTAAATATATCAGGAAGCATTTAGATCTAGAAGTTAGAAATTATATATTTCTTTCTACATTAATAAAAAACTTGTAAACAAAATTTGTTAAGAACTAATATTATCAGTGAACGAACAAGATCTACTTTTCCATTCTAACGTTGTATTAACTTCAAGCTTATATAAGGCAAATTGTGGTCAGGGTGTAGTTTAGGATCCCCAGGAGAGACTGTCCTTTCAAAGTTTAGGAGTTTAAAATGACTCTACTATAAGTACGCAGTTTGAATAAACCTGCCTCGTCCCGCATTGTTGTAATTGTTAATTAATGCGAAATGTAGATCTCATTTTCCATTGTTACTATAATTTATCTTATTTCCCAGTTCATTAAATGGATTTCATTATATTTTATTTAAAGAGATCTGACTATTTGCCTAAACCCTCCTGTATTTCGTGTTTTTGGTTTTCACTCCATTGTGGCCAGGGTAATTTGTTTTGGCTGAGTAAGTGTAGAGGGAATAATACGTTGCTCAACTTCAAACAAAACTGACTTACAGTAAATATAACAACTTAAACTGGAACATTAGCCTAAATATGAACTAAATTACGAAGTTAATTGTAACAGCCCTGAGAGAACCTTAAACGATATACTGAGTTCAAGGGTACTATAAAAAGCTGCTATTAATATAGGCCACCTGTTTTACCAAATTTTGTTTGATCTTAAATTTGGGTGAAGTCGAGGCCATACTTAATGCACTCTGAACGTTAATAATTCAAATAAATGATGGCTTCATTACTTCCATATCTAGTTGTTCAACAATAATTAACAGACTATGTTCAGATCATAAGCCAAACCGTTAATTACTGATGCAGATGTGCCTATTGAAAGCTAATGGTGTAGTATGTGGTAATTTTGGCAGAGTATCACTATCAAATTAACAAGGACAGATTGATTTGGAATTATCAATTCTTGGACTGGCTCATTACTGTGATTTATAATTGAAGTTTTTACCTAACCTATAGTTTTAGTGAAAAAACAACGCATTTCGAACGAGTATTCTTCGGGTAAATTTACCTGCAAAATACGTGTCTAAACGCGTTTTTTCAATAAAACTTGTGTATATAGTCTTCTTAATACCCAAAAATGTTCACTAATTATTTTTTTTCTCAAGTGATCAACTATTTTTACAATATATTCCATAGGCCAGTCATTCTATGCTTCTTACCTTAACAACAACTATCTTCCTTGAACTGCCGGATACATTTCTCTACTTACTACTCACTATTACTTCGTTTTTATTTAACACTCTTGCCCTCTAAATTACTTTGTAAACATTTTATGGTCAGCCGCCTTAACCTCCTCTTCTAGTGTTCGTAGTCAAATGGCATGACATTAAGACATACGCAATGGACCTATCTATACTACCTGCAGTAGAGTGATGCCGGCTGGTGATTTAAACATAGAGGGTACTAAATTATACCTGTTCCCAAAAATTACATTTTGTATTAAAGAATCCTACCATAAGAATGAATATTTCACTTTAAAGGATAGGTAAAAAAAAAATATTTTAGTAATACCCACTCACTTTTCACATAGTTTAATATAAGTCAAATCGCACAGAACTCTGATCTAATTACAATGTCTAATTTTTTGCATATTTGATTTTTTTTTTTTTATTTTAGGAAAAACTGAATTATCATTATTCACAGGAATAAGAAGTAATAATGTCAATTCATCCATTCAATTACGAGTGAAATAACTGAAAAACTAATTAGTTCCTATTTAAATAAAAAATATTTTTGGGTGACAGAAGTTGCGGCTTTCCAAAGTTACTCCAAATGAGACAAGTACGAAAATTGTACAATCCTAACAGATTAAATAATCAAACTTACCTCTTCTGGGTAAAAAGTCTTGCTCTCTCCTTTGTAGGTAACTTTAATCTTCGGTTTTCCACCGTCACTTATAACATCAAATGGCCAATGCTTCATATCTTGTTCAATAGATGGATCATCAAATCTTCGTCCAATCAAACGCTTGGCATCTAGAACATATAAAATGGTTATAACTTCGAAACAACTAAATTTGCAATTTAACAGTCGTTCAGTTCAGTTACCGAAAATAGTATTGTTGGGATTCATGGCCACTTGATTTTTCGCAGCATCACCAATAAGTCGTTCCGTGTCCGTGAAAGCGACATAACTAGGTGTAGTTCTATTCCCTTGATCATTTGCAATAATCTCAACTTTTCCATGTTGAAAAACACCTACACATGAGTAGGTTGTCCCCAGATCAATACCAATAGCAGGAGCGTTTGCCATTTTGTTTTAACACTAAAAAGAGTTAATTTGTTATCACAAAAAAAGTTTCAAATAGAGTAAAAAATAGTTTCATGTGAATAATAAAGCAGCTAAAAATGAATGAATATTAAATAATTTTAAAAATCGAACAGTCGGCGTTGAAACTAACATTATATCAAAAAGTTGCAACCACATGGGTAACATTTATTACATGACAATGAGTCATCAGTCAACTGGAATTTACTATAAAAATGCATAACATTGTACTTAAGACTAAATAGGTATGTTTAAAATCATTCATTTGAAACCCATGTCCATAATAACGATTTATCATGGAATAAAATAAACTCACTCAGCGTTGAACTTCCATTGTAAATGCAGCTCTAAGGCTATTATATATATAACAGTACATCATAACCTATTGGACACGCTGAAAAACATTCTAAATTATAGTATTGATTAAGCCTCATTCCTTTGCTCTAATTATGAACCACAAATCATTACAAAAAACTAAATACACAAAGTTAAATCTTGGTTTTCATAGGGTAAAAGACGAACACACGTTTCAACACGTGCAAGGAAATTTTCAATATATAATCAATCATTCAGACTATGGTAGAAATAAACATTCCCTGAACATCCATAAATACAAAATAGTTAACCAAAATAAAACAATAGAACAATATCAATTCAATTGAACTTACATAAATTAAATCCTGAAGAAGAACAACAATCAACAGTACCAGGCAGCAGTCTCAAGTCAAATGAACGATCAGAGCACGCGCGTTAGCTCACCGAAGGTCGGTCAAAATGTTCTAGAATGTTCCAGCCAATAGCAGTCAACGTTACCCCACTCTTCCGTTAGGATGTAGGTTCACCCATCGTCACGAAAAATTCAAGAATGTCAGCCATTTTTTTTTTCAATTTAAATAATGATTGTTTAATTGCCTAATTTATAATAAACTTTTTAGTTACTCGGTATAACACAGTACAGTATTTTTAGAAATAAACTTGCAACAACTGTACAAGGTAAAACAGTTAAGATAAATCAAAATAAAATATTCACTAAAAGTATACTTCAATTGCTCATTCCAACAATACGCCAGCAGTTTTCCTTTAATCCTCCCTTTCACACTATTGTTTCTTTATTTTTTTCCAACAGTGGACATAAATATAAAATAAATAATAATAAATATAAAATGTTCAAGTTTATATTTATTAAGTTTACTCTATATGCTGGCATGATGATGTGGGAAAGAAGCAAAATGACGGTTATTTGCCATTGCGTCTCAGGCGTGCTTGATCTCTAACTCTTTTCCAAAAATTGGAGTTAGTAAATGTGTTTCATTACTCTGGGTATCTCTATTCATTCATTTTGGACTTGTGTATGTCCCATCATCTTTCCATTTTACTGTGTGAATATACATATTTACTTTGAAAACAGAAAGAAACACGAATGAAAACCATATACTACAACTCACTTTCAATATTTCAACAATTTTGACAGTTAAAAGGGTCGAAATATTCCAAGTAAGTCCTAGTATCTGTTTTTCAGTGGGTTTCTTTCTGTTTTGAAAGTATACTGTCCATTCAGATTTTATTTAATTTAAATTTATATATAAATATTAAAATCTTTCAACCGTAACAAGCGGTCTTCGTCAGAGTCAAAACCCAACTCAGTTGAACCCAAGACCACTTGATACGGTTGAAAGATCTTAGTCCTTTTTTTCCCATTTCATATTGTGGTTTGATCATTGATTGTTATTTCACGTGTTTATGTGAAATCTTTATATATACTTCAAATAAGTTAGAGGTAGTCCAACTGAACTTCACGAAAGTAAGGTATATAGAGCAAAAGAGAAGAACATAATACTTACTGAGACTAATTTTTCGAAGGCAGTTCATTGTCAGAAGAAGTAGGTATGGGTAGGTTTAGTCATGAGTTGTCTTTTTCCGAGAAATGGCAAACAGGTGAATGATTCCTCACCACCACACCTATCCTACTTATTCTCTCTTTCTTATCTTCTCCCTGAAGACAAACTGTCTGTCCAAAATTTGGTCTCAGTAAGTGTTTTGTTTTGTTACTCCTCTTAAAACGAGTTAAAACTCAAAACTCTCAAGGACTTTATATTTGCTTACACTTTTGATTGTTTTTTCCTTGATAATAGAGTGGGGGCATTAATCATAGAATTATGTGTGATTGATTTCATTTTCAATTTTAAAATAACTTTTACAAACAAAAACTTGGGCTTGATATGGGTAATTGCATATCCCTCCTCCCAGTAATTGTTGTATGGATTTTTTTCTTTTTTTAAATTATAACGTTAACTTCAATTCTGCCTAATCAAGTTAAATAGTTCTAATACATTGAAGATATACCATACCTCTGTTCCAAATATATGAATAAAGGTGACATTCTAACAAAATTAAGATCATTAATTAAAATACAATTATCAATAGGAGAAATAAATTGTAAAATGCCCTTCTTAGGGCATTATCCATAACCATAAATTGCCTAAGTATATGTAGGAAACCCACCAGTGTAATTTGATTAAATCCATTAGTATTTTTTTCATCCAATAAATGTTAAAATATCTGTTTTTAAACATATGTTTTGGAAGTGATAAGAGTTTGCTCCCCTGAATTCCTTAATGATGAAATTAATAATACAATTTGTACTAGTCACTTATTACAATATTCCGCCTCTTATATAGCCAAAGCTTTATAGGGTGCTAAAAATACGCTCTCCAATGCTTTCCATAGTAAGCCGTTTAATGTCAAATGTCATAGTTTTACCATATCATGAGTCATTAGACCCACTTCCTAATTTTGCTCGTATCTTTATTTTAATATATTTTTATCTAACAGCAATTTGTCAATTAAAAAGTCTTGTAGAAACTAATGTATAAAGGAAATAAAATTCCGTATAAATATCATAAAATACACATAGGTTCAGACTTGTAAATCATTAAAACTGCGTATCAAAAAACACAAATACAACATAATTAGAGGTGAACAAAGTAGAGCCTTATTTTTGTATGTTAATAATGAGAGCCATGATATAAATTAGACAGAAGCTAAAATGATCACGAATGAAAGATCGATGTTGTTAAGAAATATAATTTCTTGTTGTTAATTAAATTTAATAGCCTTCCCCAACATTTGGTTCCATTTTCTTGCTCTTCACGCCCTTTAAAATACCTCTTTTACCTCTCTCCCTTTTAACTATAACACTATATGTCATTTTTAGAAACGTTTATATATATATATATATATAACACAATATTTCACAATAGACACGTGAAACAAATATCAACGTCAAAACTACTGTAAGAAATCAGAAAAAAAACTAAGGCCTTTGAGTTGAGATTTGACTCTGACGAAGACCACCCGCTTGTTACGATAGAAAGTAACAAGTGGTTTACTTTGGTATATATATATTGCTTTTTGCTCTCTATTTTTAATTATAAGCTAAGTCTTAATATGGTCTATGAAACCGAAACATGTAATACTTAGTTAAGTTAATTAGTTTTGTTCTTATCAGTTATAAAACAGTGTTACCATGAACAAATACGAATGAAAAAGTTATGGTTAATTGATCTTTTTATTCCCTGAGCAACTTAGAAAATCATCCAGGAAACTCGAAAAATTAAATAAAAAGTTATTTAGCATGCGATTGACATTAAGTTTTAAAACACATATTTGCAAGAAGGATTGCCTTTTCCTCCTCATGTCGGAAGCCAAACTTTCCGATTGAAATTGTGGTTTTAGAACTTTTGTTGTCCGTTTAGGATCTAGTTTCCATTTATTGAAGAATAACTATATTTTGGAAGCAGTTTGCATTTTTTTATGTATGTTTTGGTTGAAATGGGCGGCGCCATATTTTTTACAAACTAGTTTATAAAATATGGCATACTTCTCAAGCAAATGTATATTTGTATATACACCAGTATTAAAAATAATCACTGTTGATAGATCTGTATCAATGTTAGAGTTCACTATTTCTTCCATTATATCTATTGTCAATGAAATATTGAAACATTGATCAGCAATAATTCGAGATATGAAATAAATTCCTTTAAATAGAAATTATTTTCTATAATGAGATTCTCCTATTGAAGTGAACCGGAAATATAAATACAAAACGTATTTATATTACACATTTTATTTATTTGATAATCATTCCCATTTAAAATATATTTGAAACTAATTGTATACTGGTTGTCATGAAAGGTTCGAAAGTTAATTGAACACACGGTTAGCGTAATCGATAGAAAAAAATTATTAAAATTAACAATTATTCAAAATTATTAAAATTAACTATTATTCAAAATTATTAAAATAAACTTTCATAGGATATGAACAAATTTTCTACATGTTCATCCACTGAAAACGGTAAAAGAATGATATTTAATAAAAGCTGATGCAGGCAAGAAAATCAAATTCACAATGTCTGATTTGTATTTAATGTGTCAATATCCTGCCTTCGAAATAGCAAAAAATAAAACAATGAAACAAAAGAACCCTCCAATATGAAAAACCAAACAAATAAATATCATATATGATATATTAATTGTAAAATAGAGAATCATAGTTGTAAAATTTTACAACTAAAAAATCGGCTTACTTCAATGAAGAGTAATAAACATGATAAGCTAATCCTGCAGTACACCCCTAATTGTATTTGTCTTTTTAAATAAATTAAGAACCTCAGAAGATGAGTAGACTGTAAATTATAAGTTTTACAGGTTTTGAGGTTAATATGTTGCAGCTTGAAACCTTAACGTAGCCTTCGCACACATGTTTTAGTTATGTATTTGGTTCTTCATATTCTTTGGCTTATTATTGTTTAATTCAAGTTTATTGATATGCATTTGTTTCGATGTAACAAAGAACAAAAGCTTTTTGCGTACAAGTTAGCTGAGGTGTTATTTATGAAAATATGGTATGTTTCTACTATGTAATTCATTCAAAATTAACAATTTTTTTTTATTGTTTAGTTTGACCAAAGGACTGATGGACGATTTCCTTTGCAATTTCGACCCATTCAGATTGAACTTGGCGTTATAAAAAGAGCTCTGGGATCTTGCAGGGTTCACTTCGGAAAAACAGAACTGATAGCAAAAGTTGGAGCAAAAGTTTCCAGACCTGATAGTCAACATCCTAATCGAGGACTATTTCGCATATCATTTTGCTTGTAAGCATTAATTTCTTATAATTTGTTCATCAAATCCTGAGAGTTACCTGTTTGTTAGTGCACATTTCAGCTTATTAAAGTTTTCAGTGATATATACATGACAAACTCATATCAAATATGCAATTTTTTTTTTACTGTTCAAACAAAGAATATTAATTGTGTCTTGTTACTCCTTCATGAACAGGCTTTCCTAACAGAGAATGTATTTTTGTTCTTGGATAAAATAGTTCAAAATTAAAAACAAAATTAGAATACATTTTGAATTAGGCGTTATAGTTTATCACTTAAAGGGAGGACTTAAATTGTAATGGCCGTAGTTTACTTGATCTATACTGGAACGGAAAGCATCTATTTATTTTGTACTAGCAAACGTACCCGTCATTGACGGAATCAAAACTTCTATTATACTTGGTATTCCAAAATACAATCGAATACCATACCAATTATGGTATTATACTAATACTATGATTAGAAATTATAGAATAGTAGAAAATATCATTAGTAGTACAGTGTTAAACAAATGCCTCTGTATACACCACATTATCTCTCTGTCCTTCAGGTTCATGGAAAAACAAACAGTTGGAACCTCTGACTTTTGAGCAAGTAAACTACAGTTGACCATGTGAGAAAAACTTGGTCTCGCTAACTTAAATTCCTGCGTTAGATAAAGTTTCCCTTTGTGACTTAGTTAACGTCAATGCGAAATAGACTCTGAAAGGAATTTGCAATCGCTTCAACAGAAACAAATAGTGGCTCGGAATCAATGGTACGGCTGGTATACACACAGACTCCCCAATACCACACCCAGTTATGAAGTCCGCCTCTATCGCATATCTGTGCAACGGGACACGAAGTCAGAGTCGTGTCCCGTTGCACAGTTTTCGGGCACTCACGTTCCGTAACATGAAATTCGTTACTGCTACTAAATTGCAGCATGATTGGTGCTCCTACTTTAAGTTTTTACTCATGAGCAGGCAGTCCAGGAGAAATAAATTCAGAGTCAAGATTCAGTTAGATAATGAACTTGTTCCACATCACTAATCACTCTCTTTACTGACTTGTAAGTTCTTTCCCCGGTATGATATAGCCTAAGAACTTGTTTGTTGATTTTTCCTCCTGTTCATATTAAGGGCTGAGAATTGCTCGTTTACAAAACTATTTATTCTTAACAGATAGTACATCCTCAACTCTGGGCAGCACCTTTTCAATTATGTCAAATCTATATAAATAAAATAATGATTTTGTGTGTACATTGCTTAGAACTGACTCATTTCAAGTTTTCATTACGTTTCATACATTGGAGAAACCGAATCCACCCTTAGAAAAATTTTTGTCGGTTTGTCCGCAAAATTTTGTCACAAGTAAACTCAGCCACCATAAGACATATCAAGTTGAAACTTTGACAGTAGATTTGTGTAAGTCTAACTTAAAATATAGGCTATGAATTGATTGGAAATTAAACGTAGAAGTGAAGTTATGGACGTTTAAAGCAAAAACGTTTGTCACAAGTAAACTCAGCCACCATGAGACATAGAGAGCTGAAACTTTGACACTAAATTTGTGTATGCCTAACTTAAAATATACGCATACCATTGATTCCGAGCAACTATCTGTTTCCGTTGAAACGATTGCGAAGTCCCTTCAGAGTCTATTTCGCATTGATGTTAACTAAGCCGCAAGGGGAAACTTTACTTTATTCCTGAAACGCAGGAATTCAAGTTAGCGTGACCAAGTTTTTCTCACATGGTCAACTGTAGTTTACTTGCTCAAGAGTCAGAGGTTCCAACTGTTTGTTCTTCCATGAACCTGTAGGGCAGACAGCTAATGTAGTGTATTCAGAGGCATTTGCTTAACTCTGTATTAATAATGGTACTTTCTATCATTCTATAATTTCTAATGGCAGTTTGGAATACCAAGTATAATAGAATTTTTGATTCCGTCAAAGACGGGTACGTTTGCTATGTATTATATATATCTGTAATTTTTTTTTAATTTAGTATTTACCTAATATAAACACTGGTAATAAAGTAAGGTATGGAATCAGAGTAGCCCAGTGGTTTGTGTGCTCGCTGTTGACAGTAGCACAAGTATATCTATATAAATAAAAGAAAGGTTTTGTCTGTGCATTGCTTAGAACTGACTCATTTCAAGTTTTCATAATTTCGAGAAGTCGCAAGTACCCTTAGAATAATTTCGGTTTGTCGGTTTTGTCCGCAAAATATTGTTACCAGTAAACTCAGCTACCATAAGACATAATAAGCTGAAACTTTGACAGTAGATTTGTGTATGTCTAACTTAAAATCTAAGCTTTGAATGGATTATATATTCAACGATGAAGCGAAGTTATGAGCTTTTAAGCCGTGTTTGGCTAACTACATAAGACATGTTTATTTCGAAAATATACAGGTGTAGCAATTAGGTATTGTTAGTTGATTTTAAGTTCATTTCCGTACATGAATATATTGCGTATTTGACCTTATTGAGAAGGTGTTTCCCAGAATTCAAGATGTACTATATATTGAGAATAAATGGGTTTGTGAACGAGCAATGCTCAAGCCTTACTAATGAACAGGCAGGAAAAACAACAAACAAGTTCTTACGGTATATCATACCGAGGAAAGAACTTAAAGTCAGCAAAGAAAGTGATTAGTGATGAGGAAGAAGTTCATTATCTAACTGAATTTCTTGACTCCGTGACTGCTCTTGGACTGCCTGCTCATGCGTAAAATTATCAAGTAGGAGCATCATCATGCTGGGATTTAGTATCAGTAACAAATTTCATGTTATAAAACTTTAGTGCCCAAAAACTGTGCAACGGGACACGACTCTGACTTCGTGCTCTGCACAGATATGCCATAGAGGTGGACATCATGACTGGGTGTGGAATGGGGAGTCTGTGTGTATACCACGCATACCATCGATTCCGAGCCACTATTTCTTTCTGTTGAAACGATTACAAAGTCCCGTCAGAGTCTATTTCGCAATGACGTTGACTAAGTCGCAAGGGGAAATTTTATCTAATGCAGGAATTCAAGTTAGCGAGACCAATTTTTTCTCACATGGTCAACTGTAGTTTACTTGCTCAAGAGTCAGAGGTTCCAACTGTTTGTTTTTCCATGATCCTGAAGGACAGACAGGTAATGTGGTGTATACAGAAGTATTTGTTTAATTCTGTACTAATAATGATATTTTCTACTATTCTATAATTTCAATAATAGTATTAGTATAATACTATAATTGGTATGGTATTCGATGGTATTTTGGAATACCAAGTATAATAGAATTTTTGATTTCGTCAATGACGGGTACGTTTGCTAGTAGGCAATATATTCATATGCTCCAATGAAATTAAAATCAACTAACAATACCTGCTTACCACACCTGTGTATTTTCAAAACAAACTTGTCTGTGAAGTTAGGAAAATGCAGCTTAAAGCCCCATAACATCGCTTCCATACTGAATTATCAATCTATTTAGAGCCTATATTTTAAGTTAGGCATACACAAATCTAGTTTCAAAGTTTCAGCTCGCTATGTCTCATGGTGGCTGAGTTTACTTGTGACAAACGTTTTTGCTTTAAACGTCCATAACTTCACTTCTACGTTGAATTTCCAATCATTTCAGAGCCTATATTTTAAGTTAGACGTACACAAATCTAGTGTCAAAGTTTCAATTTGATATGGCGTATGGTGGCTGAGTTTACTTGTGACAAAATTTTGCGGACAAACTGAGAAACCGACAGAAATTTTTCTAAAGGTGGATTCGGTTTCTCCAATGTATGAAACGTAAAGAAAACTTAAAATGAGTCAGTTCTAAGCAATGTACAGACAAAATCATTATTTTATTTATATAGATGTAATAGTTCAGAGAATAATATTATGCTAAATCTGCATGATTTGGTATTCTAATTTAAAAAGGGAATAGTTAAATGGGCTGAAAGTAAAAAAAAATTGTAAAATAAGGAAATGTTAGTAATATTAGTTTTTAGTAAAAAAATTACTAAAATCTTTGATATTATTAAATATTTAAACATTAACTAATATTAGTTTAATTAGTTAATTTTTTTATTAGTTTAGTTACTAATATTAGTTTCTTAAAATTGATTAATTGTTCAATAAGTAAATAATTGTTCTTACATTGTGTGTTTCAGTTCCCCGACGATTAAACGCGTTGTTCCTCGTATTAGTCAACAAAAGTTGCGAGACATAAAAAGGAAGCTAAGGGAAATATATAAGCATCTTTCGTTGGAACAGTTTGGAATTATTCCTGGACAAAGTTGTTTTAGGGTAAAAGTGAGAGTAATCTTCCTTTCATATTGTGGTACTTTCTACGATCCGGTAACAATAGCAATAAAAACGGCTTTATTGAGTTCTACTTTTCCAAAAATAACTCAGGCATGGTCCAAAGAAAAGAAAATTGGTATAAAAGTTAGCAGGACATTGAAAGATTCATGGAAACCTAATTTATCTAATGTGCCAATTACAGTTACATTGAGGAAGGTACGTTACATTGTTTGATTATTTAAATATTTTGTTAGTAGTGTTTTTTTTGTTTCTTTAAAAGATGACTAAAAAAGTTACCGCAGGGAGATACTAATTCATTAATAATTGCCAACGTAAATCATAAGTTAGTTATTTGTCTATTGGTATGAAAAGTTACTAAAATTTATAAATGACTTTATGTTTAACATGAGTTTAGTATTATAGAATCACTAAATAATCCTCCTGATGACAGTATAATTCGCAAAAGTAAAACAAATTGAATAATTAACTTACTTAGATTGAAAAAAAAACAATATACCGTTGCAATGGTATGTCTAATATATCTGGCATAAGTCATTAATGATAAATATTAATTTTTGTGGAAACTGTGCTCGTAAGTTTTAAGCAGATTATTCAAGGTGAATCAATTAGATTGATTTCAAACAGTTGAATGGGATTTATAAAAATCAGGGGAACGTGTAATTGTAATCATGTTATTTCCGGTACAATAATTGAATCAACTTACCGTGTTGTAGAATAACTCAGTGTTAAAAAAACCGTCACTGATAATCTCTATGTGCCTATTTTATCAGGGAATCGATTGTCGGTAAACAAAATGACCAAAAGGTTTGCAATATAGTTTGCCTTTTCTGTCAGGAACTAAGACTGAAAAGGCTGAACTATCTTAATCACACGGCTTTAAGATTATTGAAAAATTTTATAACAGGTCCAAAATGAGTGCACTAAGCTAAAGAAATTTTAGGTATTCTTCATAGTGATTTGTAGGTCCTTTTGTAGTTATGTATATTGTCTAATTTTTTATTAAAGAAACTCTTATCTTTGTTGTTGATGTTAACGTGAAGTTTTTAGTTAATTAATAAAACAAAGCTGAAATATATACTATATTTAGCCACTTCAAAACTGCTATGTGACTGGTCAATAAACAATCAAAATGTTCATTATCTTTTAGACGTGGTGAATTACGCCAAAATCTATTCAACTTGAGTCTAGAAGAACATAGAATAGTTTATTAGACCATAAAAGAGAAGTCCGACTCAAAATGTATCGAGGAGGACAGAAGTGCCCTAAAAGAAAAAAAAAACTCGTGTATGTTTTTTTGAGCTAAATTGGACAAAGTTTGTAGACTGAGTCTATGATTACAGCATTATATTAAAAGAAGTACTTACCACCTTGGGTGAGAGGTTACCTGTGAAAGGTGTGGCTGCCCAAATCATTGACCTTTCCCACTTGAAAATTGTTTGTTATAATATAAAGCATAAATGCACATTGCAAATAAAAAGTGTCAAAAACTCGTTAAATTAATCTGGAATGGTTTACATTCAAAATTACTTCAAGTAAATATATTATCAAGATCATTGACACTCAGTTTAATCACTGTATTTATTTTAATGTGCCTATATCATTTCTGTCATTTTTAACAAAAAATAATTAATTATCGGGCAATTTGATAAGTGACTATTGGTGGAAATAGTTGACCTTCGTAGTCTAATATTCGATATCCAATGTTCATAATTCGCGAAATTCTTATCAAAAATAAGTAAGATTGTCATTATTGAGCAATTTTATAAAGTAATCAATTCTTTCCTGTTTGTTCGTGTACAGCATCAGGGATATGTTTCTCCATTCCAGAAAGTAAAACAAGGCCTACCATTAAATTTAGTATTAAGCCCCAATTCGTTTAATATAATAATCAACGATGTCCTTGAATTTATCAATAGAGTCCGTGGAGTTAATGAACGTTTATATACTGATGGTTGTGTGGTATAAGCGACAAGTAGGAATTTAAAAACAAATAGTAAAATTGATTAATCAGTGTCATTTGATTCATAAAACATGTTGTTGAACGCATAAATTTATGAAAATTAACAGTGCAGACAAAATCTGTATTTATTATTCAATAAATGCCTCAACTATGGGACGCACTCTCGCTCTCGAAGGATGTGCGCAGCCTGCTTATTTTCCCTCTTTAGCTAAACATTGATGAGACTTTTCTATTATTCTGTTATTCTATAAACATTTGCAAACAACTTTCGACTGAAGAATTTTAAGGCACCTTTTCTAGTAAATCTTTTTATTATAAAAATTTCTCAAGATACCTTTCAAAATATTCCACTGCAATGATGCAATGTGGACTTTTTTAGTAATGCTTCAGAGCATCTCGCGCTCCTGGCAATAATTTCAATTCCAAATTTTGTAACATGAAATTGTGCTACCAAGCGAGCACCGACAGTAACAAGTTGCATTAACATGCAACCATTGAAGTGTCACATACATGTACTAATACTGAGGAGAAATATGAAAGGTCTTCCTCATGACTATTTGACTATAGATTATCTTGCTAATCAACTTTTATTCCTTGAATAATTTCTTAACAGTCGTCCATCCATTGGCATGCTCCACATATACTCAATATTGAAATTCGTTTGGTTATCAAGCTTCTCAGAAATATGCCTGTAAGAGTTCTTTATAATGGCACTACAAATACTTTGGATACTGTTATCAGCATTCACTGTAATGTGCTGAAGTGTAAAACTATCGCAGATGCTACCTACTGATATTACTGTACAACATTGTTTTTCACTTTTACTCGCAGGCAATTTCCTGTCTAATACCCGGCCAAACTTGCAAAAATATATGCATTTATGTTTTGTAAAGCAGGTTTTCAGTTACAGACATATCTAGAGTGCATTCACTTGCAGTCATGACATCGAACTCATCCTATTTAGACAACTGTATTTTTCAATTGTGTTCAATTCCATTGAATGATTATGCGACATATGCCCGACCTTCGATGGCTAGTGGCAATCGGGCAATGAGTAGTATAGTGACATCGGGTATACGTATATACGTGCATCGGGTATACGTGCAAATAACATGTGCAGGGGCAATATCTTATTCTCTGAATCATTTTTATTAAAGTACCTGTAACTAAAACAATTACATTTAGACGAAGCATTTTGTCTCCTTGATGTACCAAGAAGCATAAACTTTTACATTCTGATATCATATCTCATTCTTCTTAATTGTTCTGGATAAGCTTAAACTTTTTGAATTTTAAGAATTAATGTTGATTGAGAAGAAAAGAACAGGCGAGGTTTTTATTATATGCTTACTTTTTTACCTCATTACTTCAGAATTATTAATGCTTATTATGTTTCTGCTATCTGTTGTTTTACAGGTCGGCAGGAATGTAGTTCTTGATTCAAATTTAGAAGAAGAAGATGCAAGCTTATTTAGTTACATTTTGACAGTGTCGGATACTGGAAAACTTTTTTCTGCTTTTAAAGTCGGAAAGGGGCTGATAAAACGTAGAGAATTTAAAAACTTTTTACAGGTAACTTTTTCGATACTTTTAAATTTTTATAGATGTAAAGCATAATTTTTTATGAGATTTATATTCAGTTATACAAGTAATTTATGTATACGCTTGCTCTGATAAATTAGCTCATTGTTAAAACAAACATCCATGCTATCCATAAATAGAAATTAATTATTTGTATTAGGTTTTAAAATCATATCTTCACCAATGATACATTGTTATATGTTCCATACGGTTCGCTAAAGAAGTTACCGACTACTAGACTAGATTCAATTACATAATGACTACATTTATGAAAGAGAGTACTATAAATGAAGAACATTTATTGTTTTTTAACAATGTTAATTTTTATTAAATATTCTAGAGTTCTTTTGAATATTCAAGTTATTTGTTGAATATGATAATTGCAATAGCATAATATTAATTAATTATGTTTGTTTTAGGTAGGCATAGACAATGGCTTGATGCTCCATGAGACCATCGATACATTAGTTAAGACTAAATGTCTTAAGAAAAGGACATCAACGGTATAATAGTTCGATTAATATTTTATTTAATTATTGAAAAAAAATCCCTAGATTAGTTTTAAAGGGTTATGTTTTTATTCCAATCGATTAATATTTATGTGAACATTATTGTTATGGAGAAACTATTTAATGTATAAATTTCAATAAATCATTTTATTTAGACAAAGCGAGCGATTAAATTGATGTAATAATTCATTTTTGGTTTGTTGTAGGGATAATTTTAGTTTACCGCATTTATTTATTCATCATACAGCCTCTATTTGATTTATAAATTTCGAGAAATGAAATTATTTAGAAAGTAAAATACACACAAATCGATTAATTCTTTTATGGTTGTATGTAGGGATAGTACACATTTATTAGATTAATATTTTATTTAGTTTTAATTAATATTTTATTGAAAAAAAATCCATAGATTAATTTTAAAGGGTTATGTTTTTATTCCAATCAATTAATATTTATGTGAACATTATTGTTATTGAGAAACTATTTAATTTATAAATTTCAATAAATCATTTTATTTAGACAAAGCTAGCGATATAAATTGATATAATAATTCATTTTTTGTTAGTATGTAGGGATAATTTTAGTTTACCGCATTTATTTATTCATTATACAGCATCTATTTGATTTATAAATTTCGATAAATGAAATAATTTAGAAAGGAAAATCCACACAAATCAATTAATTCTTTTATGGTTGTGTGTAGGGATAATACACATTTATTAGATTAGTATTTTATTTAGTTATTGAAAAAAAATCCCTAGATTAACCCATTCCCTCCGAGATTAAAAAAAGTTTTCAAAATGTGATCAAATAGTTATATACTAGTTATTAGAGTACAGTAAAACCAGATTTGACAAAATTATTTTTTTTCCATTTAGTTATTGAAATAATGGGTGGTACCATATGGTACCACTAGGATGATGCAGGTACAAAGTAATAAAAAATACATTTTTTCTTTTAAAATAAGTTTCACATTTATTTCATGATGCGTGCTTGAAAAATGAACTAAATATCAATGTGTAATAAAAAAATAATATCCTTCATAAACGAATATACTTGAAATAACTTGCTAACTACTAGTATGATATTTTCTAAACCACTGAACACATAGTCCAACAACACACAACCAACAGTATGCTCGCACCCGCGCTCCACAAATCTCTTCTGCACGTCTTCTTCGCTCATTGTTAGCACTAGGATCTACAAAATGCCCAGTTTGATCAAACCTTGCTTCATTTATACCAGGTTTGGAAACTGGTTCCTTGCCTGGAGTCTTTGGCAGATTTTGATACCGCAGTAGGTAGGATATAACTATTTCCCTTTGAAATTCTAACAGATCTGAGTTTTTACTAGCGCATCTAGATAAGATCCATGCATTTTGTACGCAAACATCAACTAACCAAGTGAAGAGAGGCCACCATCATGTTTTCCCTCTAACAGCAATTCTGTATGCATTTACATTCTGATCCATTCGACATTCAGAATCCATTCGAACATTTTCCAAACTTTTTTTCAACATCTTCATTACCTTGGAATGTTTTCCCTTGATATACGTCGAATGCACAGAAATACCCAAGGTCTGTATTTTGACACCATACTTTATACCCATACATAACCGGTTTATTTCTAATCGCCTGTTTACACCCGTTTTTGCCAAAATACTCCACCATGGCTTCATCATGTGAAATGTCCTTTGTTGGTACAAAGTGCTGCATGAATTTGCCTTGAAGATGTTTTATACGAGGCCTGTTTTGATATTAAGACGTATACCCAGCTTTCCAGCCATATCACGGATTTATACGAGGCCGTATCTTTGTATATTTGTCAGATGTGTCCAAGTTGCAAGAGTTGACATGTAAGTATTTCTTAATGTTATCAAACCTGTCACATCTCATTGCATTGGCCACAGTTTCATTGAAAATATCCCGAGAATTGGACCAATACATGGGTTTTCTGGGAAGCCTGTTATATCCAGTTAATAGCAACATAGCAATGAAAACTTTCAGTTCTGATATTTGAATCTTTATGTTAGGCCAGTTTCTCTTTGTTGAGTTCTTTAGCATTTCGTCTCTCATTAGGTGTAATATGTCCTCGTCAATAAATAACTCAAAAAGCTCTGCTGGTGAAAAGTCTAAATATATAGAATAATTTCCTTGAGGGAAAATATTGCATCGTCTAGGTCAGGCATGGGCAACTGTTTGTCACCTGCGGGCCGCACTTTACTATTTTCGAGTGGGCGAGGGCCGCATGATGATACACATATGCAAGAAATATTACTTTTCCATACATACTTTTTTTTCACTTTGTTTTTATTTGTTTTACTGTCGCAGGCCTGATTTTCTTTTTCTTTCCATTATTTTACTTTCTTTATTTCTTTATAAATGTTCAAATGACATTTATTATTTCCTATTGATAAAAATTATACTAGTATAAATAAATATAATTTGAAATGTTGATGTAAAAAAAGAAACATGAAAATTTCTTTGATATTTTATTAAAGAACATATGGTTACTGAACATCTGTATTAATGAGATTTCTGTACATTCACATTCTTCACCAGATTTTCAATATCAGGTAGGATTTCAGATGTTGCTACTCTTAAACTAAGCTGCAAATGTTCATTAGTAAGTCTTGATTTAGTTTTCGATTTGACATGTTTCATTCTAGAAAATAACTGTTCACATAAATAGGTACTTCCGAAAATAGAAATATAATTTCTTGCTTGTTTCAGTATCTGCGGATACTCTTCCCTCGGCAACAGCTTATAAAACTCCAGTAGAGATGTCTCTTTGAATCTTTGATGAAGATTGTTATCTCCTTGTAGCTCAAGTAATTCCATCTGCAAATTTTCAGGAACAGATTCAACATCTACTTCAAATGGTGAAGAAAGCATTTTGAAATAAAAATCTTGGTGATTAAAATCTTGGAATCTGTCAGAAAATGTCATCTTCAGTGACGGGAGCTCATTTGCAAAGAGAGAGAAATCTGCTTGTCTATGCTGTGCCAATGTCGGAAAGTGGAAAACATTCCCATTTCTTAGTTGTCTCTCCCATAGCTGAAGTTTAGTTTGAAACATTTTGATATGTTTATACATATCATGAACAAGTTGACCCTTGCCCTGCAATTTCAAATTTAATTCATTTAGATGGGATGTAAGGTCCACAAGGAAACCTAAATCACGGACCCAGTCTTCATTTTTAAGTTCCGAAACAGACTTTCCTTTCATTTCCATGAATACAAAAATTTCTTCCCTGAGCTCATAAAATTGCTTCAACATTTTACCCTTACTTATCCATCGTACTTCACAATAATAGGCAAGGTTACCATACTCTGCATCCATATCGTCTAAGAATTCTTTGAATTGTCGATGATTTAGGGCCCTGGATTTTATGAAGTTGACACATGACACAACATTGGACATGATATTTGAAAATTTCACAGACTTTGCACATAAATTCTGTTGATGGATCATACAGTGAAATGCAATAAAGCTGCTGGATTCCCTGTGTATCGAAATCTCTGCTTCCATTTTTGAAACAAATCCATTTTTAGTTCCGACCATGGAAGGGTGCACCATCAGTTGCCAAACTATGAAGTTTCTCAATTGAAAGATTGAATTTTTTCATTAAATTTTTCACTTCATGAAAAATATCATCGCTTGTTGTGGTTCCTTTCATTGATTTCAATTCAAGCATTTCTTCTGTAACATTAAGATCAGAATCAACACCACGCACAAACACTGCAAGCTGAGCTATATCAGTTACATCAGTACTCTCGTCTATGGCTAAAGAAAAAGATTCGAATTTCAAGCATAACTTCATTAGACTTGATTCTATATCAGATCCCAATTCTTCAATGCGCCTTGTCACAGTTCTTCGAGATAAACTGATATTTTTAAAGTCTTTCTTTTTTTCTGGACACACGATTTCAGATACAGCAAGCAAACATTCTTTTATAAATTCTCCATCACTGTAGGTTTTCGAATACTTAGCAATTTTTTCTGCAACAATGTAACTGGCTTGCACAATATCATTATTCTTATTCTGCTTCTTAACAAAAAACGTTTTCTGTCCTATCAAGGCTTTTCTCAGTTTTTCAACTTTTTCTTCTCTTGGGCGACCACCAGTAAGATTGTGATATGAAGGATGTTTTGTCAAGTAATGTCTTTTCAAATTATACTCCTTCAATACACTAATTACATCTGAACAAACGAGGCACACTGGTTTCTCTTTCCATATCACAAAAAAATAGTCTATCGTCCACTTATCTTGAAACACACGACCTTCATCAATTACCTTTCTTTTCTTCGACATACTTGGGGTTCAATATTTCAAAAAATGTATTCTTGGCTGTGTGGATACAAGGAGAACTATGCTCTTCGTGGGTTGATAGAAATGGAATGAATGACAATAATGATTCGCTCCCTTTTATATGGAAACACAAGACAAAAAGTGAAAGCATACGGACTAATCCCCAGTAAATCTCCAAACTGACCGACAGACTATTAACTCGGATTAAGATTCTGGTTGAAAGGGGGGTAAGATAAATACCTTTTCCCAGTGGGATTTCCGCGGTTAAATTGATTTTCCAGGCCCGATAATCCCTTGGGATAACCTTCGACTGAGAAAGAAATTTTGAAGACGAAGGCTGGAGATTTACTAATTTGAGTTTTTTTGTGTTTTGTTTTTTAAGAAACCTAAAAAGCTCCGTGGGCCACATTTCAACACGTCGCGGACCGCAGGTTGCCCATGCCTGGTCTAGGTGATACATCAGTTTCCAAGTATATCCTGTTATTTTTCTTTTTTTCGTTGAAGATTTGGATATCTCTGCTGAACTATCATTTGATAGGTTGTTATCTATTTCATTCTTATGAGAACGTAGTTCTGCAGGAGCTAATAGCTGTCCCCGGGACAGTTTACCAGTACTATGGCACCCATCCTAATTTTCGTCACCAGAATCTTCATCGGTGAAATCACGAACATGAGGAGGCTCTGTGAATATGTCATGATTACTGTCAGTGTCCATTAGAATGTCCACTACTTCATTTGTAGACAGGGAAAAATATATTTTAGATATTTGTACTCCTGTCCTCCTAGCGGTACCATATAGTACCACGAACAATAGATGTCACTGTATAGGTAAAGTTTTCATTGTAAATGTTATACATCCCTACAAAACCTTACTAAGATATCAGTTGTACATATTAGTATAAGCAACAATATAAAAATGGCATTGTATTGAAACATTAACTTACTTTCTCTGCTGGGCCATTGTGATGTAATGCCTCTGACCTGTGACACGCGCAAACACCCTCACTGCAGCTCTGATCTGAAGATGCTGACCTTATCGTAAGGGTAGCAGTCAAGGACAGACCCTTGTACACGTACAGAACGAGTTTGAACAAGTGCGACACGTATTTTATAACTGAGATGCATTTGTTTACAAGTAGTTTATGTGGTACAGCTAGGAGGGAATGGGTTAATTTTAAAGGGTTATGTTTTTATTCCAATCAATTAATATTTATGTGAACATTATTGTTATTGAGAAACTATTTAATTTATAAATTTCAATAAATCATTTTATTTAGACAAAGCTAGCGATATAAATTGATATAATAATTCATTTTTTGTTAGTATGTAGGGATAATTTTAGTTTACCGCATTTATTTATTCATTATACAGCATCTATTTGATTTATAAATTTCGATAAATGAAATAATTTAGAAAGGAAAATCCACATAAATCAATTAATTCTTTTATGGTTGTGTGTAGGGATAATTTTAGTTTACCGCATTATTTATTTGTTCAAGTAAATTAAGAAAGATAAATTTACTACTGTAAATATGAAATATTTTACTGTCTGTTTCCCTGTCTAATAATACAAACTCTGATTACTCTGTCATTTATTATTTACTCTGTCATCATTTACATATTTACTTTAGGCTTAAATGAACATACTGAATTCAAGAAGCTCCAAATTACATGTGGTCTGCTGTTACAAGATTCGTATTTTATAACAAATTTGACAGTTTTGAAGTAGCAGCAAAAACGAGACTGAGTGACGAAGAAAATTCTAAAAAAAATGACTTTTTCAAACTATAAGCTTATTTATTTCCTAAAATCGTGTTCACACAATTTTGATGGAAATTCTTTGATTTTGGATTTTTGTGGAGATTAATCTTTTTAGGATAGGATGTGCACACATATTGTCATTAATGATCATATGTTGAAAAAACTGTTTTCAAAAAGTAAACAATTTTTTAAAGGACTCTTGTTTGCATATATAGGGTTATTAAACAAAAGCCAGTATAATATACATATTTTATTAAATTAAATTGAACTAAGAGAGAGGATTCAGACGAAGACCATTTGTTATGAAAATAATAAGTTCCAAAGGTTTAACAGCATTATAGATATAAATGAAAACAGGGCCATCCTGAGAGGGGGTTCAGGACTGAATTTCTATGTCTCTGAGTTATGGAGTCCTCCTGTCTCTATAGCAACCTTCCAACTCCTATCAGGGCTTTCCCCTCAGATATATATATATACCAATTAAATGAAACGATTCCACGAACTAAATAAACTATTTTGAAGAAAAGAACACACAAAAATGAAACAGAAACTCACTACTATATTTCGATGGCCTCGTCATCAAGAAGATAGAAACGAATCGCTTGGCAGGCAGATAACGACTGACCGGTGGTCTTGAAGAAGCAATGAAACAGTGTAGCCAACTTACGGAGGGAGGGGAGGCAAGGATAGATAAAGAAATAAAAGCAAAATAAATAACGAATGAAAACAAAAACTATTATCACACGTAAAAACCCCAAACAGAAATAAGAATAAGAAAGTAAACAAAAGATATATTAAGAATAAAAGGAATAATCAACGATTGAGGTTAAGCCCAGGAGCAGATCTATCCTCCAGAAGACTAATAAGAGCTTCCTCTGAAGCTCTCATAGTGACTTAATCCTGTTGGAGCGACAATCGAGGAACAACCACCTGACCTAAATTTTGACTAATTTCAAATGGTAATGAAGAACTAGTCTAGATTGTCTACTAATGCATCTGTTGGAATATTCCTTCAACTTGCAAATATTTTTATAAATTCGACCATACGCATCAGGTTTTTCATCATAGATCCTCACATGTTTGATTGCTTCCATATAGCGGTGGTAGGCCGGCAACGATGCAATAGTCGTCAACTCTTCCATTGTACTGACTGTAGGAGGGTGGATGGCATGTGTGATTTCCCCCACCACCACTCTGTTCAGATTGTAATGTATTCATCAAAGTTTCGCCGATATCTCCCTCTAGCTAGCGGGTAGTCCTTGACGATGGTTAAAAATCCATATTTTTGTTTCCAACATTCTTTACACATGTAAAATTCTCTAAAACTCATGTCGTGATCGCTATAAATATGTTTTAAATTCAATCTATCTACTGGTGGCATAATTAAAACATTGGCGTTTTCCCTTAGATAGTGTATATAGGTTCCACCATACGATTGTGTCAGCAATAAGCAATTGATGTGATCATGACGTCCATAAGTAAACAGTGATTTGATAACATTAATCTTCTCATAGAGGAGAATATCATCAAACAGGACTAGGCTTCCACTTTTTATATAATCTTTATTCAAATCCTGCACGTTTGAGCAAGCATAATAGCCAATTTTGGGAATATGAGAGAAAATTTCCTTCAAGTAAACATACTTAGGTTGATTCAACGTTTTACTGTAAATGTAAACATTTGAAAATGATAATCCGTTTGGGTGTGTCAACAGTAAATATGCAACATTTGACTTGCCACTAATGGATGGTCCGACAATTATAGCTCTGACATTAGTTGGAAACAGTGTCTCTGGTAAAGCTATCGTTTCACTGTACGGGGTGTTATCCCCTACGGATAATGTGGTTGACTGCTTGACAAACTTTATGACAAACAAAAGCTATATAAGGTGACAACATGACTGATGAGCGTATTTATACACTGCACGGCGACTGTGATGGAGTCTATCATTGTCACGAGGAAGAACAAGAAGCGCACTGATTTCAAATGGTAATGAAGAACTTCACATAAATATTGACAAAATCCAGTGGAATATTAGACATGTTGAAGTTAATGACAAGGAAAGATTGACTCTTTTAAAGACTTTGAACCAAAATTCCAAGATAACAGTGCCATTTTCAAGCTGGGAGCTCTTTGAAAACAGTTTAAATGCAACAACATTGCACAACTGGTCTGTGAAGACTAGCAGTGCTTTGGAAAAAACCACGCTATGTATTGATGGGGTTTCAAACTGATAAAAAGAATGATTTAAAGAAAAACATGTCTGTATTTGACGATATTAAATTTAGAAATGTTTAAGTTCATTTAAACAGCATAACACGTCCCTACAATGAATTTAAAATCGACATGGATGCTAATCAGTATGCCATACTCTATGACCTCTATTGTAAATTCAAATCATCCTATTATGGAGACCAAAACGAACATGCTCCACCCTTTCTGAATATGTCAGACTTTAAGAGCCTTGGACCGATAATTGTCATTGATGCATCAAAACAGAATGAAATTTTGAAAAATAGCCCTGTAGATATTCGGATTGAAATTGAAACTGGTGAAAATGTGCCAGCAAACACTGTTGCCTACTGCCTCCTACTCCATGACAAAATTATCGACTACTACCCTCTGACTGGAACTGTGAATAAATGACAAGGCATAGTCCAACTTACCTTCAGTCGACACCAGATATTTGACAGAGCAGCAGCCATGTATTTGATTTTAGACTTTCAAGGCTTCCAGAGTGGAAACACTGTGAAAAAGTATATTGTGAAAGAGTTGACTGCAGTCGACTTTAATTCTAGTTGAACGACTCATTATATTTTGAAGACACCCCATATTTCACTAATGCATTGTAATAAATGGGTCGTAAAGTACCACCACGGATTAAATCCGGATTCAGGACACGTTAAATACGAAGAATTACAACCTATCCTACAAACATTGGCCAGGAAGTATTCAGCCATCTTTGTGAAAGGATATGAAAAGAAGGAGTTTCTCCAATCTCTTCTACCAAGCTCAATTATACTAAACCTACAAGATTTTGGCTTTCAGAGTGTGAAAAAGCTACAATCAGTTCATCCCGAGTGTTTGCATCACAAATTATTTGCTCCCAACATGGTTTGCAGTCTGTCAAACTGTCACAAGATGAATAACTGGTGTCATGACAATTTCAACCTCATCGACTTGGAGGACTCCATCGAGGCAAGAATCAAGAGTTTCAACCCATTTTGGAAATTTAAGCCTATTGTAAGAGAGTTGGGTAAATCTGGATTTTTCAGCCTCTCTCATTTAAATGACTGTAAAATGTAATGCTTTATGATTGGAAAGCAGACGAATGTGTTGAAGATGAATATAAAAACTGGTCTCCTGAATGTAAACAATTTGAATATGTTACTTGGTTGTAAATAAAATTATGATTTTTTTAAATATTTATCCAGTCTATTTATTAAACCTCATCATGGGGTAAGGAAGGATAAAGTCAAGAATAAAAATTATGGATTATCAACATTTTATTGATCACATTATCTTTCTTTGTATGTTTTATATCAGGCATGGGCAACCTTTTTATGAACTGGGGGCTGCATTATATAAGTTCCAAAAGACCGCGGGCCACATGGTAATTTCTGAGGTATGTCGATAGATACAGCTTATATGTATAATGTATTTCTATATATATAGAAACAGTTCACAAACGAAGAAAAGCAACACACAGAGAAAGAGACACACTTACAAACTCAAATTTTCGGATGATCCGTCTTCAGGAGAAAAGAGAGAAAGGGCGACCAAGCACGCCGAAACACAACGGCAGGAAACCGTCCCGGCAACCGACCGTGCTGCCACGCGCGCCCGGTTCAGGAAGTAATGAAGTAGAGTGTTATCTTCCTTTTTCATGCTTTTAGGTATTTTTCACGGTATTCCTTTTTATACTTCATTTATCTTCCTGCTGTTTATTTTACCTTCAATCAACCAGAACTGCTTTTCTTAATTCTTAATTTTAATTTTAATATTAATTTTCTTCTGATCGTCTCTACTTCATTACTTCCTGAACCGGGCGCGCGTGGCAGCACGGTCGGTTGCCGGGACGGTTTCCTGCCGTTGTGTTTCCGGCGTGCTTGGTCGCCCTTTCTCTCTTTTCTCCTGAAGACGGATCATCCGAAAATTTGAGTTTGTAAGTGTGTCTCTTTCTCTGTGTGTTGCTTTTCTTCGTTTGTGAACTGTTTTGCGTCCAGTTTGGATCGTTTTTTCGAATTTTAAGTGGATATATATATAGAAATACATACTTTCACTATATTAATGTGTCAATGATTATTTAACTTTTTATGGTTCTTATAATGAAAATTATTATTCATATTATTATTTCTTTATGGTAAACAATTATAACAACACAATTTTAAAAAGATTAGTGCGACTTATAAGAAAAAAAACTAAAACACTTATTGCTATAGAGCTCTCTCTCTCTGTCTCTCTCTCTCTCTCTCTCTCTCTCTCTCTCTCTCTCTCTCTCTCTCTCTCTCTCTCTCTCTAAAGTTGTAATTTCCTTCCAAAAGTCTCTGTGAGTTTTTGCTAATAACCAAAAAGAAAAAGAATTTTTAATATTTAGATAGTCTCCAGATAATCTCCGAGGGCCGCACAAAAACACGTGCTGGGCCGCAGGCTGCCCATGCCTGTTTTATATCGATGATGCTCCTCAAGGATGGGTGAGATGGCTTCTGATGCGTCTCTTTAACCAATCCCTGAGTCATTCTTCCCATGGTCCTTTTCTCGCCAATCGGTGAGCCGTGGCCCAGGTGACTAGATGATGGACACGTACAGGTGTAAAGTGAACAGTTTTCATTCTGAAACAGATAATGAATGTTAAGTGTTTGTATATCTTGACATTATAATAATGCAAAAGTTGTATTAATTCCACTTACCTGATGCATTATGTTAGGTAATAGGATGAATAAAGGAAAAACGAGAAACTAGTTTAATACATTTATTCTACCACTTTAAAAAAGTTAATATTTTTGTTGCATAGTATTTTTTATAATCAATGGTACAATTAATCCTAATTTTATGTACAATAGGTGTCATTCTCTCATATGACTCTGCAATATTTGCAATTAGATCCGCAATGTTTAAATTCTTTAACATTGGAATACATTTTAACAGAATTGGGAAGCAATTTGGTAGAAACCAGCCCATGAGAGCTTCTATTTTTGCAGTTGTACAACGATTTTGTAAATTATTAATGATTGCCACAATAATTAATTACACTTGAAGATCTATCAAATAATAAATCTTCTATTGCAGGACAGCCAAACTTTTCTAAATTAAATACATTTCTTTTTAACAATCTTTGTAAAATGACGCATTTTTCCTCTCCTTTTGTCAAAAGAATTGCATTATTCGGCACAATCTTTTCCATGATTGTTTTTTAAGTCATCTTCATTAAAGTCGTTGTATGTCTCTTCATCATCTCCCTATCCCAAGCCAGTCCGTGGTGACGACGATTCAGCCACATATTTGTCTTCAAACAGCTCTTCAAACCAGTAGGAGGGTTGAAATAAAAGTGCTTTATGCTTAGTCGCTCATCTCGCACAGCTGATGAAGTGTATGACAACTCTTTGATGATAAATTTTCCATCCTCCGATGTCAATCCGTTGACTTCGATGACTGCAAACAGTTCCATGTTTTATCTGCAAGAACACCCAAAACAACACAATCAATAACAACACCAACAGACAATTAAGAGAGAGAGAGACATGTGATACTTGTAAATATAGTATGGAAGCATTGTAGTTACAATGTGCTTTTTCCAGCATCATTCTCCTCCTCCTCAATAGATGGTTTCCACGTGGGCATTTAAACAGGTGGAAAGGATAGTCCAGGTACATCGTCGTCGTCGGTGTTCTTTTTGCTTTCATTCGCAAATAAGCACATTTGATTTGGAATAGCCAAGTGATGTTGGAATAAAATTAACTAAATGAAAAATTCAAAGTAACCAATTAGCGGCTTTCATAAGCAAGTCATCAATTCATAATCTGATTTGTTGAGTTGAATACAATCTCCTAAGATGATAATCATCTTTTTCTTCCCCTTTTGATTCACCAAGGTTACATTAACATAGTCGCATTCAATTTGAAAATATTCACATTCTCGATTGTCTCCATTAAAAAAAAATGTAAAATTATGTCTGCAATAGGTTCCATTGTTAGTTTTGTTGAATATATCCATGTCAAACGATGCTGACTTCTCCCATGAGTTAGTACTAAACGAATATGATTCATTCGTCTGTCTAATACTTATTCTCAACGTCTTGGAATTGATTCTAAATTCGGAGGAGAGCAACATGATGTCGATACTGCTAAGCTCAAGATCTGCACAAAACTAAAGCGAAAAATAAAGTCTACCCCCCACCATCGCTTAAACTAGGTATGTGACTGGAGTAATGACCATGAGGCAAAGTATTTACACTGTCGTCCAAAGCGATTCATTTGTCGTCATAATTTCTCAAGCTTAATTTATTCAAGCGAATCGTGCAAACTTCATGATAATTAGATTAGATCCTGTTCATTTCTTTCTAAAGATTTTGACTAGTCTGCAAGGCGTTGTAATGGTCATCAAAACTAATTCCTACATGCTTTGATATTCCTTTACACCTCTTCTTCTCAACATCACCAAAGAGTTTTAAGCAATACATTTTTGGGGATAGCCCGACAAATTTCTCAATAATTGTTCCCGTATCTTCCTTCATAAGCCCAGGAACACCCTTGTTTTTATTGGAAAACAGTTTGTGCTTAGCCGGAATATTTGATGCATCCAAGTGATTTTCAATGGTAAGCAAATTTTCATAGATATCCTCAACATTGGTAATTTTAAAGTAAAACGAGTCAGTGTTTGTATAGATGAGAGTTAGGTCTTGTTTAAAAACAGGTTTGAAAACGTCATAAAAGTATCGATACATCATAAATTTTGATATCGCAAGGATACTGGCTCCAATTATTGTAGTCTTGTCATAAAATACTTCTGTCTTGTCCAATGTAACGGAAACTAAATGTTCATTAAAGATGTATCTGTCTACAAAGGCTAGGTGTTTTAGATATTTGTCCAATAACTTTTCATTATTTACCAATTTAATTTTCTTATCTTTGCAAACATTCCGTAAACTCATGCCATACACGCTGTTGAGAAAAAGTTTGTACAATTGTCTATAATATTCGTTATCTGTATTTTTCCGCTTATCAGTGTTTAATTCAACATACGGTTTGATCCAATAGGTCTGCTTGAAACCCAACACTCTTTTAACTGATTTTAATAGCAAACCATGATCCATAGCCTGCTTTAGGTATAAATAATGGATAAAGTAGTCTTTCTTATTGTCTAAAGTGAGAACGAGTTTTTTATAATTTCCCCCATTGACTGATATTCTCTCGGGGCAAAAGGGATAGTCTGAATGAGCGTCGTGAATTTCCTCTGGATAGTCTATGTCACATTGTAAAAAGTAACCTCTTTCATCGTCTTTGCTTAATGACTTTATGTAATTAGGTGTGAATCTATCCAAATCTTCTTCCCAAGCATAGTCACCGACGGGAAGTTTAAAAAATTGCATCACCGAACTGTATAGACTAACAGCATCAAATGCCATAATGTATACGTTTTGCTTACTAGGGTCATAGTACTTGGTCATGTTACTAGGTTACTAGGTCATGTACTTGTTATTGGCTTCAACATATTTAATATTTAACTGACATATTCCACCATAGATGGATTTCTCGGTAAACAACTGAATGGCGTAATCTCGGAATAAACCAACAGTCTGTTTCGTGTATTTCAACACTAAGTTCCAGCTTAAAATCGGTGTTGTGAAATAATGCATCTATCCCATAGGTTCTATATAATTCGTTTCTATATTCCTCAAAAACAATCATGAGCAAAATTGTGTCTATAGTCAAATACAACTCTGTATATTCGCCCAAATTTTTACATTTGAACCCTTGCCACACAGATTTGGCGTAATCATAGTCTTCTGTGGAAATATGAAGTAAGAATACTATGACAGAATACAGCAACCTTGTTGTCTCGCGCGCCTAACACTTTATGTATAAATAATGTATAAATAATAGCGAATATTTGTGATTTATATGATGAATTTGTACCTATTCTTAATAGAAAAGATAGTTGTTATAAGTTTATATATGCACAGAAAAGTGCTACTATTTTGGAATGGTGAATAAATGTATTAATCTAATTCCAGTGTTTCTTTCGTATCACCCATTCTTAAATATATAAGTATACTGAAGTGGAAGACAGGTAAGAATGATGACGATGACGGTGATGCACTTATATCATAGTTTGTGTCTAGTAGTATGTTGTCTGTTTAAGAATGTCTAGAGTTCACTTTGGTCCGGTGCGTGTCCATCATCTAGTTCCCTGGTCCACGGCTCACCGGTTGGCGAGAAAAGGACCATGGGAGGAATGCGCTAGAGACAGGGACCGGTTCAAGAGACGTGTCATGGCTGCCTCGAACGTCATCTCACCCGTCCTGGATGAAAACCACAGATAGAAAATATACAAAGACAGACATTGTGATCAATAAAATGTTGATAATTAATAATTTTTGTTCTTGACTTTATCCATCTCTTACACCACATGATTAGGTTAATAAATACACAGGATAAATATTTAAAAAATCATAATTTTATTTACAACAAGTAACATATTCAAATTGTTTACATTCAGGAGACCAGTTTTTCTGTTCACCTTCAACACATTCATCTGCTTCCCACTGATAAAGCATTACATTACAATATATACATTTTACAGAGTCATTTAAATGAGAGAGGCTGACAAAACCAGATTTAGCCAACTCTCTTACACTGGGCTTAAAGTTCCAAAATGGATCGAAACTCTTGATTTTTGCCTCGATGGAATCTTCCAAGTTGATGAGGTTGAAATTGTCATGACACCAGTTATTCAGCTTGTGACAGTTTGTCAGACTACAAACCATGTTGGGAGCAAAAATTTGTGATGCAAACACTCGGGATGAACTGATTGTAGCTTTTCACACTCTGAAAGCCAAAATCTTGTAGGTTTAGTATAATTGAGCTTGGTAGAAGAGATTGGAGAAACTCCTTCTTTTCACATCCTTTCACAAAGATGCCTGAATACTTGTTGCCCAATGACTGTAGGATAGATTGCAATTCTTCATATTCAACATGTCCTAAATCTGGATTTAATCCATGATGGTACTTTACGACCCATTTATTACAATGCATTAGTGAAATATGGGGTGTCTTGAAAATATAATGAGTCGTTGAACCAGAATTAAAGTCGACTGCAGTCAACTCTTTCACAATATACTTTTTCACAGTGTTTCTACTATGGCAGCCTTGAAAGTCTAAAATCAAATACATGGCTGCTGCTCTGCCAAATGTCTGGTGTCGACTGAAGGTAAGTTAGACTAAGCTTTGCCATTTATTCACTGTTCCAGTCAATGGGTAGTAGTCGATAATTTTTTCGTGTAGTAAGATGCAGTAGGCAACAGTGTTTGTTGGCACATCTCACTAGTTTCAATTTCAATTCGAATATCTACAGGGCTATTTTCCAAAATTTCATTCTGTTTTGATGCATCAATGACAATTATCGGTCCAAGACTCTTAAAGTAATAGTTTGTTGTCAGTCGTTAATTTTGAGCGTAGATCCATTAAGTGTAGTAAAAGTTTATACCGTCTGTATTGTTCTGTTCGTTTGATTTTTGTATGGGGAACCCAAGTAAGTCTTCTATCAAGGTGTAGTCCTAAGTATTTGGTGGTTGTAGCTTGGGGGATCGGAATATGGTTGCGGAAGACTGGAGAACACGTATCTGGCCGCATCGTGAATGTTACGTGAACACTTTTCTGTTCGTTAATGCGTATTCTCCAACACTTCAACCATGGTTCTATAACGTTTAAGTGTTGTTGGATATAGTAGGATGCTAACTCAGGACTGTCATTTGTGCAAAGGATTGCCTTATCGTCAGCGAATGTGGCTAGGACAGTATGGGGAGATTCTGGAATGTCCAGATATATCATTAATATATCAAACCATTTGGAAATTCTACCCACCCTACCTGTGACTTACCAGTTGCGAGATGACCTTGGACAGGACGTTAGAGGCCGATTTTTCCAGCATGAATTAGAAAAGACCAATGTACCCAATATTTATTTAATTGAAAAAATTGTAAGAAACGAAGAAATGGTGATGTACTTGTAAATTTCAAGGTTATGATAAACAGGAATGGATAAAGAAAAAAGACATTGTAAATTGAAAAAATATATATATTTTTAAACAAAATCACGATTTGTTACATTTTTTCCTCCTCCTTTTATTTACATTTCTCTTCTTTTTCTTCTTCTTCTTGAGTCCAAGTCCAAGCTCTCGTTTTCCCATCATAGCACCAGCCACCAAGAGTGATGCGAATTTGCAACACAAGAATGTGACGTTCATTTAAATTTGCATCCAGGGACTTTACCCTTTTCCAGGCCTTCTTCTGTAACACCTTGTCTGCGGCATGTCTATCACTCAGTTTGTTGCTCTGGCTATAGGCAATATCATGTTCTTTGCAAGCATCATCTAGGTTATTGATTCCTTCATCTCCACGTTCAAGACGTTGCTCTAATGCTGTCCCGGGTCCGCAGAAGTGATAATGATCTCTGCCAATTTTCAAATACATCTCCTTCCTATTGTTGATCCATCTGTTTAGGAAACTCATCCCGTTCTCCTTTTGCTCAGCTTTGCAATGACTTGGTCTTTGCCTTCGTCGGTGTGTTTGATTCCGTGAAATTTTATCAATGATAATTCACTCAGAATTTGATTCTTAAATACATTTTGCAGATAGTCTTTTAAAAGACAGAATAAGATAATGTCACTATTCGATATTAGTGTTGTAGTATTCATTTTGTTTTCAATTTCTTCCACTTTATCCAATAAATATTGCAAGGTAATTTTTGTACTATTATCTCGACGAGCAGCAATGTGCTGTCCAAATTTGTTTCGCATCTTGAGTGAGTTTTATTCATTATTCTTAAAGCAACAATAGAAGATTTTGAAAATTTTCCATCGAAGGAGGCACCTGTTGACCTTGAGCATGCATACGTGTCTGGACTTTTAAGGGAGAAGGTTAATGTACTGCAGGAGACTCGTCTGTTGACCTTGAGCCAACATTCATGTCTGGACTGTAGAGGTGTGTCTGAACTAACATTCTCGAATTAAAAATATTCTTTCCATGCAGACCCCTCCAACCTGGAGCCTGGACAGGCTAAGGTCAATGACCCCTCAACTTCTTTGGAAGAGTCATCCTTGGCTAACATTCTTGAATTAAAATTAGTTATATTATTCTACACCCTCTCCAGCATGTACCGTCGCAATTATCCATCTCATTAACACTAATATCATATTCTAATTACCATTTGCATCCATTTCAAATCTAAAACCTATATGAAATAACGTCACAAGAAACCACACCGAGAGGTGCAGTTTATCCCATCTATATGAATGACACCGAGAGGTGCTGCCATCTGGTGGAACGACCTCAACTTCCAGTCACAGGTAACCTTGAAGGTAGGTCAGTGTTGGCACCAGAACAAGCTGCGCAAGGTGGGTGTGGTGGGGCGGTGCAAAAGGCGGAGTGAGGTGGGACGATGGACGTGGAGGGTGGGGAAGAAAGTGTGGTGAGCCAGATAGTTGGGTGGTGAGGTGGGGGAAGGAGGGCGTGGCCGTGCCTCCGCAGTCCTGGTGTAGCTAGTATTATACTACTATTATCATAAAAAAGGTAAAATAAATGAAATAGTTATTTATAGGACTTGCTTTTGATGTGTTTTGTTGTATCTCTCTTCAATGAGAACCAAAAAAAATTGATTATATAATTAACTACCTAACTCTACTTTACCCGTGGTTAATCCATCAGATGATAAAGCTAATATCTTTCATATATTAGTGATTTGATTAGTAATATCTCTTATCAGTGTTACAAATCTAACTTGTTAGTTATGGTTTCATTTTCTATTTTACCATCGACGATTTGATGGGATGGAATTAGCTAAATCATGAGATTTAAAGAAATTGATGAATTGCTACTGTTTCATTCACTATTAAATCACAGTCATTCAAAAGAAACTTTCCTTCCAATCATTTGCCAATTTTTCTAAGCAATTTTAGCAATTACATTTTCATTATAATTGGCCAAATGTAGGTTAAACATAAACCAATTTGTTAATTAAATTAATTATTTCTACTTTTGCTGATAGTAAAGTTGAGTGTTGACCACTCAACATTTTTCCTTTTCATGATGGTAGATGGTGCAATACTCTACCATCATGATTAGTATGGTAGAATATTGCATCATCAATAATTTCTAAACCATTTTAGAGTTTTCTATCTTCCTGTTTTTTGTTGGATGTATTTAGTTTTTATCCCTGTTTCATTAATCACTGTCTTCTGTGAGGGCTCACCTCATGGACCTCATTCCCTGTTGGTACACCCTTTCTTCGAAATGAGTGTTGTAACCTTTAAAATGGTTAAACATCTGAAGGCTATAGATGCATGTCCATCAATCCAACCCTTTTCATTTTCTAAGTAGTATCCTAGTCAGGGCCTGTTTAGGTTATAGTGGAGGACTCTGTCCTTTGCAAAAGTCTACTATTGATCTTTTATATTAGGCATAGTTATTCTATTGACTAATTACGTTATTACGTTAATAATAATTACGTTATATGGTAACGTTGGGATTACTATTGTGGTGGTCGTGGGGCTAATTCCTTTAGACATATGACCGTAACCTCATATTTATTCACGAACGTTAACGACTACAGTTTTCGTTCTACAAGTTAGAAGAGGTGCACAGCAAAATAGTTCAGAGCAAGCCATGGAAACAACTTGAGTATTGTCTGTTGAATGGACTCGATAAGTAGGTTCACTTGCAATTGAAAAGGAATTGAAACAAACTGTTTCTTGGAAAAGAGTTAGTATTCCAAACTGTGGCACATTACATCATGGTAAACCATATTTCGCACTGCTGTAGGCATGCCACAAACGTGTCCGTATCCATACCGCTTGACTTTATTATTTGTTTGCGTTATTGTTTTAGAAAATGTTATTGCTTTCTTTTTAATTTTCTTCCTGTGTCGGGCCAAGATTTTCGAGCTTGTGATAAGAATATATAAGTTGATTTAAACAAAAATACTTTAACTCAATAAATGAATAATCGATACTAATAATAATATCAATTATTTTGTATGTGTGCATCGATAGGCACTTGCCATTTCTGTTTGGGTTACGAGGAGGTTTCAAAGGCATGATTAGTTTTTGAAAGCATCCAAGATGTTGGACAGAGGTATTTTTATTTTATCAGGTTACATAATATTACATAGGAAATTATTATATTGAAAATTACCTTCACTGATTGGTGCTATTTATTCCCATGTATCATTACTATCCCAGTTTCAAATACATTAAATTTTTTCTTCATGTATGGTATTTCAAGTGATAAAATATATATTTGCACAATTTGTTCACTTATCAACACATCAGAGAGTTGTACTTATTAATTTTTCTCGTATACCAATTATTGTTTTTGTTGATAATATGAACGTATAGTTATGTGACAGTTGTTAATTTATGTTTATATGTTTTTTTGGAAACGTTTTACTATGTTATAGGAGTTGGGGAACATTTTGAAAATATGATGCAAAAAGATAAAGATGTGTCTGCTGGAATTGCTGCCATTTGTACTCTGTTGAAGTTTCTTAAACATGATAACTGTATGCATAGTTTGTATTTAGATATTTATACTATTCCTTTCAGTGATCTGTGTTTTTCTATCTTCCTGTCATTTTTTGTTGGATGTATTTAGTCAGGTAGAAACATTTTTTCTACTAAAACGAATAACCATGTATATCATGAAGTATTTTAGTGAATATGTTTTACTGCTTTAAATGTATTCATTCATTTAATATTTTAGTCCGTTCTTTTTCATGTCAAACATGGTTTATAACTTGCAGTTGCCTTCGTCTATCATTTGTATCTTTTTTTTTTAAATATTTAAATTGTCTTTGCCAACATTTTATTATTATTGCCAATGAAACTTATGATTAGGGATATAAAATGTACATTTTTTTAGCTGAAACTATTCAGGAGTTGGTTTCAAAGTTGAAAACTGCTGTTGAAAAAATGAAAAAGACTGATTACCCAACGACGGCCGTTGTGTCTGGATCAGAATTATTCTTGAGGTTTATAACACTAGCTACTCTAGATACTAGTGTAAGTGTAATTTTATTGCATTTTAAATTCAGCTTTCGTTAGTTCATATTGTGGTCAAAGGAATTGCATATTGACTTTATAATATTGAGCATTATCTTTTGATGAACTATTATATAAGTTAATATTGTCTACATAACGTACCTTTTTGAAAAATTAAATGGAATTTTAGTTTTTTGAGAGTTTCTTTATTGAATATATAGCTTAGTTATATTTTAAAACTTTTTTTATCACTTGTTCTTCATTGATTTCATCCATATATAGATGGTTGCCACTATAACGAAACTAAAACGTAGATTTGTAATGACATTTATGTATGCTTTGAAATAAGGAGTTTGGGTCATTCGTAACAATCCTAAATAGTCGATTTTCAAAGTATAAAAACGATAATTTATTTTCTTAAGTCTAAAAGGTCGAGCAGTGGTGCCTTTTTATTTTATTTTCTGACAGAAAAGAGTACTCCTGCTATGTCAGGAGTAATAAAGCAATTCGAATTAACATCTGGCTTGCTTAACTTCCCTTAATATCACCATTGTTGACTAACTGTGCCCCTCTTTTCAATTTGAGCATGTTATTAAAATGTTTGTTACATTAAAGAACGATGTCTTACAAATTTGCCATTTAAGGGATCGACTAATTATTTTGGCAACTCTATATGAGAAACCAGCAGTTCCTTCCACTAATCTTGCTCCTCCCTCTCTGAACCACCCTTCAGGTTCTAAGTACGAAATCGTTGAAGCCTTCATTACGTTGTTTATAGTTCATAAACTTAATGAATTGGAGCCTGAGTAGCCCAGTGGCGTGGTAGATTTGGGGTTCGATACCCACATTGGCCTTGATTTATTCACTCGGGAGTTAAAAATCTGACCACGTCGTCCATCGGAGAGGGCATTAAGATGTCTCTCCTTAGCCTGTACGATGTCAGGTACTCGTTAAAGATCCCTACTCTTGTTATGCTTGAGTTAACAAAATTTAGAATTCCCAATGTAGAATGTTCATTATGTGGTATCACAAAGGATCAATCATTGGCCCATGTGTGTTCTCTCGTGGTGGCCACTGCAGCCTAACTTAATGAATTGTTATAATATACTGTAATAATGATGATTTTATTCTTTTTCTTTAGCTCATCATAAATTTGTTATTAACATTCCATTTTTTACTATCTTTTAGTCATTTGATGCATGTAAGAAGATAATGCTCCATCGGGGAGAGGTATTTCTCAAGAAACTGAAAGAAGCAAGGGGGAAAGTTGCGAAATTGGCCTCTTCGTTCATAGTTGATGATTCTGTAAGTTAACGCTTAAAACATATATAATTGTGGGTGTGTTTTTCAGAATTATGGAGATGGAACTTAGAAATATTTTGAATTAGTCATGAGTAAAGATAGTATTGTAACTTCTTAATCTTTTCATAAAAAAAAAACTAAACATTTTATTGCTGTCCTGATGATGTAAACGCCTCGAATGTCACGAACACAGTTTTGCAATAACTAAAAACAATTTGTTTATAATTGAAGTGAATTATATTACAGGTGGTTCTAACGCATTCGAGGTCGAGAGTGGTACTTCAAACTATGAAAGAGGCTGCTGCAGCAAATAAACGGTTCCAAGTTTTTGTCACAACATCCTCACCTAATAATAACGGGTAAATGAATTTACTTATATCCTTCAGTATTATTACATTTTTTTTATTTTAAATGAATATCGTATGAAGATTCTCCATCTATTTTACTAGTTTGGGAACAAATTATTTGATTGATTTTATGATGGAAGAACTTATGAGATATTCTCAATTTATACCAAAATATCTGGAAGCTAATGTTTTAATTTTAGCCTGAATTTTACGGTTAGACATTTGGAGGGGCGATGTTAATTGCTTTTCCTCTTCCTCAGTGATTTGTGTATGCTATCTTACTAACATTAATACTATTATAATGTTAGCAAATAATGTCATACAAATTGGTATAGTTCGTAAAGTATCGATTTGTTCATGTTTTTCCTTTGTTTGGTCCTAATTTTTAAATAAAGTGTCATTCTATGCAAATTTAATTATTTATTGGAATTATTTAGTTTGCAATTGAAATATTACCAATGTGTTGTCAATTATTCTAAAAAAAGTAAAACTTGACTCTGCACACCTATGCCATTGTATTTATATCCTGCCCACCATATTTGAACATTATGGTTACAGAGTTGAAATGTAAACAAAGAAATGCTTTTTTTTCTTTTAAAAAGAGAGAGGCAGGGGATCCATAACTCAAAATTAAAAAAAAAACCTTTATGTCGCACACCTACGCCATTGTATCTAGCTGCATACCAAATTGGAACATTGGATCTTCTTTCGTTACACAGATATGGTGTCAGAAATAATTCTTATGACCTAACAGAGGTGGTTAGAGGATTACATCACGTCAATATGTAATGTGAAATAAACAGCGTATCTAGCGGAAGAATGTGGATTCTCATTAGGAAAACAAATGGTTACTTACCATTATTTGGTAAATAACTATTTACGAGCAATAGTCTTGATACTAGGAGAAATTTACAGAAGTATGCATCGTATTCGTGGAGAGATTTTTTTCATAGACTAATATACTTTCCAGCAAGTTATTTGCATTCAAATGATTGGCATGCATTAGTACGAAATGCTTTTAAATTATGATAGATAAAACATTATCTAGTTAATAATTACGAATGATAGGTTAGTTTGATGAATGATATAGTAGGAACTACTATAAGCTTGATAGTTGATAGGTTGGAATGGGTTTTGAGTAGTTCATGAGTTTCCTCTAATTGGAAACATGATCTATGTCTACTTTTTTCCCATTTTACAATTTTACCTTTTTATACTGAATCATATCAATCACTCTTCGAATATATGCCTGCATAAAATGTCTATGAATTTCTGTGTTTCAGCATTTTGTTTTTCCTCTAATATATAAATATAAAATACAGGTGTTCAGATTTTACAAAGAACACTGTATACTTTTTTTTAAACAAGTAAAGAAAATATTGTTCAATTTATTAACACGGGCTTTCGAGCAGAAGCTCTTCTTCATAAGTGAAGTGAGAAAAAGAGAAACGCCCAATTCAAGCGTGAAATCAAGTAGTTGAAAGGTAAACATATATTTTTAAAGTGTATGTAGGTGAATGATTTCATTCTAAATATTCTATGATAATGTATGGTTTTGAATTTCTAAGTTAATTTGATTTAAGTGAAGTCTTCGTTTTTCTCCTTAATATTCCATATATTTTAATTAAATGCTTGTAGCGAAGAAATGGCCCGTGATTTGAGTAATTTGGGAATATCTTGTACCGTCATATTGGACTCAGCTGTTGGTTACATTATGGAACAAGTTGACATGGTTATGATTGGAGCCGAGGGTGTTGTTGAGAGTGGTGGTGTTATAAACAAGGTACTCAAAGTGATATATATATATTGTTATTCAATATTGCGATCTTGCTTAAGTCTATTCTACAAGTTTATGAATGTCTGTTGCCATAAATAAATACATTTTGTTCACATATAGTATATATTTATAAAACAGGTTTGATATAAGAGGTTTTTGATAATTTCCAAATTTATTTAAATATAACAGTTAGCAACAAAGAAAACTTTGAATTAATTTCAACTGAACATTACAAATAATACATAAAAAAAATAAGATATATTATGTAATTTTAATTATTCTACTGAACTTATATGTATTTAACAGTTTTTCTTTGCTGATGTATTTAAATCAATTTCCTAACAGTCAACATAATTTTATTAGAATCGTACTTCCAAATTGTTCCTTTATAAAATGTATTTTCCTTCTTTTATGCCTTTTTTATATGTGTGTTGGAGCTCTTAAGATAAATTCAATAATTTCTTCTAAATATCTTTTTTTTTAGGTTGGAAGTTACACAATGGCTCTTTGTGCGAAAGAGGTAAAGAAACCATTTTACGTCTTAACAGAGAGTTTCAAATTTTCAAGGATATATCCCTTAAACCAAAAGGATTTACCTGATGAATTCAAAGTGAGTTCATTTTTTTTTTATTATGTTTAGTGTTCGTTTTATTATTTATTGAGAACAAAGGTTAAATTAGTGAATTAATTTTTAAAGTGTGTAATTTATATATACAACCTGCTGAAGTGAAGTAAAGTAAATAAAAGATGTCAGAAGAGTAAAGCAAATATAATAGTCGTTTAAATATAAGGGCCAATGTTTTTGAACCTCCAAATTAAGTATTTTTGAAATTAATGGTTTTTAATGCATGAGGGTTTCTGCTTTACTGTAAGCAAAGTATAATAATCATGTAAAATAAATAAACATTGAGATTTGGATGGATACATGCTCTAAGGACCCCTGAGTCCATTTATTTGATGATGCCTGTGTACAAGTAGGTGGACAGGTATCTATCTAAAAACTTCATGACTACGATTCTTGTTAAAGTGTTTATCACAGAACGTGAAATTTGACATATTAATAGTCAATGGGTAATAGAAGATATTACCAGTGGTAATATCAAACCATGGGTAAAGTACTTTATTGTGCGTAGTTTCAAAATAGAAATATTTTTTTCACGTTTTATTAGTGATTGTAAAATTTTGAATTTCGGGGATGAGGGTGCAATAAGCTATTCTTGTCTAAATTGTTCGTATTATAGTACAAATAAGCAATATTGACGCAAGTACATATACGAGGTGTATAAATAAAGTAGTGAGACTGGCAACGTCGCTTTCGATCTGGCAACGCTGGAGACGCGTGGCCTTGAGTAGCGTCAGGTGCACGTGTGATGCGCCTCCAGTATGAATCTGAACTCGCCACAGTCATTTGTTTGTCCGTAGCGTTGGTTTTCGTGAAATGGTTTTTTCTTGAGCGTTTTAAAAATGAGTGACCTCAAAGTTGAGCAGCGGTGTGCAATCAAATTTTGCTTCAGACTTGGACATAATGCAACCGAAACTTTTGAAAAACTTCAGGAGGCCTATGGAGAACGTGTTTTATCAAGGGCACAGGTTTTTCGGTGGTTTTAAGGAATTTTCAGAAGGAAGAGAGTCGATTGAAGACGAACCACGACAAGTGGGTGTTGCATCACGACAACGCGCCCTGTCACACTGCCATCTCAATAAACGAGTTTTTGGCCAGTAAAAACATTCCTGTTGCTCCTCAGCCTCCTTATTCACCAGACTTGAGTCCTTGTGACTTTGTCCTCTTCCCGAGATTGAAAAATCACCTCAAGGGAACTCATTTCGGGACACTACAAAACATACAAACTGCTGTAACCGACCAGCTGAAGGCCATTCCAGAATCCGAGTTGGATCCTTAATCCCTTAATCCAGAATCCAGATTCCAGCAATGCTACAATGATTGGAAGGACCGTCTCCAGCGCTGTGTGGCTTCCGAAGGGAACTATTTTGAAGGTGACAATATCACATTGTAATTATATTTGAATAGAAAATTTAAAAAAAATCACTCTCACTACTTTATTTACACACCTCGTAATACGTTTTAAATTGCTTCAATTCTTAGATGTGCAAATATTAAATTTAAAAAAAAAATATGGAGTGGCCTAGACTGAACTTTGCTTATAAGTAAAAATATCGAATTCTTGGACAATCAATTGAGTTTGGTTTCATTTTTATCTGACTGATGTGTAGACGTAATATCAAACTTACAGATAATAATGATGTCTTTGGTTTTAATGTAGCTATATCCATTTTATTGATTATAAGGAATTTAAAATTATTGATCTAGATCATTTCGGCGTGTATTTTTTATAGTAATAATAATTTTTAACAATACTAATAATTATTGTTACTGTTATTATAAATTAAACTGAGGGACTAAATTCATCGAACTCGTGCGCACAGCTGCTGTATTTGTTCCATTGTGGATTCCTTTGTCCTTTCTAAATTCAACGTCAGATATTAAGTTCTTTTATGAATATCATAATTGTGTTTAGAGAAGTATCTAGACCCTGTTATTCTAGGTATTTTATTTCTACTCTCTTCTTCATTCAATCTACAATTGCATCTTTGAAAAAGTAGTGTGTTGTGCAAAAGTTCTTCAGACCACAGAAGGTTTCTTTGGCTCTAAACTTTTCCAACCTGTCCACTGTTTTATTTCTTTGAATTCACTTGTGTCCAATTACTCACATCTTAGTTATTTTACTGATTTGATTGTTATTAATTTCTAACCCTACAGTATATAGATGAAAGAACCTTTCATAAAATCTGGAAGCTTCCAAATCGCATGATTTTCTGTGTTCACTTTGTAAAATATTGTATGGAGACCATTGATTGCTTTCGTCACATTACAACTAAACTATGTATATTTCCTATAATAAATGTTTGTAATTATTTTCTCTGATTGAGGTATTTCCCTCTCTGCAGACTGTAACAGATCACAAATTACCTCTTTCTTGATACAAATCTCTAAGTTGGGGACATTCGATATCTTATTAATGCTGGAAGTAGATCAGGTGGTATAGTTCTTAATATGAGTAGACACGCATGTCTCCGTAGTTATTAAGGTTAATTTGGATATCATTTTCATTTTAAAACTGCTGCATATTAATACAATTCCATGTCATAGCAGTAATAGTAAATTTGTAGCAAAAAAAGAATTGTAATTAAGACCTTGTTCTGTACCCTATATTTTGCATACCTTTGAGAGTTTAACTTAAGTGTTATTTATGAAGAGGTTTCTGAGACTTACTTTCTTTTTTCTCCTGAAGGTATAAGAGCTAGATTTGTTACCAAACCTTTCCTCTTTAACCATCGTTCATCAATTTGGAAAAAATGTTACATGTGTTCTAATTTGGTACCATCAAGCGTTTTTCTTTTCATAAGAATAGGGACATATTCTAACCTTGAGTAGTGGAAGTATCCAGTAGGTAATTCATAACTATAGGTGCGATAGCAGACTTTTAGGACAGCCTTTAGTGTATTCAATTTCTGTTGTGTTAGATCCTATACTAACACTAATTATTGTGCTAGATTATTGTGATCTGTTTTATAATTCTTGGTTAAAAAACATCTATTGACTAATTCGGATTCAATGGATATGAAGCCAAATTAGTCAATAGATATTTTTTATCCAAGAACTATAAAACGGATTACAATAATCTGGCGCAAGAATAATTAGTGTTAGTATAGGATGTACCACAACAGAAGCTGAATACACAAATCAATGTATTTGAAACCGTGTTATGAAAACTACTTCAATGCACTTTAGAAATAACCTAGAAGTTATTTTTTGTGTAATATTACTCTTCCACTATAGTAAGCTTATATTACAATTATTTGTATTAGGATAATATTGAATACGAAATTTTATGTTTCTTTTAATCGTCAGATATGTAGGATTAAGTTAGTCGTCTTATTGTTATAAAGAACAGGAAAGTACCTTTCCCATACTTCAATATTGCCAAAAAACAATGGAGTTCAAGAACTATACGTCTGTTTGGTATAGCAGTTTAGCGTAAAAAAATTTTTTTCTACAATCATTTATTATACCATAACGCCTCATTCCGCATACTCAAAATTAGACATGTTTTTAAAAAAGGTACTAATTTTGGGTACAATTTCATTACGACTCGTCAAACAGCGTGTTCTCTATCGTGTCCGCAAGCTTTCAGAATCATTAGTAAGACAAAAATTTTATATTTTATTCCAGTAATACCTTTCCCGAATTTTGGGAAAGAAAAGTATTTCTTTCTTTCTAAATAAAGAAAGTTATTTCTTTATTTGCCAAAAATCTTTATCCTCTTCGAGGTGATTGTCTGGCATTTAGCGTAATTTGCTCAAAGGTTTTCGCCTTCCTAGGCATAGTATACATACATTCATTGTATGATGTTAATTACAGCTACCACGAGTAATAGTTAAGAAAACAAATTCTGGATAGATTTTTAAATCTTTGCATGTCCGTATGTTTGACAGTTTATAAATCTTTTTTTTTTTTATGGCTAGTATACTTTAGTTTATATTGAAGTAATAAAACTGCCAAATGGGTCCATTAAAACGGAGGTAACATTCGAAGTACAATTTGTATTTGAATTTTCAAATTGTGTATGTATAAGTAATATTTCTAATTTGTTTGATGATAACACAAAGAATTATTTTATTATCAAAAATAACAAGACCAAAATAAAAATACTTTTATTTATATTATTATTCCAAAACAAAACGTTCCAACATAGACTTACTAACTCCAACGTAACTTCTGCTCACAGCTCATCCGGTTCTTCAACTCTTTCATACGTTTCCTGTTAAAAGTTTGTTTTCCATCGTAACAATTGTCAATCAAATAATAGAATATAAATACACATGGAGACAAAATAATACTATAATACTGAAACAGTTGTAGAACAATTTAAGTATTAGGTAACTCTTGTTCTATTTGATGGTTTCTTGAGAGACCATGGGATATCACGCTAAGGTAGTGAGCTCCTATTCCATTATCAACAATCTCAACCTCAGAATACTCTGTTTTTTTGCACCACTTTATTAATAGGAATAAGGGAATTGTGGTTGCAGTTGATTCTAACAGTATGACCCTGTAGTTCGAAATATTGGAACTGTCAGCACCAGTACTAGAAGAGGGATAAAATATCAACATATTAAATCATTAGTTGTGCAATCCGTAATTGTGTGGTATTTACTCATTCTGAGGTAAAATGGATAAACCAACAAAAGTCTCCACACAAATGAAGTTTTATTCAACGCGTTTCGAACACTTTGTGTTCATCATCAGGAAAACACTATAATACAAATTAAATCTAATTAGTTACAAAAAATTAGAGTGAAATAAAAAATAAAAGTTCAATTAAGAGAATTCAAGACATACCCAAGGAAGTGGTACTGACGGGTTGGTCAAGTGAAAACAACTAGTAGGAAACTGATCACTTGCGAAAGAGGATAGGCAGGCATATAGGAGATAAGGTGACAAAGGTATCGGGTATGCTTGAAAGCCGTTAACTGAAATAGAGAAGGCCAGAACCAATAATTTAGAGGAAAGAAACTTTTTTTTTTTATAAATTTATTTTTTAATTTATTCTTTGTGATTCTAGGAACAGCTTAAGAAATTTTGGACACCCTGGAATTTGATCATTAAGGCATAGAGAGGCAGAAGGATTGTTAATTACGGCCTTGTTTATTTGAAAAGCTTCCAAATTACAAATTTCTTTAAACTTTCTATTCACATGTAGGATGGTAAGGTTCAAGTTTGGATCAAAGCTGTGATTTTGTGTGACAAGGTGTTTCGCAAAATGTGAAAAAAATTCTTTATTATTCTTATTGTCATTTTTCCTTTGCAAGTATTCATTAAAATGTTCCCGGGTTCTTTTCTCAAAGGAGCGCACAGTCATGCCAATGTAAAAACATTGACAATTGTTACAGGACAACTTATATACTCCACTCAATGAACTAGGATAAAAACTTGATTTAGGGGTTAACAAGGATTTTAAATTACCATTTGTTTTGTAACTGACTCTAAAATTAAATTTTCTTAATATATTAGCAATTTTTAACGAGGATGTTCCAACATAAGGTAGGGTAATCCAAGAATTTGGGAGGGATTCTAAGCAGTTTTGAGGAAAAATAGTGTTTAAAAGAGTTCTTCTTTCTTTTTTATACAACAACTTGTTTATTAACTGTATAGAATAACCGTTATTTATTGCAATGTGTTTTATTATATCTATTTCTTTTACGCGGTTTTCTTTAGACAAAGGTATAGTAAACAAACGATGTATCATTGAATGGAACGCACTTAATTTGTATGGCATGGGATGAAAGGAGGAGGCTGTATGACAGAGTCCGTGAAAGTGGGTTTTCGAAAAAACACATTGCAATAAATAACGGTTATTCTATACAGTTAATAAACAAGTTGTTGTATACACATTGCAATTGTTGTACACATTGCAATAAATAACGGTTATTCTATACAGTTAATAAACAAGTTGTTGTATAAAAAAGAAAGAAGAACTCTTTTAAACACTATTTTTCCTCAAAACTGCTTAGAATCCCTCCCAAATTCTTGGATTACCCTACCTTATGTGGGAACATCCTCGTTAAAAATTGCTAATATATTAAGAAAATTTAATTTTAGAGTCAGTTACAAAACAAATGGTAATTTAAAATCCTTGTTAACCCCTAAATCAAGTTTTTATCCTAGTTCATTGAGTGGAGTATATAAGTTGTCCTGTAACAATTGTCAATGTTTTTACATTGGCATGACTGTGCGCTCCTTTGAGAAAAGAACCCGGGAACATTTTAATGAATACTTGCAAAGGAAAAATGACAATAAGAATAATAAAGAATTTTTTTCACATTTTGCGAAACACCTTGTCACACAAAATCACAGCTTTGATCCAAACTTGAACCTTACCATCCTACATGTGAATAGAAAGTTTAAAGAAATTTGTAATTTGGAAGCTTTTCAAATAAACAAGGCCGTAATTAACAATCCTTCTGCCTCTCTATGCCTTAATGATCAAATTCCAGGGTGTCCAAAATTTCTTAAGCTGTTCCTAGAATCACAAAGAATAAATTAAAAAATAAATTTATAAAAAAAAAAAAGTTTCTTTCCTCTAAATTATTGGTTCTGGCCTTCTCTATTTCAGTTAACGGCTTTCAAGCATACCCGATACCTTTGTCACCTTATCTCCTATATGCCTGCCTATCCTCTTTCGCAAGTGATCAGTTTCCTACTAGTTGTTTTCACTTGACCAACCCGTCAGTACCACTTCCTTGGGTATGTCTTGAATTCTCTTAATTGAACTTTTATTTTTTGTTATTTCACTCTAATTTTTTGTAACTAATTAGATTTAATTTGTATTATAGTGTTACATAATATGAAACCATATTAAACTTAATAAATTGAATCAATTAACTGTCAATTATTTTTATAATGCTTTTAATTACAACAAAGTTTAGTGTAGATCACTTCAAATTTGTCTTTTGTTAATTTGATAAAATAATAGAATAAGGTCCCATGCTTTAAGGTGTAACCTCCACTTTAAGAGTACACTACAATAGTGTATACATACCAAAACGTGAATATTTATTAAGAAATGTATTAAAGTGTTCATACTTATTGCTTTTAATAATTGAAAACATCATTCATTAATATTTGTCAACATAAGTTTTATTGTTCAAATATTACGAAAGAAAACTGAATACAAATGATTATTGCTTTAATAAACATTTCTGAATTCAGGTCTTGTTTGTTTTAATTTTCTTATGTATTTAATCAGTACAAATAACTAACTTTTAAATTAGATTAAACTGAGGAATCAATTTATTTACATTTTACTTTCATTACCCACCTCCATCTTACCGATGTATTTCATTATTTCAGGAATAGGTCTTAACAATATCAAGGCCCAAATATTTCAGTTCGTTTGTAATTTCAATAAACTTATCGAGTTTCATCTGATAGGATATTGTCTCCTTTTCTTTTGATATCATTTGTGTTTACTTTTTGGCATGTTAAATCATGTTGTATAAATGATAGCATAGTTATTTTGTAAGTTTTCCTCAAGATTGTCATAATTAGTGACGTTGAAAATATCACAGAATCTGTCTATATTGTAATTGATTTTTACTTGAACTAATAATGATTACAAACAAAAGTACAGACAGAAGTAATTTGTTGTTTTTTTTATTTTTAGTATACTTCAAGTATGTTGAAAGAAAAAGCTAAAGAATTGCATCCTTTAGTGGATTATACGCCTCCATCATACATCACTCTTCTTTTTACAGATTTGGGAATTTTAACTCCGTCGGCTGTTAGTGATGAACTTATTAAATTATATTTGTGAATATATTTATTGTTGATAGTTTGTTTGTATTTAAAAAAAAAAAGTTTTATACCTTTAAGTTGATTCTGTTCAAGTAAGATTGTACATTTTGATGCAATAGTTTGATTTTCCAAACGAAAGTTCTTGTTTGAAATGGATTGAACTCCTTTGTGGAATTACCAAATTAAATTTAATTCATATAAATAATATCCTGAAGAAACTGAGGTATTAAAGCAGATTAAACTTCAAATTTTTTTTACTTGTGTACACATTTTTTAGTTGTCATTTTAATAAATAATTAGTCAATTAATCTCTGCTTCAAGTGGATGATTTTTTTTTTATTGATATGGTTAATTATGAATACATATACATCAATAAATAATATGTAAGTAGTGAAGTTATGTGGGAAAACGTTAGATAAATCAGTCTTTACAACTTCAACCCAACCACCAAGCAATGATGAAATCAAAATACAGAGCGATCTTTGCTGGTATAGATTTAAAATTGAGCATGTTCTAATTACAAAATGGTTGTTTATTTCTTTTTCAACAAATATTTTTGTTGCAATTTAATGGAATCGTTGAGGAGTAAAAATCAAATGTCAGCAGCTTTGAACTTCATTATGTATGACATTCCAGTGGAAGATTATAATTATATTATTAATTGTAGACAATATTTTAATGTACAAACTTAGGGGAATCCAGATTTGCATTGAAAAGTGTTAACTGTTAACTAATACAATCATTAGTTAACAGTTTTTGTAATGATTGAATATAGAAGAATGTAAAAATGAAGCACACAAAACATACGGGAACAATCCTGCTCACTACTGTACAATTAGTACTTTAAGGTGGAACTTAATGGTGTACTATACAGAGCAGACGGTTGGTTTTTTTTTGCGATTATGACATTAAATTGTTTATAGAAAAGTTCATTTATGATTGAATTTGTAATTTACATGTACAAGCTTACAACATGCATATGTCCAGTTAACACCCGGAAAAGCAAAACGATGACATTATCACGCTTGACGTGTTAAGTTTCTATAGCTCAGTTATTAAATTATATTTGTGGTTACATTTATTGTTGATAGTTATTTGTATTTAAAAAAGATTGTTCTACCTTTAAGTTAAATAAGATTTTAATGCGAAAGTTTGATTTACCAAACGAAAGTTCTTGTTTGAAATAGATTGAAAATAGTATTTCAAATTTCGCATTGGTGAGTATGCATGGGAAGAGGTTTTGTGGAGGTTTACAAACAAATGTATGAAATCATTAAGTACTGTTCCTCCCCCTTCTGATGAGTAGTATTTTTTAGCTCATCAGGATGTTCTAAGAACATAGACGAGATTTGATACCAATTTCAGTAATCATGGTAAGCACTGAGATCTTTTCTAGATGTCGCTACTTTAGGTTTAGGGTGCCATTTTTGAACTGAGTGGTCTTTTCACCTGCGGACACCAGCCCAAGATTGAGAACTCCAAGGTAGCAAGTAAAACCGCTGGTACCACCACAGTAAGAAAGAAGTCTTCAAAAAGACAGACGTTAGTCGCCCGAGGCCGGAAGGACGGGCAATCCCACAGACCAGGGTGCGCTAAGAGAAGTCATGACAGTGTGAAGTACATCTGGGGGGAGACGACGTTAAACCGTCGGACACGAGACTGTACGATGTCACGTACTCTTTAAAGATCTCTACTCTAAATACGCTTGAGTTAAGGGAAATGTAGGGCTTCCAATGTAAAATTAACCAGTTAACTATTATCCGGTAGTGGACGAGTGAAAGAATATCATGACCCTCAACATTCACAATCTGCAAATCAGCTTCATTAGCAAATGCCCTCATTGCACACTCATATATACGTTAGAACCCTGAATACTCCGGCTTTCCCTTATCCTTATCAGTCTCCCATCTTGCCTCACAGGCTGTCTCGTTATTTTGATCCCCAACACTATCTACCTCAGTTAGAATCTGTCCATACGGGGACATCTCTCTTTGACAATCTTCCTACAACATTGTTTTGATTCTACACTAACCCCCATCAAGCCCACACACATATTATAATCGCATTCACGCATCACCTCCATATACAGACTCTCATCATCTTTCCGTCTGGCTCAATTTTTTTTTTTATTAACAACTGGACTAATGACATTACAGAGGCTGAATCAATAACCACTATCTATCTAACACATCTGACTCATGGTATTGACTATCCGTTGTCCTAATCACATTATTGTACCAGGTTAATGACATAATGTTTTCTATTTTACAATGATCAACCTCATTGTTTTGGGTCTGGAGCTCAGTGGGGCATTTTCACTTGGAGCACAACCTGTCTCGCAGACCTTGTTAGTGTACACGCTCGCTGTTACAGGACAGCAATATCCAGATGGTCATTCCTATTTAAATATTGAATTTAATGTTGATTTTTTGTCACTTCAATAGACATGAAGTTGAAGAAGGTTCAAAGGGGATAATGCGTGTGGGTGGGAGTTGTGAACACTCAGACCATGCGTATTTATTTAATTCGAAAAAAGATTGGTGGATACAAGTCCTAGAAGGTGTCTGCTTGCATACCTGTCCCCATTTCCCAGAAATGGGGACTGCATACCTGTCCCCATTTCCCAGAAATGGGGACTGCATACCTGTCCCCATTTCCCAGAAATGGATGGCTTGACAAGCATGACTCACTATTTAGAGCGTATATATTGACATTCAACATTGTATTATTTTTTTACAATAAATGCGAGTGATGTGCGTTAGATTAATGTAATATAAAGTCGAATTTAATATTAAGTGAATTATAATTGAACGATTGGTAAAGGGGGAAACGAGAGTCGAGAGCGTGACCTTGTTTGGCTACCAATCCGACCACTCCCCTCACTCACTCTCTGTCTTCTTCTCTCTCACTCACTCTCGCTCTACAAACTGCTTTAACTGCTACGCGTCCAATAAGGAATAAATATTCCGTATTGAAATAACTAACAAACATGTTCCTTATTTCAAAATAGTTGGAGTAAAATTTCAGAGGCAATCGAATTTCTGTTCTGTTAAATTAAAAGGTAAATATTTCTGTTCTGTTAATTGGCAACCAGAAGTTATTACTGGTTTTCAGATACAATCTTTTGCAGGATATTGGTGGAAATAACTTCCTTAAGGTTTATTATGAATATTGGTTGTACAAGGAAAAAAATACGAGGTTGTTGTTAGGACACCAGAAGCAATTATAAAAAATGGTTTTTAAGCTAAGGATTTTTTACAGTTCATATCACGAGGAAATAAGAACCAAGTTATTACTTGGTTTATACTTGATTTTCTTATTACTAAACTTTTTCTTAGTATATAAATTTAAGTTACACATTAAAAATATTAAACATTTATGAAAATTAATATATAATAATGAAAAAATTGAAATTTTGTAAATATTTCAGCACTTAAATGACATAAATTCCTTTATGTACTTTTTCTACGAGTGTATATCAAATATAAACAGTAATTTTGCTTAGAACGGAGATCCGAGCTAGAGGATGTGTGGAGTGGGTTATGAAACCACAAAAAGCGCAATTGTGCTTTTGTCGTCAGTACAGCCATGCTCGAGCAGGAAGTGTTTCCTCTATTGCTCAGCAGTTATAATCAAGTTTTTAACCAATGAAGGTATTAAATGGTCAGAAATTTTAACTGGTATGAGAGCACAGTTTGGGGACGGTACCCTGTCTCAGAATCGTGTGTATACTTGGGCGAGAGAATTTAAGGTAGGACGAAAACATGTGGAAAACGAAAGTAATGATCGACGTCCAAGGAAAAGCATTACACATGACAATATCTGGGCCGTTATTGAATATGATCATCGTCTAACCGTGAAAAAAATTTCATCAGAAGTAGGTGTCAGTTATGGGAGTGTTCAATCAATTATCTCTGATCAACTTGGTTTCAGAAAAATTAGTGCTCGTTTGGTTCCGAGGTTGTAGACTGGAAACCGGGAACAGGTCAGATCGGAGATACCTGAAAGGCTTCTGAAGGATTTCACCAAGAAGGGGAGGCCTTTTGGAAATACATCGTGACATGTGACGAGACGTGGGTACATCATTCTTCTCGGGAGGAGTTGAGAAGAAAGAATGAAGGTTACCCAGTGAAGGCCAAAACTAGTCTCTCAGTTTTAAAAAGTTCTTGCAATATTTTTTGATTGTAGGGGAATTTTAATGATCGATTTTCTACACGATCAACGTACAGTTAATGCAGCTTACTATGTCAGGTGTTACGGTCGGCAAAAGCCGCATATCGAAACAAAAGACGAGACATGCCCATAATAGATGTCATTCTCTTTCATGACATCAGACCTCACAACGCGGCCTTGACAAGGGATACTCTGCAAGAAATTGACTGGGAAACCCTCGAGCACTCTCCATATGGCCCTGACTTGTACCCTTTGTTTATTTTTTGTTCGTGCCCATGAAAGAATCACTGGGAGGAAAACTATTTGCAAGCATTGAAGAAGCGGAGCAGCAAGTGCGCAATTGGCTTACATCTCGTCCTAAAACTTTCTATGATCAAGCGATACTGAACTTTTAAATCAGTGGCAAACGTGTGTGGATCATGCAGGTGACAATAAGTGTTAAAAAAGTGATTTGTGTTTGAAGTTATTCAATGAATTTGTTTTTTTAAAAAAAATACCGTTTATACTTGATTAACCCTCCTAATATTTTATTTCCAAAACAGTTGTTGGCTAGAGATCACTTTAGGACCTCCAGCGTTTAAAGAGACATATCTTTAAACAGAGGTTATAAGGGTTTCCCTGCGTCATTCCTTATCATATCCATCACACGTCATACCATATTTTCTATCTCTCTAGGAGGCATAGAGAAAATCTATAACCCACTAAAATCAAATTAAAAACCCTCATAATTTTCAAAACCAACCTAAATCAAGTTTATAATTAATTAATTACACTTCAGTTAGTAGTAAGCCATCTTCTAAATTCAAAAGTAACCAAAATTCAGTTTATAATTAATTGATTACTTTCATATTAGTAACAAGCCCTCTTTTAAATGTCAAAACTAACCAAACTCAATTATATACTTGTAATCTATATGCCTTGAAATCTATATAGCCAACCATATCATTTAATTTCAAACTAACGGTGATATATTTCACTAAGTAATTTAAATGCCTTCAAGTTAATCATTTCATTTAATCAAACTTGGCACTTCTATTTTCATGACATTTTAAACTTAACGCAGTCTAGAAGTATTTATCAAGGAATAGGATTTTATTTTATAATTTAGTACTATACATCCATAACTATATCTCATGAGGATACTCTTGTTAAGTACAAAGTTTGAATACACTGACTCTAGTATTGCTGTAATTGTAATTTAAGAGTAATATTGATTTTCAATCATAATTTCAATGTCATTGGGCTTTTTCCCAAGCTCTTTTCATTGTTTTTATAGCCTCTTTATGTTTAATAGTTATCTATCCCAGTAGATAGATTTTAATGTACTTTACTTAATAAAAAAATCTGGAGTGGCCTACTTTGAACTTTACTATAAGGAAACATAATATCACACTTCTTGGGTAAATAATATGTAATGTCCCTTGTACGCATAATATAAATGTCTAAATGAGAGATGATTATTAGTCTTTCATTCTTGGAGGTAGTACAGATAGTGATTGATGCACTTATCAATATATATGCTTATTTTTATATATCACACCACTGATGCATATTATATCATTAGTATAACTACTTTTCGTGATACAAAATATTCTCTTACAGGAGAATATAACTTTTGTTCCAACAGCCAAAGGGTCTCTTACATAGTTTACCTGACCTCCTTCTACATTGGTCATTCTTCTTCGATGGACTAATCCATCATATCAGTGAATATCATATTAGTGAATTGACTGAAAGAAAATTGAAGGTTAGAAATAACATGAAAAAATTATAGCCACATGTAAACAAAATATACATAATTGATTAATATGTATGTATAGTCAGTCACATTAAAACAAAATAAAAAATCATTTGGTTGCAGGCCAATCCAGATTTTTATTAATATCTGAAAATATAAGATTGAAGAGTTATATAATTGTTTTTATTTAATTTTATATACATTTGATTAAGTGTTGTGAGTATTATTACTGAGTATTTTAATGATTTCAATGACCAACAACTGGGATTTATCGAAAGGAATTCAAATAAATAAATATTACAGCCAAATAAGCTTATATTTATTTATCTAAGAGAAAAGATGTACACATTCTAGGAAGTATAATCAACAGGAATGGTATGGTAAAAAAGATTTCCACATCAGTTTTACATGAACGACAGTCAATATTTATATTTTTAAGAAATTGTAAAACCCTTTCTATGAAAAAGAGCAGAGGGTGCCCTAATCGTCAATTCTAGATATTATTTTAAGAGACAAGCTATTCAATAGATTTACTTCTTAAATTAGTTGAAATTGATGAAATAATTGTAGCTAAGTCAACATTTTTAATTTAAAAAGATATTCCTATTTTAATTTCATGTATTAATGAGAATTACAAGTTTAAATAATGATTATTAATATGACTTAGTTAATTAAGTTTAAAATATGTGTAGTTAAAGAGAAGATTAATGTAAAAGTAATTTTTTTTTACAGAAGAACGCCCTTTTTTTTTTTTCATTTTTGAACTGAACACTCTTGTTTAAGTCAACTAATGGTCACTTAATTTTAACCAAATGGATACAAGTGATAAGTGTTTATAAATGAAAGTAACAGAGTTCCTTTATGTAATAACTCTTAAGAATTCCAAAGAGTATTTTATTTTGAAACTTACTAAAACATAATAAGTGTTTAGTTAAATTTAAATTAATTATTTTTAATTCACTTGATCAAGAGTGTTTAGTTCAAAAATGTTGAAAAAAAAGAGTCCTTTGTAAAAAAAAAAACTGATTTTACATTGAACTTCACTATAAGTAAACGGGTTCTCAAACTTAGGCATGATCAATTTATTTAACTATGTCATTCTAAAAATCATTTATTGAATTAGTAATCACCATTAAGGCATTGAATTAAAAATTAAGGAGAACTAATATTTAAACTAAGCTTACTCAATTAAATACATGTTAAAAGTTTTCAAAAGTAAAGACCCTTTGGAATTCTTAAGAAGTTACTATATATAGAAACTCCTTAAATTTTAAGTATAAATATTTGATTATTGTTTCATGTAGTCAAAATTCAGCAGCCAGTTGGTTTCCTTTGTTTCAACTTCTACTTTTGCATTATAAAGTATTAATATGAGATTAAATAAGAATAGAATTTTTAAATGTAAAAAAAATCAACGCTAATCTAACATACAATTTATTTTGTTTTAATGTGACTGACTATACATACATTATACATATAAATATAACTTATAATGTAATATATTATACAGATAAATTATACATATTAATCAATTATGCATAATTTCTTTACATGTGACTATAATAAAGTTATCAGTAAAAGAAAAGAAGTGATTCATGTATTTGACATGTTATTAAAGTTATTTACCTCAGGACCTAAATCTCATTGGACTTGCACACTCCATTTCCAAACTTGTCCTATTTTACAACCCATTGTCATAACTAAATTCAACTTCAGATTTCATAATTGTATAAATTGTATTCAGTAACCTTCATAATTGTACTTACAGGAGTATTCTTCACTTCGATAGGTTTAGGTATGATTTGATCAAAATCTTTATCAATTTCAAGGTGATTGGCTCATATACAGATGTAATCTAATCAAAAGTTTCTATCTCTTCTGGTCAGAGAGTCTGTATTCTTTTTATAATGTTTTTAGGAAGCCGTATTTAGGCTTCCATTCATACTAGTTAAGTAGATAAACTACTAATAGTTGCTCTATGTACAATTTTTTAAATTTCCCTTTGAAGATATAGTATTCTTTACAAATGTAAATAGAATTGGAATGAACTTTTTAAACTAACTTGGACTCGGCTCTTCTTGACAACTTTTAACTGCTTTTTTCTTGATTTATTTGTCAGTTCCACTCCTCTGAAAGACTAAGTGCACAGTGCAAGAAATGATTGCGAATGCAGGAAATTTATATGGTTTCAAACATTTCCAAATTGTTTACTAACTCATTTCCACGTGTTCCAAGGCCTGACCAAGAAATTCAAATTATTTACACTGTCTTCATTATTAATTTATCACTCAGACTTGAGTCCTTTTATTGGTATCTCAAAGCGTCCAATCCAGGTAATCATTTGTGCTCTCCTCGAGGCCCTTGTAAAATAATTTATGAAGACCATTGTATCTAACATATACGTCATACTATTAATATTCCATTCTATTCTATTTTTTTAATAATTTATCTCCCATAGGGACCTTTCTATTTTGAAATATAAACAGAAAATTTACTGAAACATATCATTTTTTACCGAAACATAAAACACACCAAATCTTTCAATCCTGAAGGTAGTACAGATAGTAACTGATGCAGTTATCTCTATACACACTTAGTTTTGTGTATGGCACAACCGATGCTGTGGTATCATTAGTTTTGTCACAGAATTATTAATACTTTTTTAAAGCCACATTAAAGACTTCATTCTTCGACATCATCTCTTATAGCAGAACATTGTGTTTTTTTCCTTTAACTTAGCTTTTCCAATTTATTCTGTCATTTGGAAAACCTCCAAGGGTATGTCCTTAACTTTGATAGTTTTAAGTTAAACTTTCTTCTCATTTAGAAAGGTGTAAGGACTGTTTTCAGTAGATTTGTATCCAGACTTTTCTGATTTACCCATCTTTCAACAATTTATGGATAGCATGTGCATTATCTGGAAGGTAGTTGCATTATGCATTATTCCTTCTATTATAAGATCTTCTTCATATTCTTGCGTATCATAACCATTATTATATAAAATATCCAGTAGGTAATCTACAACTAATAACAAGAATAGTGTCGATCATACACCTCCCTGAGAACATTTTTTTCACAATTGTGGTAGATCTAATATTACCACACTAATGTATTAGATTCTTACACTAATTATCCTTTTTCAGTACAGTGGGTTGGGCTCTCAACTATTGGACATAATTGGTTCGTTAAAGTAAAATATCAATAAATAACAAAAAAGTAGCACTTTGTTGTTCACAGATTGTAGGATTGTATAATAAGATTATATTGATTTAATAACAGTCTTTAAATGAATGGTTTCCCGTTAACCAATAAGTACCATCTTTAAATTATTGGTACCTTGGGTATTTATTCTAATACTGGTGGATTAGGAATAATAATTGTGAAATTTCAATCAAACAATCGTTTGCATAAATACGATAATAAGCTAACTATCGTATAGTTAACTGTAGTCTATATCAATTATTTTTTTTTAAAATGAATTCATTGTACTAGTTTAAATTCCCAATTTTGTAGTTTCAATTCATTTCATTGACATATGTATGCAAATTAGCGAATGCTCTCATAATGAAGAACATAACATTATGAAATTGAATTGTATTATTTATAATAAAACACAACCACTATACTTTACTTATAGTAAAGTAAAAATGATCCAATAGAAAATAATTATACTTGTGTTATGTTACTCTAGTATTATTATTATCAATTTAAACGTTTTAATTTTCTCAATTGGTAAGGTAATTCTATCCTTCTAAGGTGTTGGATGTCTTATCTAACTAGGTCCCTTTGTAGTTTTTCCGTGTACGACTCAAATTCGCCCTACCCACCATTACCCCTACTGGTTCGCTCAGTCCAATGGCATCCTTCGACGCGTTCGTTGAGCGGTACAGGCTCTGTATCGTACAGGCTCGGTACAGGCCTCTAGCAGAGGCCTGATCTCCAGGAAGGTGATGATTTTTAGTTGAATAGTCGTAGAAGGCATAACACGTTGTTCAACAGAACAGTAATTCAGAGATTATCTGCAGAGCCGAAACTTCTAGTAACTTTTCTGATGCACATGGGCCTATTGAAAGATAGTGTAACATGCGGTAATTGTGGTAGGGGCATGACTCTTTCCATTAAAAAAAACTACTATAAATGAATATAGAACCATAGCTGACCCAGCGAACTTCATACCACCTAACAGTAAATGTCTTTTATTTAATCTATGTAAATAAAAGAAAGGTTTTGTCTGTACATGGCTTAGAACTGACTCATTTCAAGTTTTCTTGACGTTTCATACATTAGAGAAACAGAATCCACCCTGAGAAAAATTTCTATCGGTTTGTCCGCAAAATTTTGTCACAAGTAAACTCAGTCACCGTAAGACATATCAAGCTGAAACTTTTACAGTAAATTTGTGTACATCTAACTTAAAATATAGGCTCAGAATTGATTGGAAATTCAACGTAGAAGTCATGTTATGGACGTTTAAAGCAAAAACGTTTGTCACAAGTAAACTCAGCCACCATGAGATATAGCGAGCTGAAACTTTTACACTAGATTTGCGTATGCCTAACTTAAAATATAGCCTCTGAATAGATTGATAATTCAGTGCAGAAGCGAAGTTATGGAGCTTTAAGCTGTATTTTGCTACTTCACAGAAATGTTTAGAAATGTTTTTTTGAAAATATACAGGTGTAGCAAAAGTAGGTATTGTTAGTAGACTTTAATTTCATTTGCGTATATGAATATATTCCGTATTTGAGATCATTGAAAAGGTGTTTCCCAGAGTTGAAGATGTACTATCTATTCAGAATGAATAGGTTTGGAAACGAGCCTTTCTCGACCTATAATATGAACAGGCAGGAAAAATCAACAAACAAGTTCTTACGCTATGTCAATCTGAGGAAAGAACTTATATGTCAGTAAAGAGAGTGATTAGTGATAAAAGGAATCAATTCATTATCCAACTGAATTTCTTGACTCCGTGACTGTTCCTGGGCTCCCTACTTATGAGTAAAAACTTAAAGTAGGAGCACCAATCATGCTGCTATTTAGCATCAGTAACAAATTTCATGTTATAAAACTTGACTGCCCAAAAATGAGCCACGGAACACGACTTTCAGTTCGTGGTCTGCACAGATATGCCATAGAGGAGGACATTATGACTCGGTGTAGTATTGGGGAGTCTGTATGTATACCTCACATACCATTGATTCCGAGAAACTATCCGTTTCCGTTCAAACGATTGCAAAGTCCCGTCATAGTCTATTTTGCAATGACGTTAACTAAGTCACAAGGGGAAACATTATCTAACGCAGGAAATAAGTGAGCGAAACAAAGTTTCTCTGACATGGTCAACTGTAGTTTGCTTGCTCAAGAGTCAGGGGTTCCAACTCTTTGTTCTTTCATGAGTCTGAAGGTTAGACAGCTAATTTGGTGTATACAGAGTAATTTGCTTAACACTGTACTAATAATGATATTGTCTATTATTCTATGATTTCTACTGGTATTTTGGAATATTGCCTTTTACGGCAATCGGTATTTTATGCATTTTTTTTTATAAATTGCCGATTTTAGATTTAATTTTTTGACAAAATTTCATTGCTCCATAATTATCGGTTTAGCGTTAAAAAAACCTTTTCTGAAAGCATAAAATGTATTATAACGTAAGGTTGAAAAAAAATACTCAACTCATCCTCACATAATGTGCTATTTTTAGGTATAGCAAGTAAAGGTATGCACATGAAATAAACTATTTAACTTATACTCTATTAAATGCTACTGATAATATAAGTGTTGTCTCAATAACGTATTCATTTCAGAATGAATTGTAATACTGTAATTATGATGACTTCGATTTGTAGCTATAAATTAATTAGAGCAATTGGATATGTCCTATTATCAATGTGAGTTGGCTTCTCTAGAAAGCAGCAATTTAGACGGCGATGTACGTATAGACATTACCCACCCATGCAAGAGGAAGATATCCTCAAATATATATCAGAAGAAGATAAGGGAATTTGTTGGATGTAACTTCCAGTGTCCAAGAGCTCTTATTTGTGTGCCTAATTTATGACAAAGTTCGTTTATGTTGACTTACTTTTGTTTTGAGGCTTCTTTGTTAAATCTAGTAACTTACTAACATATATTTGTGGTGGAAGTCCAACTCGAAACCTTGTGTGAACTTCTCAATGGCCTTGGAATAATTCTCTGCTAAAGGAGAGTATTTATCAATTTGCGGGCTTTCAAGCCTTCAACTGGGAATTGAAATTGATTTTCTCTCTCGATAACTTTTTGGACAAAGCCAAAAAATCTATACACCATATAGGATGTCTGGTAGGATCATCTGTAAGTACTGACGATCAAACTGCATTCAGGGTACGCAGATACAATATTTTTCATTTTACTGAAGCCTCTAACGAAACCGTTGGTCTATTTATTTTTTCTGCTACATCATATTGCACATAAATATATGTTGTTTATTTAACCTTTAGAGCCAATTAAAATCGAAGTTATTAAAATTAGATAACTGCGTTCATTTTAAAGTAATGAAACAGTTTTTAAGACAGATGAAGTATAAGTTAACCTGAACATGAAATAAAAAAAATACTTATTCATTATTATTTAATTTGATTTTATTTAATTATTATTATTTTACAATAACTCAGTTAAGAACCTTGGTGTTTTGTTGAACATTCAGATGATCAAACATGAGTTGTTATGTGGTATCGATAGGTGATTATAAAGTTACCGGCGCTATCGTTATCTGGTGGGTTGGGTGCGTTCTATTCTTAGCGTCCGAAAATTGCTTATGACTTGTTTAGTTTTCCGTTTCTGTTACATATAACACTGTTGAATGTTTGACTGCCTTTTTCTTGTTGTTAATATTGACTTATGAGGTGACGCATTGTTCATTTAGTATTAATACCTACCGGGAATGGAAACGTTTAGAGAGCTCATTTTTGTTTACTCCTGTTGCAATTTGCATTACTGGATCAGCTGATTTTTAGTGTAGTTACATTGTTAGAGATGTGCACAAGTAGACTGGACAAGTTCTACAGAGGAGTATTATTATCCAAGTATTTTGTTAAAGGATGGGGAGATCCAGAAGGAATGATAAAGTAAGGAGTTTTTGTGGTAACTTTATGATAATTTTAACTTTAACACTTAATTGAGTGTGTATCTTCTATATATTGATATGTGTTAAACATTTGGGCGTAGTGATGTGTAAAACACAGTTCTACAATTTTACTTTAGTAAATATTAACATATGGTTATTCAAATAGTGAGACATAACTGTTTAGGGAGAGCCCTGTTTAGAATTATATTAAGCGTAAATGATAAAAATATTGTCCTTTTGAAGTATTAATCCTGGTTTGTGTACTTCAACTTGCAATTTGAGTATTGTTTAACAGCAAAAAAAAAAGATGTGTATAAAATTCTTTTAATACTTAATACTTTAGTTTTAAATACAACATACTGCTGTATGCTTTGTCCCATTAACTTTTTGTTGATGACAAAAAGGGAACGGAGATTTTGATTTTTTTAGATTTAATGTATCTCTAGACAGTATGAACAGTTAAATTTGATGTTTTAATTCACCATTTACTTTTAAATTACTTTTTCAATGCATATTCATTGTTATTGTCGCTTGTATGTCATTTATGATATAGATTTTTTAAATTAAGTTTTTAGAAGTTGATTATTTTAACTGAATATTTATGTATTTACAGACTATTAAAATTTCGGAAAGTGTTGTCAAATAGGGAGAGTTGTTATAAATTAGTTGAACCCACTTACCCCGTGACGATCACTAATGTAAGTACAATCTGAGTGAATCTATATCTTTTTATTTAATATTTAGTTTATTATTAAATTATATACGAAGGTGTTACTGACCAATTAGATTATTTCATATTTCTTTGTTTCAATTTGTTTTTATTGCAAGTAAAATAATTGTATTAGTATGAACTATCTGCCTTCAATTGTTGGTAATTCTTGTAGAAAGTAAATAAATAAATTATCTGGTTACTAAAGTATTTCTTTTCTAAGCACAAAACTTAATAATTATTCTGTTCATGCAGTCATTAGACGCTATGAAATATATTTATAATTAATGTGATTTATATAAAAAAAGAAGAGGAAAGAAAAACTAATTTTCTTACAGTTATTATTTTTTCAGACTGATACTAAAGGCTGTTTAAAAATTATTGATGGATATTTTCATTCTCCATTTGACAAGTTTTTACCGGGATTACTTCCAGAAGAATCAAAGAAAGCTTATTTTCAAGCAATTATTCCAAATACTTGGAATGATGAATCATACAAGCCTGTGTGCCTCCATATGGCTGGTACCGGAGATCACGTACGCGTGCTAAACTTAATCTCTCTTCATTGACAGTGCTGTATATTACCATGGTTTTTTTTATGTTTACCTTATTCAATAATTTGATGTTTTCAATTAGTGTATAATGGAACATATTTTAAAGTACATAGTAATGCAATGTATATTAAAAAAAGAAGAAAAAATTAAACTAATTCAATGTACGTTTAAGAATGTACTAAACCTGAAATTAGTAACTTTTTTTTTTACAAGATACTGTTTATTGAATTATATTGTATAACATATATGGGTTGTCGATAATAAGATTAATGATAAATGATATTTTATTGCATTTTTAAATACCATTAAAAATAATAAAAGTATTAGGTCGAAAAAAGTCATAGGTATGACTTGATTGATGTTAAGTATATCATATCAATAACTTGATATGATGTATTAACAATTGATGTTAAGAAAATATATTTGTCTTATAGACCCAGTAACTGTCTCAAAACTAAAGTAAGTTAATTCAACAATTTACTGAGATGTTAAATATTAATTATTTATTACTTTTGTAATATTTTAACTGAAAGAGTTCATGTTTTCGAACAGTTTTTCTATTGGGATGTAAATAATATTAAAGATTATTACAACAATGTTGAAAAAAACTCCCGTTCTCCTTACCTCTGTTTCATTAAAATGAATTGTTTCATCATAATGTAGGACTATATAATACTGAGTAAGTTGACCGGACAGTTTGTCTTACTTATCGTTTGGCTACTTTTCAACTATTTAAACTAGTCCTATATATTGAAAAAAAATCAATTCCCCTTTGATTACATATTCATCCCTTTGATCGCACTTTTAATTGTTGCTTGTAAGAGGTTATTAACTTAATCTAATTTACAATATTTATATTAAGTTTTTTCTTTGAACTCCGCGTATTTCTTGATTATTTCGAAGTTGTATTTTTTAGCTAGAGTTATTAATTGTGACATAAACAGTATGTATTAAGTATTTCATTTTGATGATACCTTTATATAATACTGTTATATTAATTAATTAATCAGTTAATTTTTTACCTAAGGAACTTATGATTTTTAGTTCATTGAGAATTTAAAGCGAATTTTTTTTATATTTAAAATTTAGTTTTAAAATAATCAAGTAAAGACTATATTGTTTATAAAATATAAGACTCGTGTTGTTCGTAAAATACATTTCCGTAGTCATTTAAGTAGCAGGTGTGTTAATGATACTGTTTTCCATTTTGCCTAACATGTTTGCATTTAAATGAAATATCATTGTTAGTACAACAAAGGTTGATACGAATATTATTATGAAAGTTAACCATATTACTTCGTACGACTTCCGGTATATCTTCAGTGTCGACAATAGTATAGTATGAACTAGGTTGGATTGAACAGGATCAAATAATCACAATCAACAGCATTGAACTTGAGTATTGAACTTCAGTATATTCTTGAGAATACAATTCTTCCGAAACTGGTCGAGTTGTAAAGAAGACGTACATGGTAAAAAGGTTAATTTTGATAATAATTTCTACGATAATAATTTCTACATTTTCTAAGACATAAAAAATATTCGTTTATTTTTTCACGTTAACACCTACTAGAACTACTTTATTGGTTTTAGTATTTTTGGAGAAGACGAAAATTTATGGCCAAACCATTGCTAAAGGAAGATGGAATTGGGGCAATCATTTTGGAGAATCCATTTTACGGATTGAGAAAACCAAAATATCAAATGTACAGTATTTCAGTATATTTTAATTATATTTCCATTAATTCCTTTTTAATATTATAATTTAAAAACTTACTAATTATTAATTTTAATTATAGTTTCACCTAATACCTAATGTAATGGAGTATCTTTGATTGGAGTATACAATGTGTTGTGTGCATTTTTTAGAAGGAGTGGAGGTCAGTTAAAGTGATATCGTTGAAAAATATGTTTGTTGAATACTAAACTATATTGATAGAAGATATGCGATAGTCTACAAATTCGTAAGTGAATAAATCTATCTAATAAGGCTATCTAGAGATGATTTTTATGTGAAGAGTTCAGAAGTAAGTCTCTTAAGCAATTAGTTACATAATTGGAATTTCCTCCTTAGTTTGAACTTTAACTCTGATATGATTTATAAGGAGTGTTGTACATTTTGCATATCAATTTCGATGATTTCGGAAGAGCTATTTTTGTTTTCTTATAAAAGTTGAATGAATTCCTGCACTAGATGTCTACCATTCTGTTGATTATACCTGTATTTACATGTTTTTGTAGAATCATTACGCACCATGATTTCATAATTTATTGATATCCTCCCAGGCGTGTCTTTCAAATTTAATCAAAGGTAGATGGATGGTTTCAGTACAATGACTTATAAGTTTGTATGACTGATTGCACTTAGTTTAATTTAAAATGTGCTACTCAAAAAATAGAAATTAATTATAGACTATCTAATGATAAAAATTTTCTGAGGTATCTTTACTAAGAGTTGATCATGGCATGTCCAGTGTTTTATGTTAGATCATTTAGTGTTGTACTTAATTGAATTGTTATATCGATTGTTCTTCCATATTGAAAGTGTTCTTCTTTTTAAAATTATAATTGACAATTAATAGCTTGAAATATTCATATTTAGTACTTACGTACAAATGAGAGAATGAATCACTTGTGAAGTCACAACAACTTTTCTTTGCATCGTTTTGTACAATAAGTTGACTCATAATTTTGAATTGCTGTAACAATAATAAATTAGTTATTTATCTCTTCTAAAATGTAATTTCTCTGAATATTGTTATTTTTCATGCCTTACACTTCTGCATTTCGTATACCAGGAGAAAATTTGTAAATATCTTGAAAGTCTTGAAAATTGTTTATTTAAGGTTTCTTCAAATAAGATCTGGTGGGGGGAAAACTGGAGTCAAATTGGCTAGTGCATCACTTTTAAGTGAAATGTCCTTTTGAGTCACTCGGATGTGAATACTCATATTGAAATTACAATCCACAAACTACAAATATTGTTTAAGTCGTTGAAATCTTGAGGTATGGTTATGTTAGAAGGACTTATGATATAACTCCTAGTTTTGTTCATACTTCATGGAGGGTAGTAGCAGTTTTTCTAATGGATGAAGTAACTGGTTTATTAAGAGTCGTTGTGGTGAAATGAGACTGACTGCTATTCATGTAAATGATAGTGAAGTGTGATCACTTAGCTGCCCGAAACATGAATGTCAAGTTACCTGAAAAAACAGGCATTAAATCTTAATTTCAAGTTAATCAAACCATGATCCGTTTTCATTTTATCCCTTTATACTTTCATCAGTTGGAGGAGGCAGTAAAAGTGGAAGGTGTTTTTGCGGGGCTTATTTTGTTATTAGCTTTCTTTCAACCACAATGATTGACATTGTCCAACATTTCAAACAATGATTGTATATGATTTCAAGAAAATGCTAATGGGTTAAGAAGGCTAACGGTGTGATTTTGTTTATTCATGTGCAATGGTTTTTGGAATAAGTGCTAAAACTCCAGTCACAAGATTCTGTTCGTGTACACCGTGTCTTGTAAAAAAAAAAAGATTACTTTCCAAACAAACAATGGGACATTCGAAGACTAATTAAAGTTTGCTGTGCATTTTATTTATTTTTTAAGGCTTGTTGAATTAAATCGTGGGCAATTCCATTTTCTTAGCAGATAAAGAAACTAGGAAGTACGTAGTTAACAATCTTTTTTTGGCTCGTTTAAGCTAACGAATGAATTGCTATATATATTCTGTTTTGATTATATAGTTGCTTAGATAAATATATTTAATCGGAATCAAGTATGTTATAATTATGGCTGACTTAATTTCTCCCATTTATTTACATCCATAAATCATATCATTAACCTGAAAATTCCGATCAAATTTTTTTAGCTTTTTATTGTTCTTCTGTATTAAATAGAATTTATATTAAGTATTGATTTCATTCATGTTACTTATATGTTACTTATTTATTAAGATTGCCTGTATATTTTTCGTATGTAATTCGTTGCAGGAGGTCTGTTCTTCATAATGTGTCCGACATATTTGTAATGGGTGGTTGCCTTATCCTAGAAGCTCTTGTTCTTTTTCATTGGAGTCAGAGAAATGGTTTTGGCCCTCTAGGTGTCACAGGTTTATCAATGGGAGGCCATGTTAGTAACATTTATGTTGTTTCTTATTTATTATAAATTTATTGTGGATGTTAATGACTGATTTTCTTGTTTTGATGTTCCTACCTTTTATGTGAATTCGAAACTACTTACACCATATTCTGGATTCATTTACCGAACGTTAATAGTAACTGGTGAATTAGTTAGTAATAAGAAAGTGAACCGTCGGTAGCAAAAATATTTTCATGAGATACATTAATAAAGAACTATTTGATTTTAATTAGAAATATAGTGACTATGACAGTTTGTTGTCCAAAAAGTTTGTGTGATTTATTTGAGGAAAATAAGTGATTTAAAAAAATGTATCCTTAGTCATTTTCTTAACTTATTAAGTGTCATTTAGTTTCATGTGTTAAGTACATTTTTCATTAAACTTGCATATTCAGTCAAGTCGAAAGTCAGGTTAGCTACTTGGCAAAGGAGTTGTCAAAATTACTTTTTTCAACCAAAGAAATGAAATTTTTATTATTACAACTGTATGGCCTGAATAAATAGAAGTTTGAATGTTAAAGTTTTGTGAATGTGGTTAGTGGCCTAGTAAATCCATATTCATAGTGAATTTTTCAGTATATGCGTTGATAAGCATTTTGCGAATTACTTGTTCAAATGCAGCCTTATATATATATATATATATATATATATATATATATATATATATAAGTATATATATATATATATATATGGAGTTAGCTTCAGCTACTCAAAGGGACTACTTCTACCCGATGACGACGACTGTCGAAATATCGTTGTGAGTCTTTTGTGTGTATCTTTATTTGTTTTTTCTCTTTCATATGTTAACTATATATATATTATATATATATATATATATATATATATATATATATATTGATATTTCCATGAAAATTAGATGAGTTATTTATTTATGAGTTATCAGTTAATTTTATGTTAAACTTATGTTAAAGTTGTTGTGTTAATTATGTTAATTTTATGTGTGCTTTATGGTGGACATTTTTAAAATGTCATCCTTTTTGTTTCTATGTGTGTATTGCATACTGTAAACTAACAATATTTTATCATTAATTATTTTTTCAGTTAAAGAATTTTCTTGAAATTTTGATTTATTATTATTATTATTTTGACTTTTATTATACGAAAAAAGTAATATTTACAGAAGACTGAATTTAAGTCATCCATATTTTGATTTTTATATGCAAAAACGGAATTGATAAAATATGTATTGATCTTAGTGTAATGGCAGTTTATGCATCTTATTATGTTTTGGGTTTTATGACGACTCCTTTTAGATAAAGTAATTATTTTATTGTCCAATTAGTGTAAATTTCTATTGATAGAGCGAATATGTCTTGAGTTTAATTGGGTTATATTATTTTTTCCCGATTTCTCTTTGCAGATGGCTTCATTAGCCGCAACCAATTGGCCAGAGCCATTGGTGTTGGTTCCTTGTCTTTCCTGGTCAACTGCATCGGGAGTTTTCACAAAGGTTAGATATTTGTTGACCTGTAAAGCTTTCTAGGATTATAAGTTGAATTTCAGTTAAGAAGTGGCAGAAGGATCATCTTCATATTATTGGATTCTTATTACCGGTTTGATGACTAAAAATTTATTCTTATTTTTTAATGTGTAAAAGAGCAAGTGGATGCCTGTTATCACCTGACTGATTTTAGTTCAGTTTTTCGGTACTATCGAAATAGAATCAAATTTAATTTCACTTCACTAGTGGTGGTGTTTTGTTTTTTTTTTGTAAAATATTTTGGCACCACAAAACAAGAGAAACGTCAATTTTCGACAAAACTTGACATGTGAGCCTATACATGACTGGAGTTACTCTTGTGTCAGTACTACAAATACTTACTACTTTCCTGTTGTCCTTTATATTTTGAACAAATGTTAAGTTTTTAGTGTTTAATTTATCTTAATATAAATTCATAAATAATGATTTACACCGTTTTATGTTTTTTAACGAAGTACTTGTCTTTCTTTTCCTTATAAAAGCATTCACCGCGGGTGGTTTTATGTGGAAGCGAAGTTGTAACGTTAATGTATCATTCAGGGCCTAGACGCATATAATATACAATATTTTCGTTTGTGTGTAGGGTTTTGTGGTAATATAATTAACCTACTTTTTTTTTGTAGGGTGTTATGAGTCATGCTATTAATTGGGAAATGCTTGCTAGTCAGTATAAACAAAACGAAATGTTTAGACGAGAAATAAGGAAAATGTGTAAATCACCAGACGAAATAACTGTAAGGTTCACTTTCTGAGTTAACATAGGTAGAAGTTGAATTCATATTTGATTGAACTAAACATTGATAATTATTTTCAGGAAGCTTTCAAAGCGGGCCAGAAGTTCGCTCAGGATTTTCCAAGAAATATTGGTGATATTGTAGGGGAGAGCCATAGTGGAATTAATAGTAATAATATTACTTCGACTGTGCTATGCGAGTCCATAGAAAAGGACAAATTTATGGTCCAAAATCAGAAGTCAATTTATTCTACAAATCGATCATTTTTGGACATTATGAGAGACAAATTGAGTTTAAAGGATTTCTCATTGTTTTATAATGGGAAGAAGGACATTGTATATCATTGGAATAGGCGTTAGTATAAACCCAATGGACTATTTATTACAATAAGAATGCACAATGCAATTACGGATATTAATTTTATATAATTTGGTCTTTCCATTGTAACAAGATTAGATGTCTTTTTTATATATTAAAATAGTCTTATCAATAAAATTGAACAGTTCATTCGGTTTTATATTCCAACAATGCTTTTAAAGATAGTTGGTTTTATTTACTTTAATAGAAATTTAATATTAAAAATTATTGCACAGCACTTCTTATCAATCAGTGTGAATATTCAGTTGGCTTTTATTATTTATTTGCACAAAAATATTCTGTGTCTACACTACTAGAGAGATTTTATGTGCCTTCTTACGAGTGGATGATATGCATAGTCTTTGATTCATGAAATTGTTGGTCAAAGAAGTGCTGTATCCAAATGTAAACTGATAATTATTAAGGGTATTTCGAAATGTTATACTTTTTGGTTATCTTAACTTCTTGGAGGAATGTTATTGGTTTGTAGCAGACGGTAAATGAAGTGATTTTGATTTGTTTGAAGGTGATTCATTGATCCATTCATTGATTCATTGTGATCCTTGTGGCTTTCTATTTTGTCAGCGTAAGTAATTTTGAAGCTGAAATTGTAAATGCAAGTCACGAAAGGTTTATCGTTTTTAAGATATTGTGGTTTATCGAGTCTGGTCCGAAGATGCATGAATTATATTATCGTCATACATTTTGACTACTAAAGATTGCCAAAACAAAACTTAAACATTGTAAAGTACATTGTAAAGTACTCAAATTAATGGTAAAAAACAAGTACCATATAATGGTTTCTACAGCTGTTATTGAAAGTGACGCAATCCTCTTTCACAATAGGTTCTGTGGATCATTTCAACTAAATATAAAATATCTGCAGGGAGAGCCTATCTTTGAAGTTGTTTGAGATACAGTTAAGTTGAGTTACAGTCGTTAAGAGTATCAGTCACCTTAATTCTTATGTAAGATATTTAAACTTTCAGTGGGATTTAACCGAGTTATTTTAAGCTTATTACAGAAGAAACATATTATTAGTAATGTTTTGGATTGCCAGAATATCACCTGAGTGAAAATATATTTCTTAGGGTTTAGAATGGCCATGAATTTTAATAACTACATTTTTAATTTATTGTACGTGTAAAACCTCATTTTAATTTCAAAGAAGACTACCTTTTTGTATAACTCACTTTATCAGTAATGGTAATAGGCCTATTGGCTATAGGCCTATAATACTGGTGTGTATTACATATGTAATTTTTGAATGGAATGTTAAATTTTAACATTAATAGTAGTTCTTTTAAGATCACCATGTGTAAAATTCTAATAGGTTTTGTGATTTAACCATGAAATGAATTTCTTTCGTAATTATTTTTACATAATTGTAATTTTTTTAAATTACACACCACTGATAATAAAAAAAATGTTTTATGGGGTATTTTTTTAATATAGTTGCAGAGAAATTGTTATTTCTGAATTGTTAGTGAACTTTTGTATACTTAAATTATTATTTTAGTATTGCAGTAAAGTAATCAGTATTTAGTAAACCTAGCGTTGAAGAAGATTGTTGATTTGTTTTCTTAGTATCCAGTTAATTTATTAAAATATGTTCATTTTTTTTAAACATATAAATATATTATCTTGTTATTGGTGGTGATTGTAGGATTTGAAGATATTCTGGTTGAAGAGACTGTTAGTTTTATGAGAGGAATTATGGATGAATGCACACACTTGAGGAACTTTTCTGTTCCAGTTGATACGTCATTAATAATTTGTGTCTATGCTCAAAATGATGGTTATGTTCCACGAGATGGTGTCACTGACATTAAAGTTATTTGGCCAGGTGCAAACGTTAGATTACTAAACGCTGGCCATGTTTCAGCTTTTGTTTTATATCTTTCGGTATTTAGGTAAGCTAAATTATCTTAGTATTTTATTTAAATATTCGTAGTAACATGGAAAAATAGTTTAGTTTTGATTGTGCAGGTAGTTTTGCTTTAATTTAATTGAATTTATATACTACTTTATTAAAACTCAGTTCATTGATACATACTCGTACGTTTTAATTTCCTGTAAAAGTTTAGTGATGTTACTAGTACAACCATTTTTATATTATTTCGAGGTTGCCTTCAACAGTGCCGCCAAGTTGCAGATTTTCCTTTACGTAGTAATATAGATTATATATAGAGTTCGTCTATCCTCAGGTTATTTCTAACCATCACTTATTCCTTTTTCATTGTTTTTTCAGTTTGTTTTATATACGTATGTTCATCCTTCCCTTCAGCAGTTTGTTTCTGCTCTATTTGTTTAGTATTTTTCATCTTTGTTGAACGCATTGTATTTCTCTGATTACCTTTAAAAAATTTTAATTAAATAGTACAGTAGTACATGTAGGTATTATTGTCTGGACGTCACTTATATATTGGATAAAACAGAATCCTGTTTATGAAATGCAATTTTTAAGTTTGAGTTCTTATATTCAAATTCTGCAATTTTACATACATTTTCTTTTTTATTATATATTGGTAAGAATGAAAAAGATGTGTGGTAGGGTTTTGTTTTTAAAAACTCTCCAGGTGAGTCAATCGCAAAATTTTTCACATTGTTTGAATTGAATAATGAAATATAATTTAATAAATTTTGTTTTTATTGTTTGTTCCAGGAGTGCAATCGTTGACGCATTTGCAGTTTATAAGAAGAAATACTGTTGAGAATAAATTTACATTTCAGTGGACTGACATTTCAATTCAGTAGAAAATATTCTGTGATATTATGAAATTTTACTAAATATTAATTGTTGAATTTTAATTCCTTAGATTGAGATTAGAGTTTGAAATGTAGTTAATACAAGAGTAATATTTTTTAAAATCTATTCCTTAACAAATAAATTTGCATTAAGGCTGTGAATATTTTAGTCATTTTCACCTACAAAATACTTATATTACTTAAGAATTTTAGTGTAATTGTAAGTATTTTAATACAATTTATTTTTGAAATTGGTGTTATTTTTTCATGTTATTAAAAGTGGATAGGAGGGGTAATAAGTGTTGGTGCTAATTTATTAAAATAATTTTTTGCTTGAAATTACTATTTCAGAATTTATTTTTTTGTGAAATAAAAGGTTACAGGAAGTGAAAAAGGTAAATCAAGAAGTGCTGGATGTTTAAATACGTAATATGTTGTTTATAAGTAAATGTTAAATGATCACCTGGCAGTATTGTTTCTTCAATTTTCAAATAAGGGAAAACTACTTTTTACTTTTATTTTAATATAAAGTAGAGTGATATTATAATAGTTTTTGGAAAATCATTGGACGTATAAAAATATCATCTGTGTTTGTTAGAAACATGTTCTATTACTACCCCAAAGGTGAGCAAAAGCAAACAAGGAAAATTAAAATAAAAGGACAACACTATGGTGGAAATCAAAAGATAAAAATAAAAAGTCAAACGGCTAACGAGGAAATCAAAATGACAAAAGTGGAGTGGTTCATATAGGAAAAAGTATAACGATACTTTTTATAGTTCCCCTTCAGTATCAGGTAGCAGTCAGTCAGTTGATGTAGTTATGGAGAAGTGAGTGATGGGGTTCTCCTTCTATTGTAGACGGGAGATGGGCACCTCCACCGGCAATTGGAGTTCATTTATCTGTGAAAAACGACACTGTTCTACACTCAACTTCACAGTGCAGTACGCTTATCAGAAATCAAGAAAGAAATAATTTAATTAACTGGATATTTTTTAATGCTGGTACTACATTTCGCTAATTATAATGAAACTGTAATTGGAATATTTTTTTAGAACAACTGGGGGATGCATGGTAAGTTTTTATTGAATTAGTATGGTTTCATAATGAATTGAAACAGGTAGTAGCAGCATTAATTTGAATCCTAAAATTTAATATCTAATTAACAAATAGGAGAAATACCATAATTAAACTAATAAGTTAGATTTGTAATCATTTTTGATAGATATTATTAATCAAATCAATAATTATAATAAAAGAAATGATTGATGTCATTTGATGTAGTAGAGTTCAGTTTGATAGGTGTGATTATGTTTAAGTTCTCATTTGAGAGAGGTAATGAAAACATAATACATCAACATTAATAATTATTACAAATAATTATTTCATTTGTATTTAAATGTATAGTGCATTTATTTTGAACTAGCAGAAGTACCCGACGTTGCTCGGGAATAAAGAGAAGAAATGATAGACAGAATAGTAATTTTTATTTCTAACATATATTTCTTCATAATTAGACAAAGATATACAATATCATATTTAAGACAACTGTATGAGACATTCATATTTTCAATTATCTTGAAAGCAAATCGTACATTTCACAATCCTTTACAATACTTTACAATACTTCTCTGTAAACTATATTCTTAGTTTTGCCTTGTGGTACATATATGAACAGATTTGATTTAATTCCAACTCTTGAGCAGCCAACATAAAGTTGACCATGTGAGAAACAATGTTCTTTCAAGTGTAAGCCGGCTACTTTCAGAGTCTGACCTTGAGACTTATTAATA